>JAINUG010000619.1:102500-105000 GCA_029706075.1 Aldrovandia affinis
CAATAACAAATTAGTACTTTTTAAAATCTAATTAGTACTTTGATGAAACATTAAAATCAAATAACGAGATCAATTTAGTTTATTAAAGACTTGGAACATAGGTAATGCAAATGTTATTCAACATAACAGTAAATACATTTTGGCACACTTGGTACTACTGGCCTCACAAAGAAATTGTTTATCTTTAACCCATATCCGCCTAATGCATTAAATGTAAAATGATGTATAAACACGGTGTGTACCTAGCCACATAACACACCCATTCACACTCAGCCAACCTTCAGTCTAACACTTCCCTCTTATTGGAAATGGAAAGAGAAACAAATTGGCAAATTATGTATCATTGGAAGGAGAGATTATCTTTATTTTGATGTATAAACTGATGTGTTTATGCCCAATCACAAAAAGTTGCAATTGAAAATGTGAAAATATGTATTTGTACATAATTTATAATGATACATAATTTGTGGAGATATATGGTATGTTGTATCAATTAAATGTTTAACAAATTGGTGTTATTATATACAAAATATGTGTGTAAATTATGTACAGATAAATTCTTACAATATTACATTTATTTGTCACATTTACATGTAACCATTTTGAAATTTGAGGTGAGTTATATTTCAATGAACTGAGTTTGTATAGTTCTCTGAAATGCCACAAGTTCATCTCATTATTCATGTTGTTATTAGTTTAATTTTTTTGTGTGCCTTTTGTTTGTTGTGTCTGTTGGGATCATCATAAGCGAACTTCTGGTAATGGAAGCAGGCAAAAACGGATCAGGAGACATAAGCACTTCACAAACCAAAGTCGTGCAATTTCATCTTTGTATTATGGGCTTTACTGTAAACAATGCAAGCATTTAGTACAGCGATGTCAAGCATGTACCAAATCATTTTACACTTTGTTGTCCTCTTGTAACAGGCATTGTTATATCAGTGAGGTCTACATGTGTGTGTTATATCAGTGAGGTCTACATGTGTGTGTGTGTTATATCAGTGAGGTCTACATGTGTGTGTGTGTTATATCAGTGAGGTCTACATGTGTGTGTGTGTGTGTTATATCAGTGAGGTCTACATGTGTGTTATATCAGTGAGGTCTACATGTGTGTGTGTGTTATATCAGTGAGGTCTACATGTGTGTGTTATATCAGTGAGGTCTACATGTGTGTGTTATATCAGTGAGGTCTACATGTGTGTGTGTTATATCAGTGAGGTCTACATGTGTGTGTTATATCAGTGAAGTCTACGTGTGTGTGTATATTATATCAGTGTGTGTTATATCAGTGAGGTGTGTGTGTTATATCAGTGAGGTCTACATGTGTGTTATATCAGTGAAGTCTACATGTGTGTGTTATATAATGATATAATATTTGGACGTTGCACATCAACACTCATTTCAATTTCATTGAATTTCTGCTACGGGATTTTCTGTAGGACGGCGAATGTAGCGTTTGCGCTGTCTACGGAAAATCGGCGGATATGGGTTAAAGACTAGGAACATAGCCAATAAAAATGTTATTCAACATAACAGTAAATACATTTTGGTACACTTGGTAATACTAGCCTCACAAAGAAATAGTTTACCTTTAAATATCAACACTTATAGAGAAACAATACAGGGTATGGTAGCTAAATAATTTCCTAATTATGGTAAAAGCTAACGCATTAATTTTGCAACATATCAAAATATATATTATGGGCTGTCCCCTTCCTAACACAGTGCCCTATAGTGTCAATCTCACACGATGAGGGTTTTTCTCCAACTTCACAATGCTAACCAGCTAACGCTAGCCCAGTTCAGTTGAAACATGCAAGATAAGACAAATGCTACATTTTACATTTGAACCATTTAGAAGATTCAAAATTCAGTGTGTAGTGTGTGTGTGTGATTGTTGTAATAGTAACAGTGTGTGTGTGTGTGTGAGTTTGCTGATCTGTCTTTGTGTTTGTGATGGTTGTTATAGTAACAGTGTGAGTGTGTGATGGTTGTTATAGTAACAGTGTGAGTGTGCATGCCTCCTTAGGTAACAGCCCCCAGATCATTGGGCCTCAGGGGAAGGAGCCCCAGATCATTGGGCCAGAGGAAGAGGAAGAGGAAGAGGACTGATGAAGATCACCATCTCTGAATGAGGTCCCTCTCTGCCACTCATTGCAGTCTACCATCTCTCTCTCTCTCCTCTCTCTCTCTCAGTGCAGTCTCTCTCTCTCTCTCTCTCTCTCTCTCTCTCTCTCTCTCTCTCTCTCTCTCTCTCTCTCTCTCTCTCTCTCTCTCTCTCTCTCTCTCTCTCTCTCTCTCTCTCTCTCTCTCTCTCTCTCTCTCTCTCTCTCTCTCTCTCTCTCTCTCTCTCTCTCTCTCTCTCTCTCTCTCTCTCTCTCTCTCTCTCTCTCTCTCTCAGATGGAGGATATAGAGATGCTGAAGTCTCGGCCGGCCCACATGACTGTGTTCATGAGATACATCTTCAGCCAGCTGCTGGACCCCAGCCCCTGGTCAGTG
>JAINUG010000619.1:112500-114728 GCA_029706075.1 Aldrovandia affinis
CAACTCTTAACTCCATCCTGTTTAACTGTGGCCTTGTGGGAGATACTGTGAGTCCTAACCTGAATCCAACTTCTTAACTCCATCTGTTTAACTGTGGCCTTGTGGGAGATACTGTGAGTCCCAACTCTGAATCCAACTCTAACTCCATCTGTTTAACTGTGGCCTTGTGGGAGATACTGTGAGTCCCAACTCTGAATCCATCTCTCTAATCTGTTTAACTGTGGCCTTGTGGGAGATACTGTGAGTCCCAACCTGAATCCAACTCTGACTCCAACTCTCTATCTGTTTAACTGTGGCCTTGTGGGAGATACTGTGAGTCCCAACTCTGAATCCAACTCTCCAACTCCATCTCCATCTCTTTAACTGTGGCCTGTGGGAGATACTGTGAGTCCCAACTCTGAATCCAACTCTCCAACTCATCTGTTTAACTGTGGCCTTGTGGAGATCCACAACTCTGAATCCAACTCTACTCTCTAACTCCTGTTTAACTGTGGCCTTGTGGGAGATACTGTGAGTCCCAACTCTGAATCCAACTCCATCTGTTTAACTGTGGCTCTTTAACTTTGTGGCCTCTTGTGGGAGATACTGTGATTCCCAACTCTGAATCCAACCTCCAACTCTCTAACTCCATGTCTTTGTGGCCTTGGGAGATACTGTGATTTCTAACTTGAATCAAACTCCAACTCCATCTGTTTAACTGTGGCCTTGTGGGAGATACTGTGAGCCCCAACCTGAATCAAACTCTTTAACTCCATCTGTTTAACTGTGGCCTTGGGGAGATACTGTGAGTCACAACTCTGAATCCAACTCTCCAACTCCATCTGTTTAACTGTGGCCTTGTGGGAGATACTGTGAGTCCCAACTCTGAATCCAACTCTCCATCTCTCTAACTCCATCTGTTTAACTGTGGCCTTGTGGGAGATACTGTGTGAGTCCCAACTCTGAATCCAACTCTAACTCCATCTCTTTAACTGTGGCCTTGTGGGAGATACTGTGAGTCCCAACTCTGAATCCAACTCTCCAACTCTCTCTTCTGTTTAACTGTGGCCTTGTGGGAGATACTGTGAGTCCCAACTCTGAATCCAACTCTTAACTCCATCTCTTTAACTGTGGCCTTGTGGGAGATACTGTGAGTCCCAACTCTGAATCCAACTCTCCAACTCCATCTGTTTAACTGAGGCCTTTAACTGTGGCCTTGTGGGAGATACTGTGAGTCCTGGGAAATACTGAATCCAACTCTCCAACTCTCCATCTCTTTAACTGTGGCCTTGTGGGAGAGATACTGTGAGTCCCAACTCTGAATCCAACTCTCTAACTCCATCTGTTTAACTGTGGCCTTGTGGGAGATACTGTGAGTCCCAACTGAATCCAACTCTCTAACTCCATCTGTTTAACTGTGGCCTTGTGGGAGATACTGTGAGTCCCAACTCTCTATCTGTTTAACTGGAATCCAACTCTAACTCTTCATCTGTTTAACTGTGGCCTTGTGGGAGATACTGTGAGTCCCAACTCTGAATCCAACTCTCTTTCTGTTTAACTGTGGCCTTGTGGGAGATACTGTGAGTCCCAACTCTGAATCCAACTCTCCAACTCCATCTCTTTAACTGTGGCCTTGTGGGAGATACTGTGAGTCCAACTCTGAATCCAAGTCCCCTTTAACTGTGGCCTTGTGGGAGATACTGTGAGTCCCAACTGAATCCAACTCTTTTCTGTTTAACTGTGGCCTTGTGGGAGATACTGTGAGTCCCAACTCTCCAACTCCATCTCTTCAACTGTGGCCTTGTGGGAGATACTGTGATTCCCAACTCCAACTCTTTAACTTTCTGTTTAACTGTGGCCTTGTGGGAGATACTGTGAGTCCTAACTCTGAATCCAACTCTCTAACTCCATCTGTTTAACTGTGGCCTTGTGGGAGATACTGTGAGTCCCAACTCTGAATCCAACTCTCTAACTCCATCTGTTTAACTGTGGCCTTGTGGGAGATACTGTGAGTCCCAACTCTCTGAATCCAACTCTCCAACTCTCTATCTGTTTAACTGTGGCCTTGTGGGAGATACTGTGAGTCCCAACTCTGAATCCAACTCTCTAACTCCATCAACTTTAACTGTGGCCTTGTGGGAGATACTGTGAGTCCCAACTCTGAATCCAACTCTCTAACTCCATCTGTTTAACTGTGGCCTTGTGGGAGATACTGTGAGTCCCAACTCTGAATCCAACTCTCCAACTCT
>JAINUG010000062.1:0-30268 GCA_029706075.1 Aldrovandia affinis
ACAGTATTCAGAGAGAGCAGACTGAAACAGAATCGGGTTAAAAAGAGACAACTGCGGGTGGAATGGGTCATGCTTAAGCAACAGCTACTAGCTGCTTAAGAAACACGTTTATATTGGGGCGCAGCAGAGAACACAGTCTGGGAGGTGTGGCTTTGCTTGTTGCCTGGAAACATGGCCAGTGCTGAGCACAGCTCATTTTGTTATCTGATGTGTGGCATCTGATGCAACCACTCATACTTCAGTTACGATTCACCAGAATTACCTTTGTGGTCTTTTGGAAAGGGAAAATGCAAGTACCTCACAATTGAAAGGTCAATTTTATTTTCTCTATTTATTTTGTAGATGTTCATGTGAACAGGCAAAAGACCACCTGTGTTCCTCCCTTGTGTCTGCATGATACGTAATGATAATATTTTGCATGTTAAACAATGTCTGTGGCAACAATGATTGACGAGCATGACTTTATCACCGTCCTATTCCCTCTCGTATGTAAATGCCACATTTCTATACATGCAAATGGTGTGGACAGAGATACTGAAGAACCAACATGTCCTTTTGTAGCTCTGTTTAAAATGGATGTACTTTGTAGGAATCAAACAATCTCCTGACAGAGTGAATCAGAGCCGCATCAAGCTCTGTTCCCTTCCACCACTGCGCCCCTGTGCTGTGTGCATCAGGCTCATGCACCCTTCCCCCCTTTCTCTCCCCCTCCACCTGCCCCACCCTAATGCCTGGAGAGTATGGACTTCCTGTCTGTCTCCTCAATTCCCTATCCAGGACGTGTTTGTCTGTTTGCAACAATGAGAGGATGGGAAGAGGCTGAGTTTCGCAAAAAAAGTACTAAATCTTCCAAATTAATTATGTTGTGATAAACCACAACAAAAGATTAAATTAAATGTTTCACAGAGACAAAAAATAATCAGATCATTATCAATAGGCCTGTATCTCAATTGCTGTGTTCTCATGAAGATGTGTGGTGTGCTGACATGATGAGAAGCGATGAGGACAACATCATTCCATTGATAACATTTGCTTTGTAACTCTCTCTGTCCTATCAAATTCTCACGTTGTTAGTTAAGCTCCATGGCTGCTGCATCCGAAGTGCAGTTCATAGAAACATTTTGATGAATATCAGTAAGAGAAAATTGATAGGACACAGATGTTTAACAGGCCAGCTCCAAAGGACAAAAAGCAAAGCTGAGTCACAGTTTCATGAAAGGTGACAAAATCAAATGTGCAACAACTATTGAAATGTCCTATTAATTTATTATCTTTTTGCAAACAGACATGAGTGAGGAAATAGGGCACAGTATGTACCTAATACAAGCTTTTATTCATTTTACCCTCATAAATACATTTATTTTCCCCCATATTTTAACACTGTGCTTGAAGTCACAATTTCCCACATTAATATGATGATAAATACCAACAAATATAGAAGTCTTAGAACACGCCTGCAATGTTCAAACAAATGAGGCAATCAAAGCAAAAGAGTAAATATCTCATAGTCATATGAGAGTCATATGGCCAGTAATACTTAGCCCGAAAGTCAATGTGAAAGATCAGCTGTTGCAACAGCAGGAAGCGCTGGAGGCCAGACAGGGAAGGAAATCATATTCATCACCTACTTTGAAGGTTTATAAAATGGTGTACAAATCATTCTCTGGATATGTACATGGAGACTCTGCTAGCTTCTTACTCCCTTACCTACTGTCAGCGCTGCTCCTGCTCTGCATCAGAGATGGAGAGCGGCGATGCTTTGGCATTGTGCTTTAGCATTGTAACTCCATTGTCTGTCTGTAGTGATGCTGTTTTGTTAGTATGGTCATACAGAATCCAGGGCAATGTAAGTTTTAGTAAGGCATTGTACATGAATGCGGTGTGGATTTGATCACTTTGCACATGCAGTTATGTTTAGGTGTGTGTGCAAGTATGCTTGTGTGTGTGTGTGTGTTTGCATATAAATGAAGAGGGAGGAAGAAATGTCATCGCTCTAGAAGAATGACATTTCTTTAAATGTATTACTTTGCTGTGAATGGGACTGGAAACCAAAGCTTTTTGCTGACATTTATTTTTCTACAATTTCACAGCATTCGCCCTTGTAGTAAGGATAGAATTGTGCTGCCAATTATTTCATGGGAGCCGAGCCATAAGAATGCTTAGATGTTTTGTGGATTAATACATTATGAAAATGAACCAACATGCTGAAGAAATCTGATGGTGGTTGAAGATCTGTCCTGCCTATACATGTTATATATATAAATAACTTCAATCCTGGCAATCAGGGCAATCATGACTGCTGAGCTCACACCAGCAAAGTTACAAACAGCTCATACTGTGATACCATCACATATTAACATCTCACAGAGCACACCCTATGAAAAAGCCAACTGCCAGCGGTCTTTAAGAGCAGGGCTTAACAACAGTCCAACAGGGCTGGAATACAGTAGGGTTTTCTAGGTAAATTAGCCAAAATCAAAGACTAAAAAAGGTATGAATCTCCAGCACCAGGGTTGAGTGGCCACAACTTACACAATGCTTCCTCCGCCATTACGCTCTCATTTGACATTTTAGGAATTTAGCAGATGCTCTTATCCAGAGGTAAGATCAAATCATTGTTCGCGCCAAGAGATCAGTGTTGTAATACAGCAGTAGACACCATTGTTAGCAGCTGCATACCATACCTGTAGCAGCTGTAAATGTAAATACAGTATCAAACATGTAAACAGTTGTGATGACAATTCATTAATGTACAGAATCAGTGGTAGTGGAGTCTGAAGAGGTGGGTTTTTAGTCTCTTGTGGAAGATGGCAAATGATTCCGTTGTTCTGTTGGCGTGTGGAAGATCATTCCAGCGGAGGAGTCTGGCTGGGGTGTAGGGTGTGATGAGCTCCCCTAGCGGCCTGATAAGGCATCAACAGTGATTTAAATTTGATACATGCTGCAATAGGGAGCTAGTGCAGAGAGGTGAGTAGTGGACAACTGAAAATAACCTTGATCCTCAAGATCTTTGATCCTTTAGAAACTGGCACGTTGGGGCCTCCGATAGCATAGATAGTGTGAGCTGCGGTCGCAGTTTGAAACCCAACTGTACCAGACCAGCGCTGGTGGGGAGCGGCGTTTGGCTGTCTGCCCCAGGGGGAGGTGAGAGGGAGAGCTGGCACAAGCTCACCGAGGAGCGGTAGGGCAACCTCGTAAACAGTGTTGGGCAAGTTCCGTCTCGGAGGAGGCAAACATTGCCTTGAAGTATTAGCTTCTCCTGTGGAGGCGGGTGGTGAGTTTGTGGGGGAGGGTAAATCAAAAAGAAATAGAGGGTATAATTGGCTACCAAATTGGGAGAAAAACAGGGAAAAAAACCATAAACAAAAAGAAAAAAAAGAAACTGGCATGTCAGAAGTATGTGGCCAGTTGTCCTTTTCTCGCGAGGCTGCCCATATTGGAGGAGGGCGGGGCCTGGGTCCTGGGGTCGGGGGACGATGGGGAGCTGAGGAAGGGACACTGCGATCTGTGATTGGTGTGGCTGCATCTATGCACCCTCCCTCCTGTCAAAGCGACCCCTTTGCTTTGATGATGAAAATATCTTATTTTTTGTCCCTTTTAATTCTCTTTGAAGGACCAACAGGAATAAGCACTTTTTCCTGCAGAATGGAATATACAGTCAGGTCCATAAATATTTGGACATTGACAAAGTTATTGTTATTTTAGCTGTCTACCACAGCATATTGGAGTTGAATATGCTTATTAAATATGAATATGAGCTCAAAGTGCACACTCAGCTTTAATTTGAGGGTATTTACATCCAAATTGGGTGAACGGTGTAGGAATTACAACACTTTTTATATGTGCTCCCCCCCTTTTTAAGGGACCAAAAGTAATTGGACAATTGGCTGCTCAATGGCCAGGTGTGTTATTCCCTCATTATTTAATTTACAAGTAAGCAGATAAAAGGTTTTGAGTTGATTAGAGTTGATTTCAAGTGTGGCATTTGCATTTGGAATCTGTTGCTATTAACTCTCAATATGAAGTCCAAAGAGCTGTCACTGCCAGTGAAGCAAGCCATCATTAGGCTGAAAAATCAAAACAAACCCATCAGAGAGATAGCAAAAACATTAGGTGTGGCCAAATCAACTATTTGGTACATTCTTAAAAATAAAGAATGCACTGGTGAGCTCAGGATCAGAAAAGACCCGGAAGACCACAGAAAACAACTGTGGTGGATGACAGAATAATTATTTCCCTGGTGAACAACCCCTTCACAAAAGTTGGCCAGATTAAGAACACCCTCCAGGATGTAGACGTATCTGTGTCAAAGTCAACAATCAAGAGAAAACTTCACCAGAGTAAATACAGAGGGTTTACCACAAGATGTAAACCATTGGTAAGCCTCAAAAAACAGGAAGACCAGATTAGAGTTTGCCAAATAACATCTAAAAAAGCCTGTACAGTTCTGGAACAACATCCTATGAACAGATGAGAAAAACTGAACTTGTACCAGAATGATGGGAAGAGAAGAGTATGGAGAAAGGACGGAACTGCTCATGATCCAAAGCATACCACCTCATCTGTGAAGCGTGGTGGAGGTAATGTTATGGCGTGGGCATGTATGACTGTCAATGGAACTGGTTCCCTTGTATTCATTGATGATGTGACTGCTGACAAAAGCAGCAGGATGAATTCTGAAGTGTATAGGGCTATATTATCTGCTCAGATTCAGCCAAATGCTTCAAAACCTATTGGATGGCACTTCACAGTGCAGATGGACAATGACCCGAAGCAACCCAATACTTTTTTAAGGCAAAGAAGTGGAATGTTCTGCAATGGCCAAGTCAATCACTTGACATGAATCCAATTGAGCATGCATTTCACTTGCTGAAGGCAAAACTGAAGGCAAAATGCCCCAAGAACAAGCAGGAACTGAAGACAGTGGCAGTAAAGGCCTGGCAGAGCATCACCAGGAAAGAAACCCAGCATCTGGTGATGTCTATGGGTTCCAGATTTCAGGCTGCAGTCATTGACTGCAAAGGATTTGCAACCAAGTATTAAAAATGACCATTTAATTTATGATTATGTTATGTTTGTCCAATTACTTTTGAGCCGCTAAAATTGGGGGGCTATGTATAAAAATGGTTGTAATTCCTACATGGTTCATACAATATTTTTTGACAAAACCCTTAAATTAAAGCTGAAAGTCTACACTTAAAGCACATCTTGATTGTTTCATTTCAAATCCATTGTGCTGGCGTACAGAATCAAAATGATGAAAATTGTGTCACTGTCCAAATACTTATGGACCTGACTGTAGATATCTGGTGCACAAAAATGTATGAATACTTAAAATGAAAGCTTTAAAGAAAGAGAAAGTAAAAGTGAAACTCTTAAGGCAGCCTGAGGCAATGGAAGACTTAAAGCAGAATTCTGGATTCTTCTCATACTGGACGTGAAGGTGCGGGCTGCACGAGACCACAGAACTGAGCTGTCAGGACCCCCTCTTGTAAATAAAACAAAACAATGCACTAATATGAGATAAACAAAGCGATTGTCTCTTTTGCTGTACTGCACCTAGCCCAGACATTAAGCCCTCACCATTTCCCCCAATCCAATCCTTAACTCATTACTCAAACCCTAACCCCTCCCTCAAACTACTGCCCTAAATAAAATCCTAGTCCCCTAGCCCCTGACGCTTTGCTTTGAATTGCAGAGGGCAGCCCACAAGCCCAACCAAAGTATCTGAAGGATCTTGAAAGATTCTGTTTAGAGGAATGGTCAAAGATCCCCCCCCCAATATGTTCTCCAATCTCATAAAAACTATAGAAGATGACGTGTTAATGCAGATTTATTTTTGTTGGATTTTATTTCAGATATTTATAAGGGTGTGAATAATTGTAAGACATTATCTTTTTTTGAGAAAAAAAAAATTGTGCCATTTTTTTATCATACAATATAGCTCATTACCTGTATTGTATATTTTATACAACCATTTTTGCTCATCTTTTTCAAGGGTGTGAATAATTTTGAAATTGTCTGTATCTATCCAATCCTTTCTTCCTTCCACTTCCTGTAATGTACCAGACCTGTTCTGTCCTGTTCTGTAATGTTGGTTCCTGTATGTTACATGAGGGATCCAAAACATGGTGTCAACATAATTTCTAGGACAGGCCCAAACTGCTCACAGCCAGCTTAGGGGAAACAATCCCACGATACAGGATCTCCCTCTTTTCTGGCACACACACACCTGTGTACACACACACACACACACACACACACACACACACACCTGTGTACAGGTGTGCTCCAAATCAACCCCTGCACCCAGAGGGTGTCCAACCACAAAACCAGTGAACAACTAAATCTTTAGGTAGGACTGTGTAGCACAGTGGCATGGCAGGTGGTGAGTGGATGAAAGACAAACAAAAAAAGAGGGTTCCAATAGGCCAATGGCCAGTTTATTCTATTAATCATTTTATGAACGTTAAACCCAATCCAAAAAAAAAAACTAAGTTAAATCAAAAACTATTCATTAGAGGGAAACCAGCAACAAAACTCAGCACCTCTTCCTCCATGCCCCCCCCAAAAAACATTTATAATGGCCTAACGAAGGCAATGGCTCACAGCTGAGTTGATTGCTCATTAGCTTCAGGTGGGCCTGCCTGTAAGTGAGGCTGCTGCTGTCCAAGGTCCTGTAGTACGCTCCAGGCTGTGGGAGGGAACAGGAGCACTTGACAGCAGCCAAAAGGGAGGCGCAGCCCTCCACCTCTCCCAGCATCACAGACTGGTACTACTGAACAACTAAAGCTTAAGGAGAAGCTAACATTTGACAACTGTACATACAACAAAAATATGTCAACACTGGGTGAGTGTTCTGGGGGATCCCTGTCCCATAACTGCTACATAAAACATTCTAAGAAGTGGAACAAGGAGAAGTCAGTTTTCATACTAGTTTCATCATATTGGGGTATGTTTTGCACAGTGAGATTGTGCTCCCTCCACAAAGGCTGTCAGTTGTTAATAGGCATCCAGAGCATGGGTATATGTCTATGGTGGGAAATCGACAGTTTCCCTTAGCAGCCAGCAACAGTATTCTCTGTCTCAAAGGCCTCTGACTCTGTCCCCATTGTATCAGGTGATCTTGAGGAAAAAATAGAGCGAGAGGGTTCTGGGAACTAGTCCATGCTAATAAACATGGGATGCACATTTCCTCTTAAAAAGGCACTCACCCAGAGTGCAGGTTGCCCACTGACCCAGTGCAGGCCGCCCACTGTGCTGTGGTTGATTCCCAGTCTGCTCCAGCCTGGCTCTGGCCCAAGAGTCCAGCTCGGGGGTGGTGATTGCCTGTCTGCTCCAGGGGGAGGAGCAGGGGAAGGGAAGCCAGCACGAGCTCGCTGCAGGTACAGAAAGCTTCCCTATCAGATTCACAGTCGATGGCTCAGCAGGGTAGTGGCTGGTCCTGTAGTTGCATGCGCGGGCTTGTGAGAAGGCCACCAAATTCAGAGAAAAACAATAATCAAATAAAAAAACTAAACAGAAAGCAAACATGGTAAAAACAGCAGGATACACTGAAGGAATAAAGGTGTTTTCTGTGGTCCAGTATTGCCTGTTCTGGTTAAAGAAACTATCATTTTGCTTGCAGAACGGACTTAGAAAAAGGAATTAAAACTTTTGGTCTGACAAATTCTTGAAAAAGTAATAATAATTATTAACATTCTTACAAATACATAAAATAAATAAGTAATAATTATAACTGTGTATCATTTCAGGTATGAGAACAGGGATGGACAGGGACATTATATGCCTGGCTCATGGGAAGAGTGCACAGCTCTGAAAAATGAACGATGTTTACTGCAAATACAATGTGCCATACTCCTCCTTTATTATCTTACTTCTTTCTCTGTAAGTTAATTAATCGGAGTAGTGTTTTATGTATTTTTAGATTTACAACTTTCTGTGGTATGTAATTCCATACAAATGTAGAGGGAAAATAAGGGAAGAGAAAATAAAAAAACCTAGCATTATTTAACCTGGCCGTGACCCTTCGTGGCCATCACAGGATCATATCCCATCTGTTTACTTCATCCCCCCTTTATCCTCCTTTTAATGAATCTATCTTGTTTTATTTTGTGGATGTATTTACCTTTGTATAATTTGTGGCAGGGCTATGCAATGTGTGTCACTCTTCTCTTGTTGATGTTGTCGGTTTTCCACCCCCATGCTTCCCCATACTCAATATACAAATTCCCCTTTCACAGTAAAGTTTTGAACAAGTATGATATGTGCCATACATATGTTGTTCTCTGTCATTCATTATCAATTGACAGTGGAGCACCGGAGGCTGGTGATTGTATTTGTTGCCACGTCACAGGAAATGGCCTACGCTGCATCTCAATGAGCGCTGGTCAGGGTAATGAGAGCAGAGGCTGCCACAGGTCCGCCAACAATACCTCTGGGACACAGGAGAGAGGAACCAAAACTGAGCGTTTGGGCCACGAAACAACCGACTGGTTCATGCATTTTCATGACTAATCTGATTGTGAAGGTGGGAGGTGGGGGAAGTAATGCATGCTGTCATGGTAAATGTGGCAAGTTTCCAGAAAAGACTCACACGGGAGGTCCCCATCTCTCAGGACAGTGGTACCTGATTTATTTGAAGTTTCCATTTTTCTTTCTCTCTCTCTCTCTCTCTCTCTCTCTCACACATGTACACACACACACCTGGTGCTAGCGCCTTATACAACACCACATGGCTTGTGGTATGTGAGTGTGTGAGTGTGCACATTTTAATTTCAAAGAAAGTGTGTTTCAGGTTTGACAGAGGCAAATCCTTTGTATTGAAGGCTACCCATTTCATGCAGTACACTTTAAAGCAAAAACTAAAAAAACAACACACATATTGCTTGCATAACAGAGGAGAAACTGAGATGGAAAGCTCTCCCTGAAATGGGCATTCCTTTCCAAATGTCCTGTGTGCACAAATTACTATGGTGCTGTAAGTAAGGCAAACAAGACCTGGGAAAGGAGGGCAAATGTGCACCCAGCACACTGACACCAGCAGAGAAGTCACAGATGTGACAGAGATTGACAGATACGGACCGCCTCCATACGCACTTGACTTACCGTGTCACAACACATCCACACACCCACTTACCCACAAACCACTAAGCAGGCTCCCGCTATAAATAGCAGGCCTGAGATGGAGACTGTACACTGACGGGTATTAGAGCGGCCAGTTCCTGCGTCCACCAGTGTATAACTGCACTGCATGCATTCAGAGACCAGCCTGAAGCAATGAAACCTTACCTTTGTTGAAAAAACCCCAATCCATTGACAGCAAGGACAGAACAGGGGCCCTTGAAAGGGCAACGCCCTCAAACCCTCAAGGTCGTTCACCATGGGCCCCTCTGACTCACAATGAGCCCTTTGAGACAGTGACAGGAGGACTTTAGCGGTGTCTTCACCCCATTGTCATTATCCTTCAAGCAATTGGCTGGATGACGAGGTGGACAAAGGACCAGTCCACTTGCTAAAGCCGGCATGCTTAATAAGCGTGAAGGCAGGTTCAACGGGGTTACACATTTAAATGTTCTGGTCTTCTTTAAGGGCTTGCTCTCAAGCTGCCATTGTTGAAAACAACACTCAACAAGGCACACACAAAAACAAATTGGGTTCCCTCTCCGGATCGGGCACTTTGAAAATCGTGTCAATTCTCAACGTAAGGTTCTCCCTAAAAGTTTTAAACTTCCAAGGTGAACCCAGAGCCAGCTATGACCTGTAATGCAGGAATGTGTCTGGAATAGAAATCATAAAGAGGACATACCGCTTTCTGACTGGTGCACACTTCTGAAATCCTCCTTCCAACAACAGCAGAAACACCCTGAGTTGGAGCTAAGGGACCCAAAAGTGCCCGGGCAGCTAGAAGAAAGCAGCAGAATGAGCTCCAGTAAATGTAGGCTTTGTACAGAACAACAAAAATCTGTATTCCTGGATAATGGATTAATATTAAATTAGTGGTAGAATAAGAGCACTTTGTGCTGAAAGTGATATCCTCTGATCCAAGGGCTTCACCATTCCACCCTAGAGAGAAGTACTCATTCCTTGTTTCTTTTCTTTTTTTGTTATTTCGTTTTTTCATGTAAATACTGGGAATAATTATACGCTGGGAATAATTCATATACTGTATTTCCGTACACGTACATTTACTTATACTGACTGGCAAAATATAATTACAACAAGTCACATATTCCAGAACGATGTACCACTGCTGAACAGCTTGCTGAATAGTCACAACTGCTTGCCGAGGAGGAAGGAGACCACATTTTGCCGCACCGTTCACGTCCATCATTACATGAATTACAGAGGCAAACGGGGATTGTGACTTAAGACGTCCCTTTTAAAACACTGTGTGGAGGGCGTCGGTCTCAGCCACATGGGAGTGGCATGGTTGCCTTTGATTTTACATGTTGTGGAGGCATTTGGAGCAGGGAGACTTTCCGGGGGCAGGTTTGTCACCCGGAAGGTTGCTCCAAAGGCCATAATTATTTTAATTATTATTTAATTGGCAATTGATTGGAATTCAATTGACTGATTGCGTTTGTGTGTGAGAATGTGAATTGTTTTGTGTTGAGTGATTGTGATTGGGTGATTGCCTCACGAGTCCCACCTGAGCCAGGCAGAAAGTAAGCCTATTTAAGAGCAGGTGGGGCGAGTGGGGAATCAGTTAGTCTTGGCATGTCATTCATGTGTGTGCATATTGTTGATTGTCATGTGTTTGCATATTGTAGAGAGTTAGTCTTTTGTCTTTGTCATTTATGTGTGTGTTTCGAGAGAGTTTGTGTGTTTCGAGAGAGTTTGTGTGAATCAAGAGGGATGGTCTAGTCATTCGTGTGTGCGTGTGCGTGCACTCGTATCGTGTAGTGTTTGTGTGACGTAATGTCAAGTGTGACTCTGTCAGGCATGGTGGCGCATGTCTGTAATCCAAGCTGCTGGGAGGCGGAGTCTGTGGACCATATGTTGAGTTCTGTGTGACTGAGTAGAGTGCTTCCTGTGTGTGTGTGTCCTCCTCTCTCCCTCGGTGTGATCGTGAAAGAGAGCGAGAGGGCGCCCTGAAAGAGGGTCCGCCTCTTGCCCTCGGTGTGATTAGAAGAGAACTCGCACTCGGGGAGTGGAGAGTGTCTCGAGGCTGTTTACCAGAAAACTCTCACTGTGAGGAGAAAACTCTCACTGTGAGGAGTGGAAAGCCGCTGATTGTCTGTGTTTGTTCTGTGTTTCCCCAGTAGGGGATTCCCCCCTCGGAGGAGGCGGGGCTTTCATTTATGGTTTGATTATTTTAGCTTGTTATTTTAGTTCATTGTTTTTGCCCGAAAGCTTCGCGGCAAGTAGGGTGAAGATTTTGTGTTTGTGTTCGTGTTTGTTTTATTGTAACCTGCTCTCCCACTGTCTCTCTCCCGTGTCTGGGGGGAGAGACAGAAAAAAATAAAAATCCAGTCCGTAGACTGGCAAGAATCCACCCCGTCTCCAGACTGCTCTGTTCCCATCCAGGGATTGTCACGTGGCATGTGACACACTGTTATTCACTTGTAATTGTGGGCGGAAGACTCCACAGGTGACACCGTGACATGACACACTGAGCTGTCCTCACTGCAGCTGTCCTGTGAATGACATGTTTTTATGTTGCAGTCAAAGGACGCCATGTTCCCTTTGACTTCCTGGCGTTTGTTTTGCATCCAGGGTAATCGGTCTCCATAGTGACGGACAAGGCCTCCGGCAGCATTTAAACCCTCCGGGAAGTGGTATGCAGGCAGAACATCCTAGTCAGGGTGTGCACCAAGCTCACCCTCAGGCACTATTTTAAATGTCGCCTTCTCAAATAATATTTATGTCGAGTCCCCTTTCTGTATATGAGCTGCCACGGCAATATTACACTGCTTTCTTTTTCATTCTGTGGGCCGTGGGCCATGTTCTGTTGTGTTGCTATGTTATTTTCTAGCCCCCGATGGGCTTTAACATTGCTACCCTCTTAGGGGCATGATACATTCATATTGTGTTCTCAAATTAAATTCATGCTCTCGATCAAGTTTATGATATTACAGACCTTGTGCTCCTCATAACCTCTACCATTTAAAAATGACTGGCAATAAATAAGAAAAAGAAGAATATTATAATTGGTGATAAATGCCTTTGTTGGTAACAGGAACATATAAAAGTTGTGACGGCGGGATAAGGACCCAGACGCAGACCAGGATCAGGCAGAAAGGAACATTTAATTCAGGCAAGGATCAAAACCAGTAGACAGAGTAGCGAAGATACAAAATCGAAATAAAGAGAGTAGTCAAAAACAATCCAAAAAGTCAAAAACCAAGAAAACAGAAAAGGCAAACAAAACAGAATCGGCAGACTCTGGCTTACTGGTAATCGGCACAGGGAATGAGGATCAATGTTCTGACAAAGAGTGAACGTAAACACGGAACTTAAATACAAGCAGGGAAGGGAAACACAATAGGAATCAGGTGTGACTGGGAGGAGAGAAGGGCAGGAACACAGGTGAGAACGATAGGAATCACTAATACAATAATGAGAGGAAACGAAAGACACGGACGGGGAAGCATATAGACACATAGAAAATATACGACCTGGAAGAGCAGGCAAACACGTGCACAGTTAGAAGGGGAGGAACGCATAGACAGAAACTGCGTGCAGATAAAGCGAAAAGTGAGAAGCGTAAAGGGATAGGACAACGAGAGAGAGAATGATATCGAAAGATAGAAGAGTGAGATAATTAGTGATTAGTAATGTTAGTAACTTAATCTAAATCCCTAATGTTAGTAGATCAGTAGGTTAGTACTATATACATCTAACTAATATATACAAAGTGTTTGAGAAAGAAAGAAGGAAGTAAACGAGATAAGAAACCCAAGATAGAAAAACCGTAAAGTTGAAATCCCCGAAGTGCATGACAAAGACAAGGAGTGGATCTCGAACAACAAGGTACACAGACAGACGGGGAACAGAACGTGAATGAAGCGTGAATGATGAGATGAATAAAACAAAATACAAAAACAAACCGAACAGACATAGCCAAACATAACAAAAGTATACATGTGGTTGTATGTGTGTGGGTTGGAGAGTGGGTTCTCTTTATGACTGTGTTGTGTAATGTATTTTAATAAGATACTTGTGACTCGGCAAGTGGGGGTAAAGGAGGGGCGGGGTGTCAGGCATTCATTTTTTTAATGATGATAATAACACTGTACTGAGCAAGGCACTATTTATAGATTATGCTTTATGTGGAAACTTCCAGCACTGTAGTAGCCATCTGTAGTACCCATCGACAGTACAGAAGCATGCAGCACTATGGCTTGGTGAGGACAGCAGATATCTGGCCTGTTGGGGAATTCTCCTGTGAGCAGTGATGGTTTTTGTTTCAGTGAGGGTTCTGCAGCTTGTCCACTATGTACAATGGGGTCCATAAGTCTGAGTCCACTACCAAGATCTGTTTGTTTTCATCATTCATCAACAACTAACACAACACTTTTACTCAGGAGAACAATTTAACCTCTAACTACTTCACTAAGCTCTGCTGACATAATTACAAACAGCTACAAAAACTTTCACAAAGGAAGTGTTACTATTACGGTACCTGCAGTAGCAACGAGAACACATTAATTACGTCAATATCCAGTATTAATTGTTAAAAGACCAAAACAACTTACACTGTATTAGGAGTGTCCATGAATAAATGAAAAATAAGGTGTCACAAGATTTTTTGGAAATAAAAGGCAATGGTGTGCAAACAAAATATTTATAGATATTTCAATTTCTTACCATCCTTTCTCAAACAATTTTTTTATTTTTTATCATTGTTTTATGATGTTCCTGAATAACAAATACCACAAGTAAAAATGTGTTCGTTTTCGATGAACGATGAAAACAAACAGATCTTGGTAGTGGACTTTTGGACCCCACTATATCTGTTTCACAGACTTTCAATGGGAGTAAGAGGAGATTAAAGTTGTTGCAAAAGAGGAAATGGAATGGTCAAGATGAATCTTTGGATTAAGGCCTCTAACTGCCAAGAGAACAATTCCATGCACACATGATGTCTTTTTAATCAACACTTTATTTCTGCTGGGAATCTATTTGATAGAGTTAATGTTGGTTTCCAGGCTGTAACCACTCCTCCTGATCCTATTGAATATTGTTCTTTTAACCCTCAGGGCTTCTCAGTTTCTTAAAGCTCTTAAAGACATTGATTCTAATAAGCCAGCAGGGGATGATGGTCTGCACCCTTATTTTTGTAAGCTTGCAGCTGATATCATTGCTGAGCCTCTCACTCATATTTTTAACCTCTCGCTCCTCTCGAACAGTATCCCTATGGTCTGGAAAACTGCTTTTTTCAGGTGGTGATCCCTCAGATCTTAATAACTACCACCATATTTCTAAACTATCAGTGCTTGCCAAGGTCTTGGAATCATTTGTCAATGCTCAGTTAAAGGATTTTCTTCAGAATAATAACATTCCTAGTTTCTCTCAGTCCGGATTCTGGGCTGGTCATAGCACCACTACTGCTGCTGCTCTGGTTTTTAACGACTTTGTCCAGGCTCCTGTCAGCAAAAGAACACTGCGCTGCCTTATTTACTGACTTGTCAAAAGCTTTTGACCATTCTATTTTAGTAGATCGTCTGCTTAAGATAGACTTGAGCTCCAAGGCGGCTGGCTGGTTTAAAGAATATCTGTCCAACGGACCTCAGTCATTGTTGATGGCCACAAGTCCTCTCCCATATTGATCCCCCATGGGGTCCCTCAGGGGTCAGTCCTAGGGACTGTTCTGTTCACCATTTATATCAATAATATTTCTGAATCAGTCAAAAATGCCAATATCCACTTTATGCTGATGACACCATTCTCTATGCCTGTGCTACCTCCTTGTCTCTAGCAATTAATGATTGAATGAATATTGGATTTATATACCGCTTTTTCAAAGCGCTTATAACCACCAATGTGCAGCACCCACCTGGGTGAATGTGACCGCAGTGATAGTGCGCTACTACAAGCTCACTACACATCAGATACACAGTGAAGAGGTGAGGAGGGAGGTAATGAATGAATTCCATGTATGTATATATATTGTTTTGGTTGGGAATTTGGCTATGACACCAGGTTAACACCCTACTCTTTTTGAAATGTGCCATGGGATCTTTTTTGACCACAGAGAGTAGTCCCGTGGGATCGAACCCGCAACCTCTACGAACTGAGCTATGGGACTACTACTAACAATAAAGGACCTGTCATTCAACTCCCTGTAGGCTGAACTGTGTCATCTTAAACTGGTATTAAACACAGGTACATTTATTTTTCAAGAACACGCTTCCAAATGTGTAAACCAGAACTTATCACGACTGTGGATGGAAACTTTATCAAGCAAGATCCATCATGCAAATGTCTATGGATCTGGTTGGAATATAAACTTTGTTTTAAAACTCATGAATCTTTTACAAAAAAAACATTAATCTTCAGTGTTTCATTCTCTTTGCCAATTTTAAACTACAAATCCAAACTTGTTCTTGTTTTGCAAAATATTGACCATCTTGTTGTCTTGTACCCCCCATGTCCTCTTATATGCTTTTGGTCCTTGTGTGTTTTTAACTGATTTGTAATTGTTTGTTTTTATGTGTGAAGCAGGGCTCCTCTGAAAAAGAGACCTTGGTCTCAGGAGGACCTTCCTGCATAAGTAAAGTTTAAATACATAAAACTTTGCAAATTACTACTCCAAATTACTACTCCAAACATCTCAAACGTGTTTTATAACAAATAAAGCAAAGGAAAGTGAATAGGCCTGAATGTAAAAAAACCCAAATCAATGCTTATCTTAATGCTTCTGTTATCACTGCATAGCTGATAATCACCAACACAGGTGAGTCTACAGACATTCAAACTCATGCCCTCAAAAGAAAAGTACTAACAAACAGATAGGTGGGGCTTCCTGTTGTTGCCTGTGAATGTTATCTTCTTGTCTCCTCGTAAAATCTATTGGGCCAACTTGCATTAACGTTGACCAAGACATTACATTTTTATTAGGATGTTTGAGACAGTATAAAATGCATTTTCTGAGCAGAGCACTTCTGTCATTCAAATCACTAAATCAATGTTCTCCAATCTAATTGGAGCTAATGCTGTTACAGCACTCAGTGTCCAGAAAGAGATGGGTCGTTTTGGAGGCCTATGCGAACAGCTGTCTGCAGTGAGCACCAAGTTAATCCTTCCCCAGTCTGTAATCAAAGGTTGACTGTTACTAATGCGCAGGCTCTGGATGCTTCTCGTGATAAGCTTTCACTGCCATTTCTGAGCATTAACAGTTCCAACACTGGCCAACAGTAACAAAAGCAGCGCTTTTAAAACATCTTGTGTGAGCCAGCAAATTTAATAGAATGCTCATTCAAGCAGGGTCCCATTCTAATTATACAAAGACACTCAAAACACTTCACTTAACTTTTCTTAATTTCTGTCCAGAGAAGAAACTTAACTGCACTGCACAGAGAGTGAAGCTTTGATAACCCAAAATGGGTGGAGCCATCACATGACCAGCTGATTTGAACCAATGACAGTGTTTTTCTATGGAGAGCAGTTGCTTTATTGTCGGTAAATGACAGCACAGGGTAGCTCCACCCATTATGGGATTCAGGAAGCCTCACTCTCCCACCCCAACTTCATTCTCTGAATTTTCCCACAACCATTTTTCATCACCACTGTAGTTATGTTGTGCATTTGTGTTGCTGGAACCTGTGTGTGTGTTTGCGAGCCCCAATGCCTATGAGCATTGGCCAGATGATCCTCCAGATCCTTCAGATAAGGGCTCCGGATAGCGTATCGGTCTAACACACTTGCATTGACTGGTGCTTTGCGAGTGTGACCTGCCTATTGCAGGCGACTTTGTGGGGGAGGGTGAATTTAAATAAATAATTGGCTACTAAAATGGGAGAAAAATGGGAAAAATCTGAAACAAAGAAAAAAAAGAAAAAAAAGAAAGAAACATGGCCGTTGGTTTTCCCCATGGTCCACTGACGGCAGCCTCTGGTAAACAGCTGTGGACTGTACCCAGAGGGGTGGGGCAACTGAGAGTCAGGTTTCACCGCTACCATGACAGATGGAGTGACAACAGGAGGGCACCTGCCAGGCCTTGTAGTCCTCTCCGAAACCACTGAAATTCAGCAGCCGTGAACCCAGCCAGCAACACGACATTAGTCCTGGTCCAAAGAGCCCTAGTCTGTGGCAGGTAAAGTCGGTCCACGGTGAACCAGGGAACAAGGTTCTGTAGAGCAATATCTGGTGTGGGAATCATTCAGTTGGTGAGGGTCTGTCAATGCATGCATGAATGAGTATTGCGGCAGGCTTGCTGCACTCCGGAGAGGCCTGAAGCCATTGTGGTCTGTGGTGCCTGAGGCTGCTCCCTGTTCACTTTGACAAAATGCTGCCCTTGCTGTGCCCTTAAGACTTGCATTCCTGTACAGTATGATGCAGCCCAATGTAATGGTACACTCCTCTGAAAGAGCCTTCCTGGTCAGAAATACAGCGAGCTGCCAAGTGCATGAAACAGTATAGTGGAGGTTTCCTTTTTCAGAAGCATGGCCTGCACGAGGTGAAGCAGGCACATTCCTCCCAGTGTGCCTTCACACCATCAACCATTTCTCTGCCCACCCCCACAGATTACTTATGGTGCTAAGCATAATAGGATTCATTTCTGGGCCTCTTGGAACAGAGGAATAGCAAGACCCAGATCAGCAGCCCCTGTGTTCCTTGCTGCGAGAGAGAAGGATGTGTCAGGGCACAGCCCACAGCCCAAAGCAGTAAAGTCAGCGCGTTGGCTCTTCCCAAAGTTTTATAACAACTATTAGTGTCGTTGTCAGGGTTGGGTTGGTGGTTTTGCCTCCAATGGATGATTTTAAGGAATGACACTTGCACTTACAAGAATTACGATGAGAACATTTGTAAATAAATCAAACGAACACAGCAGCTACCTACAATGATGTCTATCGCTGTATTACTGTCCTGATCTCATGTGCAAACTATGATTGTTCCTACCATGTATTAATGCACATCTTGTAAGTCGCTCTGGATAAGAGCATCTGCTAAATGCTTAAAGTGTAAAAATGTAGGCAAGATGTAGTCAAGACGGCTGGAGACAGTGGCGGCTGACGCCCCACCTAGCATTCCAAGCCATTCTCAGGAAACACTTTTTTTTCAGTAGTTGGGGGTGAGAGTGTGTATGTGTGGTGGAGGTGGGGTGGGGTGGGGGGGTGTTGTATGGTATAGCCCCCCCAACTGACATTTCACCAGCCGTCTCTCCCTGGAGATGATACTGCATACAGTGATTGGCCAGAGGTGACCTGATGGTATTTCTCCCATCAAGGGTTTCACAACAGTGACTCAGTCACTGACTGGCTGGGTTAATTAACTGCAGTCTGAGATTTGGTGTTGGCAGCTGCTGGCAGTACCAACTCACCAGTCCTGCACCTGGTGAGCACCAACGGTAACTAATACAAGTTCCTCAACAAGGTGGTGGTTCTCTGTGGCTCAAAGAGGAACCTGGCCAGAAAATGTATGCACACTACTGTACACTCTGCTAAATAAATTATTATTATATTATTATATTATATTAACACACATGCATACTAAAACCGACCATAAACACTGAACTATTTTTTCGCCAATGACAGAAAATGTCAAAAAGCTGAATGGAACTAATGTGCAGTTTCATATCCTGGCACAAGCTTACCAGTCATTGTTTTAATACAATGAGGTGAAATAAAATGTATTTTCTACAGTACTGTGGTCAGACGGAAAAGTTCCTGTTCTGGTCTAAGGTTTTGATTGGAGAGGTTCAGGTCATGGGAGAAAGAGGAAGATGACTGATGAGCAGGGCGTGGTTTTTCCATGACAAAACAGGACATTACATAAGAGTAACACACTCGCCTCCCTTTCCCCGCAGACAGCGCTGATAGAGCGGCAATAGGTTTTTCCCGCGAACCTCCCAAAATGGCCTTGAAGAGGAGAGGGCAAGACCTTCAACGTACAGTACTCTCAGTCTCTGCCTTCCTGTTTTCTTGGTGTAATCGCTTGAGACACTGAAAGGCAGTTATAACTTGTGCTTGATGTGTTGTTTCCAAATGATCCTGGGATTGGATGGATCACTGGTCTCGTAGCCATTATATCAAATACACTGCAGGGGAAAGGCAGTAAAGCACATAAAGCAGGCACAATGAGGAACATAAAAATATCAGAGATATGGAATTTGTTTCTGGTTTTAAAACTAGGCCTCAGATACAATTCTTCTGCATAGCATTTCATGCTCAAAATGCCCAGTGATCTTACAGTGCTTTTAATATTGCTTGTATGTTTATATTCTTCTATAAATTACTGTTTGTTTACTGTTGTTATATTTATTATTAAATATATGGCACATATACAGCACTTTGAGATATGTTATTCATGCATTGCACATAAAATAAAGACTATTTTTATTACTGTATTATTATTTTTTGTGGCGACCTGGCAGGCAGAGCCAGTGGGGAGTGGCTAAAATGGTGCCATCTGGTGGCCACACTCCTACATCACAGGACCAAATGGCTGCCACCTGCGGCCAATTAACTACCAATCAACAGGGAATAAAAGGGGGCAGGGTTCCCTCATGAGGAAGAGGGAGAAGGGGAAAAAGTTGTGGAAGTTTGGTTGGTGTGAAAAAGAAGGCTGTGTAGTCTGTTGACCAGCCAGGATTTGGGAAAGGGATTAGCTCCTCAGAGTGGTAGATGCTTTTAGTTTAAAGAACTTTGAGTTGGATTTGACTCTTTGTTTAAATTTTAAATGCTGTTTGAATTAGCCTTCCCCATTTTTGTGTTTTGAATCCATTTCCCCTTTAATTAAATCTATTTTTGGGTTAATTCGACTACTGATCTCTTTCTTGATTTGCACTAGTCCACGTGACACCCATTTTCACACCTAGTGTAGTGTTGTGTATTATAAAATGAGACATAGACAGACAATCCAGGGGATTGTTGGCAGCACTAAGCAAGATGGGTGGCACACCTTTATTGTATTGCCTTATTGTGAAGGTGCACCGAAGATGACCACTGCTCATTTCTGGCCAGCTGTGGTTTACAGCATGTACCGAGTCCATTTATAGCAGGTTTCGTGGACTGCAGCCAGTGTGTAACCGAGAGTTTGCTTTGGCCTGTGACAAGACACAACTGGAGCTCTGGCAGTTATAAGAATGCAGCTCAGAGCTGTATTTATTTATTTATTTTCTGTTAAGCAAGTTTGTCTGGTTATGTAAGAAAATAAGTCTTGTGGCATTGTGGATTCTGCTGTAGTCCCAAGGAATGTAAACACAGCCATAAAACACACTTGAGCTGCACAGTGCTGAAGAGACTTCACACTCACACTTCATTTATGGGCATTCACAGTTTGCTTATGACAAACACCTGAGTTAGAAATGGGGTACAAAGCCACTCTTTCTCCCTTCTTAATCTCGATCTAGAAAATAAAGCAGAGGCTTCACGTCTGTCCATATGTTTATTTGTTCATTAATCTGGTTGAGACACACTTTGAGATATAAAAAAAACTTCTCAGACAGACAAGTTCTTGCATAATGAGGACTAGCAGTCTGGGGGGCTCATGTAACATGGCCGATCTTGTGCTTTAGGAAGACTTGGCCAATGGTGCCTTCCGCAGATTTCTGTTCCAAGAGACCCAGAAATGAATCCTATTATGCTTAGCACCATAAGTAATCTGTGGGGGTGGGCAGAGAAATGGTTGATGGTGTGAAGGCACACTGGGAGGTATACGCCTGCTTCACCTCATCCAGGCCGCGCTTCTGAAAAAGGAAACCTCTACTATACTGTTTCATGCACTTAGCAGCTCACTGTATTTCTGTCCAGGAAGGCTCTTTCAGAGGAGTGTACCATTACATCGGGCTGCATCATACTGTACAGAAGTGTTAATGTTTTCAGAGACGAGTACATCTTTTTTTTGCTAAGGGTAATGAGTGCCTCATCAGCAGTTATCCCAAAGCTAGTTTTGCTGGACTTGTGCTGTGACTTCTCTTCTGGGTTGCAAAGGGTGCTGCTCTGCTTGTTGTTCCCTCTTTTCTGTGAGTGACGACGACGACGACGAATTACAGGTACTGGCCTGCTTTCTGAGGAAGCCGCATTAGCTCGGAGTATTTCTTCCCACGCTACAGCTGTAACTCCAGGGAAGTAAAGATAACTTTTTGTCAGTATCCCACTGCTGACACCATTAGCTCAAATTCAGTCATGGAAATGTAATCTCTTTGTTCTTTTTGCCATTTTTTGTTTGTTTGTTGTCATTGCATTTCCTGTGAACCATTTAAAGGGATGACTTCACCTTATATGGTCCATTGGGGGCGTTCCTAAATGCAAATTTGCATAGCCATGAGCGAGCGCTTGGTTTGAGAACAATATGTCAACAATATGTCACTGCTACGATAGTTTGATATCGGGATGTTAGTCACACTTTTCTTGTGTACGGACATTTTACATTTTGTCGGTAAGAAATATTTAAAGATCATCTCTAAGCAACAGTGATAAATTACCCCCTAATGTCTTATTGATAGGTTTCTTCCTCGGTGTTGCCTATGGTTGGATCTTTGAAAATGACCCACTTGCAAAGTTTACTTTCTTGAGGCAAAAAACGAACTCAATCCAGTCTGAAAATACCCCAAATAATGTCATTACTGATGTGTGTGAGAGGCTGAGAATGAGAGCGAGAGCATGTGTGGGGGAGTGAGTCCTGTCAAGATTTCAACTTGTATAAGAAATAAAAAACAGCTCTCTTGTCTCTTATGCACACTTCATCAGATTGTAATACATATGTTAAGAAAAAAAAGAAAGAAAGTAATTAATAAATGTAGACTCTTGTTAGAGCTGCTTCACATGCAGGAGGATAAAAACAAGGAGAAGAGGCACAGTAAGAGTGTGGAAGTGATTAAGATAGCCATCTTCCCTGTGAGAAGAAGAAAGCATGTCCCATGATTGGCCAGCCTGATTAAACGGGAGGGAAAGTATTCCTGCATGTTTCTCATAGCTCTGCTCTGTACAAAGGCTTGTTTATGCACATACCGTTAATGATGTTACCATTTATGATAATGTTTATGTAAACAGATTTCTATTCAGGGTGCAGGTTAGCAACCCCCCTCCCTTCAGGAAACATAAACACAACTGTCATGTTTTTCAGCTGCTGTTATTCACTGTTTACATAAGATGGAGACTACTCATTTGTTTCCGGTGTTGTGTTGATATTGGACAACTCTTACTATTCACAACCATTTTTTCCCCTGTGTCCATGTACGCCCCATGAAGACAGAGATAACCTTGTGGTTAAATGGATCCAATGAACAACCTTTACCATTATTAGACACTTTGAGCTTGGGTGAAATTAACAAGGGAGGTTGTCCTAGTTGTCTATTGCAATCGGCAATGTGACAGCTTTCATTACATATTGCCAAGCTAGTTTTCAATGGGTTGTGAGAGGGGAGGAATGAGGCAAAAACACACAGGCTCAAGAGCTGCTCTCTCTAACAATTTTTATTTCCCAGAACATTCCCAACTTGTAAATGTGTCTGTAAAAAGTGTCCTTCAACTGTTACAAGGAACGTGCTCTTGGAATGTTATTCAGTTTTATTATTCAGACAAGGTTCAGAACCTAGTTGAGTGGTGTGGGAGGAACAATTTGGATCTAAATGTGAGCAAAACCAAGGAAATACTATTTTTAAAAATGTATTTTATGTTCTTTCTACATGTTTCCTATTGTTTGTTTGTCTCTTTGCTGTTGTCTCTCTTTTGTAATCCTGAGCACTCGTCAAAGACAAATTCCAATGTATGTATTTATGTAAATATGTACTACATATGGCAAATAAACTTGAAACTTGAAACTATTCTATTTAAAAAATAATTTGAATTGTGGATGGTCATGAATGTTTGGACCTTTCATGTTAGTATGTTCAACCAATCTGACATGTCCATACTTGCATTATTAAAATGTTATTTCCACATATCCTCCATTGATCCTGATTTATTTTCAGGACTAAATCATTACCCTCCAGAGTGGTTATGAGTAAGTTTGTATGCAACATGCCTGGAACATTGTTTCTGTGACTTCTTTGGACCAAGAAATAAGTTATAAGACTGTTTTGTTCTCATCATCATGTTGCCTCACAACCAAACAATTCTGTGAACCAAAATACGTTGAAACGTTCCGTATTTGCTGGAATGTGAGGCTCCTAGCGTGAAGCTCCTAGCATGGGCCTAGTGTAGATACAGCTGCAGGTATACAGATCTCAGGGAGTGCAAACATTTTTACCAAAAAAAGAAGAGGAGCAAGAGAAATGGCTGCAATTTATTAAGGTGTGGTGCACTCTCACGTCTTCTATTTAAAAAACACAGGACTCGTTGCTGACATAGGTCAATAGGCGTGTGAAATAAAGCGGGCTGATGAATATTAGCTCTCTGCCCACTCAGCCCGCCTTATAGCCTTGTTCATAATCAGAGATGAGAAATAAGGCATACGTATATCTCAAATTCTGAGCATTTTAATCAGGAAAAAGTATTAAGGATGATTTCTTTGGCACACACTAAGGTAACTTACTACTCTTTTGGATTTCGATTTTGTACCTTATCTTACTCTGACTATCGGCTTTTGACCCCTGCTTGATTATTAAACGTTCCTTTACCGCCTTATCCTGGTCTGCGCCTGGGTCCTTGTCCAGATATCACACATACACACACACACCCACAAATATGTAATAAACAGATAGGTCATTTCACCTGCATGGGTGTTTATTCATCCCTGACAGAAAACAAACACAAAACCAGGGTCAGTAAACAGCTCTAGACCCTTCTAGAAACAAGCGAATGGAGCCTTATCACATTGAAGAGGAGGAGCAGAGGTCTCCTAGAGGACAGCTCAGGTACAGAGTAAACCTTTAGATACACAGGCTCTTTCAACTCTGCAAATAATGCACTCGGTCGTCTGGGCGGTGGCCTCACAATCTACTTTAAACTCAAACAATTCAATCACTTCAGAGTCTGACCTTCCTACACTGGAGCGAAACCACATGGGAAACTACTCAGTGACTTGTAGCACTTCATAGTGACTGAAACTGCTGTATTAATGCCAGATCAAACACAGCCATTAAATGGCAGATAAACATAAAATGAAACTAGCGCAACACTTCAGGCACAATAAAACGGTTTATCAATGGGTCTATCAGCCTTCTTGACTGCCAATAAACTTTTCAACTATCATAATACTTAACATGACCATAGCAGGACGTTCATAACAGCACAGCAAAAAAGAGAACGCAAAATCGTGTGAGCAAAGCACAGAATATGAATCTCTTCAAGGGCTTTGATTCAAAGGCAACTTACTGTGGGATGAATCAGCAACATTTCCATCTAATGCCTTACCTAGAGTGGAAACAGATAGTGTCTGCCTCATCTTTCCTAGAATCCCTACACGTGTGTGTGTGTGTGTGTATGCGTGTGTGGGTGTGTGGGTGTGTGTGTGTATGTGGCAGGGGTGGAAGTGGAAGTCCTGACTGAGTGGACTGGATTACACTGTTTGTACAAACTTTCCATGACAGAACACAGCAGCACTTATTCATCCCAGGATCAGAACGTCACAGTGCCGGCTGGAGGAAAAAAAAGAAGAAAAAAGGGGAACACAACTGCTGCCCCCTACAGGAATTTCAAATAATATTACACCATTGTGAATCAATTAGTTCTTCATCAATGTGACTCAGAAGTCCATTCATTTGAACGGGACGGTGCTCTCCGTATGCAGCACCACGTCTCATGTTGTTGCCGAATGAATATAATCATTAAATTGCTGTTAAAGGTACTGAAGTATAGCCTAAAAAGCATTTTCCTTTTCAGCCAACGTGTATTATTTTGTGTAATTTGTCACAAATCAAAATCTTACATTACACCTTATTTTTCTTATTTGGTTTAAAATATGATTTCAACTTGGGGCCCAAGTTCAATTAATCTTTAAGCTCTAGTATTTTTTTAATCGCTTAAAAGAGCATGAAATACAGATAGTGTTATGTTCTGCATGTCTGTTCAGTTTGTTTTTGTACTTTGTTTATTTTTCATTCATCATTCTCGTTCGATTCACATTCTGTTCCCCGTTTGTCATTGTTCCTGTTTGTCTCGAGATCCACTCCTTGTCTTTTGTCATGCACTTCCGGAAATTCTATGTTTCGGTTTTTCCGTCTTAGTTTCTAATCTTGTTTTACTTCTTTCTTTCTTTCTATTACACTTTGTATATATTAGTTAGATGTATATAGTACTAACCTACTAAACTACTAACATTAGGGATTTAGATTAAGTTACTAACATTACTAATCACTAATTATCTCACGCTTCTAACTATCGCTATCATTCTCTCTCTCGTTGTCCTATCCCTGTACGCTTCTCACGTTTCACTTCATTTGCACGCAGATTTCTTTATGCGTTCCTCCCCTTCGAACTGTGCACGTGTCTGCCTGCTCTTCCAGGTCGTTTATTGTCTATGTGTCTGTGTTATTCCCAGTCCGTGTCTTTCATTTCCACTCGTTATTGTATTAACGAATCCCATCGTTTTCACCTGTGTTCCTACCTCTCTCTCCTCCCAGTCACACCTGATTCCTATTGTGTTTCCCTTCCCTGCTTGTATATAAATTCCGTGTTTATGGTCCTTCCCCGTCAGAACGTTGATCTTCATTCCCTGTGCCGATTGTTTGTAAGCCAGAGTCTGTAGCATTTTCCCGAGACACCCCTTCTGTTTTCACTTCGCGTTTGCCTGCCGATTCTGTTTGTTTGCCTTTTCTGATTTCTTGGTTTTGACTTTTGGATTGTTTGTTGACTACTCTTTGGATTTTGATTTTGTACCTTCGCTACTCTGACTTCTGGTTTTGACCCCTGCCTGAATTAAACGTCCATTTTTGCCTGATCCTGGTCTGCGTCTGGGTCCTTATCCCGTACCTCACAGATAGAAGAGAAGTGACACACACTCTGTTATCACTGCAATGCTTAAAGTTATACTTCAGTCTTGGCTAGATACAGATTTTAGCACTAAAGGCAACAATACCATTAAATGTAAAATGCTATAAGCACAAACATAATCTTTACAGGCAATGAAGGATTAACCTGTAATGTCCTAAACTTCACCTCATGGGATTCACACATTCTTCAAATTGATCAAGTTCCGATCAACTTCTCAGGTATTCAGTCTAATATCACACTAAGTGAGATGATTACGAGGCAAAATTGCACTGGAGCACGAGGTCTGGAAAAATCACTGGAGTTGAAGGGGAAGTGAGAGACAGTGAGAGACAGTGGACCACCTGACCCAGAGACTGAATTATAGGCAGCTGGAAAACTCTACAACACAAGCACATAATGGAACCAGATGAACTCTAATGAAATGCTTTAATACAACAACAGTATTACAGAGATCCATGGCTAATATCAAGCGCACCACAACAACTGCCAGAGTGTCTCAAGTGGCGTGGAGAGAAACATAAATCACTTTTAATTATGGGACAATTACACCAACGCAGGTGTCACGGTGAGACCTCCCAATGTTTGGAATGCTGTGTAGGCCTACTTATTTTCATTTAAACCATATCATCTGCCTGCATCTCACTTTCCCTCTCTCAGAAGCTGTCAGGACACTGTAACTCTCAGCAACAGTCTTCTGTCAAACCCAGAGTCCACTTCTCCTCACTGTCATACCACTGACTGCCACCTGACAGAGCTCAATATAAACAAGATATGGGATTCTTGTCTTTAACAAGCAGATTGAATACACAAGGCAGAAGTATTTCCTAATTGTGCACATGATCTCGAATCAATATAAAATTATTCCATAAAAAACTTCCAATGCAAATAATTATTTATGGGAGAGACATGAGCAATGAGGCAAATATACTCAAAAACGGGGATTTCAAAAATGCTTTTCCATCACAAGGGCCCTTAAACTGACCACCCTGTTGCTGACGATCCTCACCTTAATAAAATGATCAATGTTTGACCCCGTTATCCAACACCCACTACAGGCTGCAATACAGTGACTATATACTAGTACAAGGAAACATTAATAAAATATGATGTCATTATATCATGGATCCATATAAAACATTTAGCTATTAGTACAATTATTATTAACTGCAAAGGTGTGTAAACCAGCCAATTTTGGAATTTGGCTGATACTATAAAACAAGTAATTTATTAAATAAGTAAAACAAAAACAAATCCAATTTGCCGAGAAGCCCTCTGGGACTCCTTCATTGACCCCTGTTTGGGAATGACTGCTCTACAGCAATACGGATGGGCATGACCAGCAACACTATTCTACCACATAGAGATAAATCACCTATTTAAGTGTTGGGGGACAGTTATATTAAGCTCACTCAGAGGCACAGAGATACACTCTGCTCTTTGGAGGATGGTGAAAGAGGTGATAGAAAATAAGCTGGTAGCTGGTAGTCACAGGACAGGCATGGGTTGGTGGGGGGGAAGGGGTAGTTGGGTGTGTGGGGTGTGATGTAGGAGTATTAAAGGGGAAACACATCAAAAAGGGCAAAGGGCTACCTTGTGCAGTGGATTACTTAATGTGACATATCCATCACTTCAGTCAATAACTGAAGCACATTAGTTGAATTGCCGGCATCACCGGGAATCCTCTCTTGGTCATTGCTGTTGTAAATGGAGATTCATGTACCTTGGAGGGGAGTTGAGCTAATAAGTATGGAGGGTCTATGCTGACCCGAAACCCTACATACAATCAATTATAAATATACATATATATGTGGTCATTATGATAATTTATGTAGGAAATCCTGAAAAGTGCCAAACTCTCAGAATAACGGTTTAAAAATGGAAAAAAAGTGCAGAATAAAATGGAAATGGAAAATCTTTTAAATTGAAGCTCTTTCTACCTTCATTTGAATGTTGTGTATATATTTCAACAAGTTTTATTCTCTAAGATTTACAATTAATATCACAATTTGTTTACTGTTATTTTGGGTGATAAACATCTGGGTCAATATCAGTATGGGGTGCCTTTGGTACTTCATAACTTCCAAAAATATTTGTTTATATTTTAAATTTTTTTGAATGTTCATTATGTTAAGTGGACTGTAGACTACCCAAAAAGCATTTATGTCAAGCTTAAGCACTTTCTATCAAGTAACTACAAGCAGACAATTTGTGAATCAACCACAAGATATGTCAACCCTGTCATGGACAAATACAAAAGAGATTAATTATATTTCCATTGCATTGTGGTGATATAATTTACATTTTCAGAGAGGTATTGTGTCCCTTTCTGACTAATAATTCTTAGTTCATGTCAAAAGTCATTTTGAATGAATGAATTTACTGTAAAATAGGTGTTTTTTCAATCAAATCCACAACAGTTACACTTTCTCTTCTAAACAAAATCTAACAGCAAAGATATTTGATAAAATTTTCAAATAATACTATTTGCCCCCTCCTGTTTATAAACAAATCACTCAAAGGTTTTTGATAACTTAGGAGAATGATTTGCTTATTTTGATAAAACATGAAGATGACAGGGTGGACAAGGCATGGAAGGGTTGAAAAAGGCATGACTCGGTACTGTAGAAGAGGACACATCATTTGTGAAACATGAGGAAACACTTTAGCATTATGATGAACGGTATTTAATGAAAACATTTTACTATTCATTAAATGAATAAATGAGAAAATAATTAAGAACACTCATTTAATATGATAATAACCATTGACTGTTGAACACAGAGATTTGGATGCAGTTTCTTTCTTGGACCTATGGTACCTCTTCCTGTATTTTTCAGTTTTCCTTTTCTCTTTTGCTAGCTGTGCCCTTTGACTGCGTTCTGCTTGGCGCCGTTGCCTAAAACACAGAGAATTGTTATCTGGAATGACAAAAAAAACAGCTTGAACTTATTTAACAGGCAATTACTTGGCCACCTATGGAAAACTATGACCTTGACCTTCAACTTTTTAAAGTAACCTTTCACATCAAATATGCACTTTTGAAATAAAACAACATTTGTAATGTTTTTTTAAGTGTTGTCCTGTATGACACAGGATTTTGTATCATAGTGCACCAGTGACCAAAAAGGTCAAATTATTAACATTTTAGGAGAGCCTAACCTTGTTATGCAGCCTGGGGGTCCTTGAGAATCTTTCTGATGCTACTTCCTGTCATATGGCCATCACAATGCATTATGGTGTAAAATTGCTCCTGAATGTTTGTTATCCTGAATGACATTGGCTAAAATCCAAATGTGGGGCCATTCTTTCAAGCATAAAAATGCTTTATGTATCCATGGAAACACTCACACAATTATGCCCAATGGGTAGATTTAAGGTTTTATTTGGGTTTTTTACTTTTTTGGAGCATTTTTGCATTTAGATTTTAGGTGCGGAGTTATCCCGAATTACATTTAGGCACTTTTGAGCTCAATAACTCCTTAAATTTCCTGTACTCATAATAAATACTATTATTAGTCAATAAAGAGGGGAGAATTTAGTCATATAATGTCGTTTTAATTTAAAAGTATATATTTTTTAAATTAGAAATATTGTAACGGTGACTCGTTAGCTTAACACCGAAAATGTTAAATGTATGGGGGTTGCGATGCCATGTTGTTATGTTCAGTCTTCCATTATTCCTTGTGTGTCAGTTTCCCATAACCCCTTGTGTCATGCATTGAATTCGTGTGGTAACTGTGGCTGTGTCTGGTTGTATAGTAAGTGAGCCCTGTGAGTTTTTAGTGTGTGTATCGTGTTCTTTATTTTTCTCTGTGTTGCTTGCTTTGTTATAATAAAGCTGGCACCGATGAAATGGAAATACAAACGCTCAAGAGTCTTGATTCCATGGCGTTCACCGCTACAATGTTTTGGACACCAAATGCACACACGACACGTCACGTCACTAACCCACCTACCATCCCAATTACAAAAATCAAACTCCAGAGGATGGTTCACTGCAAAATTCCAAGCAATAAAAGATTACATAATCTACAGTGACAACTTGCCATACAATGGCATTATTCCCTGTAGTTATAGTCCTCAAAAGATGATAGGATAGACATAGCGTACACACGCCCACCCGCTAATGAGCGAGAAAACACCCGTATTAATGTTCTGTGGCGTCACTTTAGAGTAGCAACGTATAGATAGCAATAACAAAAGTAGCAAAGTAAGTCGATTGCACT
>JAINUG010000062.1:30368-207868 GCA_029706075.1 Aldrovandia affinis
TACCGTGGTAATGGTATACCGCGGTATTTTTTCCCAAGGTTATCATTAAGTCAAAATCTCATACCGTCCCATCCCTAATGTCAAATATTTTCAAATATATTTTTGATGCCTATTTTTCTGTCTGCTTCTTTAGCTTGAATGCACCAACTATATCTCATTATCCCTTCCTCCTCCCAGACAAGCCATGGTCAATTCACCTTCAAATTTTCCTGGAAAGTGCGATCTCCGTTCTCTGAATCATATTTTCAGAGTTTTTAGCTGATCTTCTTTGGTTTTAGCCTTTTGCTTGACTGCTGCAGAGTCTGGTATAGCAACAACAAACACGGTGAGCACAGACTGCATGCGAGTGACAATGTGCCGCTTTTGCCATTTGGAACTTTGGAAATATTTTTGAATATCCGTGCATGACGTGTTTGTTATGATGTGAGTGAAAAACAGTTAGCAATAGTTCCAGTTAGCTAATAAAAAATAAATAAAAATACAATCCTAAATTCACAGTCGTCAGCAGGACGATCACTTGGAAATCGAAGGTCATCCTTCTTAATTTTTAGTCGCCCTCCCAAATTGACCCCTACCTAACTTCTGTGCAAATAGTTTTTGGCACATTACACAAACCATTCCCTCTTCATAGTGGTGTAGCCAGCTGTGAACTTTCAGCCACTGTGGCTCAAACTAACTGGCTCTGTGCTTCCCCAGTTTGCTACAGAATATGGAATACATTCAGTTACTTCATTGTTGATATATAAAATACAGAATTTCCATTCCAGGCAGTCCTCGTGCTCATCCGTTCCTTGTTGCTGGCTCTTTGTCTGTCTAGGTCTCTTGTTCCTCTGCTGGCCCTTCTCTTTGTCTCTTGTTCCTCGATTAGCTCTTCTCTCTGTCTCTTGTCCCTCTCTCTCCTCATGCTGTAGCTGCTGCTCAACTCAGACACCTTACATGCAGGGTGCCTTAGGGTTAGGGTTTGTATTGTATTGTTAGGAGTTTGTAGGGTAGGGTTTGTATTGTATTGTGCTATGTGTTTTAGCAGTTTGTGTTTTAGCAGTGTTCTGTGTTTTTAGCAGCAGTCTGTGCTTTTCACTGTTTGTATTGTACTGTGTCTCTGCGCTTTCCGCAGTACTCAGTTTTTTTTGTGTGTCTGCTTTTGCATGATCTGCTGTGCCTTTAGCATTGTTCAATGTTTTTGTGTCTCACATTTATTGATTTATATGCTCTGTAAAGCACTCTGTGCATTCGTGCTGGGAGGGGTGCTATATAAATAAACCCTTACTTACTTACTTACTTACATGCATGCTTCAATATGTGAAAAAATAGTTACAACTTGAAAAACACATTTGGCGATTTGTGAACCGTTTGGTAATTGAGTTATAATGCTCATACCACGGCGTTGTTGTATTCTCCAATCTGATTGGTCGAGAGGGTGTTCCAAAGGTCTACAACATTATATGCCGAGAGTGGACCTCCCCTATCTGGGTAATTTGCTGTTCACCTTCACTTTGGGGTCGCATCATCTGTGGTGCAGTTATTTTGAAACGACTGACTTGCTCGCTAATATAATAATATAATAATAGATGCCATTTTTTTATCCAAAGCGACTTACAATAGTGAATGTGTACATTTTTTCAGTATATGTGGTCCCAGTGGGAATTGAACCCACAACCTAAGCGTTGCCAACACCATGCTCTACCTACTGAGCCACACAGAACCACTCAAATATGCTATTTAGCAGATGCTTTTATGCAAAGTAGTCTTACAGTAGTGAATGCATACATTTTTCAGTACATGTGGTCCCGGTGGGAATTGAACCCACAACCTCAGCGTTGCCAATGCCATGCTCTACGTACTGAGCCACACAGAACCACGCTGGCTGACTTTGCTTGTTCACTTGGCTGTACTCTAACGCAGCGTTTCTCAACCCTTTTTGCATCAGCGGCCCCTTCAGCTTTATAAGAGTTACCACCATACCACGAGTTACATTGTGGCCTGTTTGATAGTGTAACATGTAAGCAAGCACTCTACTAAGCTTTTGAACTTTTGAACAGCGCCTTACGGACTGCGATTTTTGTGGGGGAATCGAATCAATGTCAACCACAACAACTAGCAATGCTGCCTGTTTACTCAACAGTTTTGGAGCAGTTGGTAGTCTGGATACGACTAGCAAATATTTTGCCAGGCTGAAATACAGACTGCTAACGGTCTTACTCTGTGACAGCACTGATCATCAAATTCAATGGAACACTTCAGTGCTGCAGCCATGCTAGCTAGGACTACCATGGGTGTATAGCTAGCAAGCACAATTTGGTGAACATGTTTTTATTGTGACATATTGCTTATTTGTAGCTGGCTATTTGGGTAAGGTTTGCTGAAATGTTTGTCTGTGCTAGCACCAAGCCTAGCTTGTTAGCTACAACTGCAGCCGCACCATCCTATACTGATCCACCTAGCACTGATAAACAAACCAAACCAGGTCAATGTTAAAAAAAAATTTAGTTTGTTATTCTTTTACCATCCATTAGACTTCTTAAAACAGGATGTTCGATTCACAGAAAGCTCTAATGAGACTGTGTAAACATATAAAATAATTGGCAGATCCTAAATACAACTGTATGCATGATGATCGTTTGCTTTGCTGTCGTGCTGCACATAACTGGATCGCCACTCACAAGGGACCAAAGATCTCCATTTGATCTGTTTTGTCAGGCATCCACCCCACAATAATCTCAGTCATTCCAGAAGGTGGCGGACAAGGGAGTGGAGGTGCTAACTGGCATGAGCCAGCCGGTCGAGCTGAGCAACAGACAGACCCTCCTCAACAGCGCCACCACCTCCCTCAGCTCCAAGGTGGTGTCCCAGTACTCCAGCCTCCTGGCCCCCATGAGCGTGGACGCAGTCATGAGAGTCATCGACCCCACCACTGCCACCAGCGTGGACCTGCGGGACATCCGGATCATCAAGAAGCTTGGGTGAGCCCTGGCTGCGAAGGAGTGTGGCGGTGTAGAGCCACGATGGCCACCGGTCATCTGTGTTCTGGAACCGTAGATAAATTGTGCTCCTCCTTCTAGAGGGACCATTGACGACTGCGACATGGTGGACGGACTGGTGCTGACGCAGAGGGTGGCGAACTCAAGCACGTCCCGGGTGGAGAAGGCCAAGATCGGCCTCATCCAGTTCTGCCTGTCGCCACCCAAGACTGATGCAAGTCAGCCTCTGCTCACAAATAGTGCACCACAGCAGAACTAACAACAAATCCAGAGTACTCTTGAACCACTTCCAAACCCCTGCAAGAACGGCACACTTTACCCCTTTAAATTGTACCTGTGATGAAATCTGCTAGATGTTTTTTTTCCTGCCTGCATAAAGCCAAGCCTGCCAGCCATATTTTTCCAGAGATGCCCTGAGTGACTTGGCCAAGATGAAGCGATCTTAAACAAGATGAAGATTATGGTCATCAAGGAGATTGAGCGCGAAGACATAGCGTTCATCTGCGAGGTAATGTGTGTTTGCATTTTCGAGTGTTCTGGAAGTGATAGAAGGTAAGAGGTTGGTGAATAACTTTGTGAGATTTCTGTTTTTATGCAGACAATTGGCACAAAGCCCATAGCCCACATTGACCAGGTCACCCCTGAGATGCTGGGCACGGCCGAGCTGGCAGAGGAAGTGAACTTGGGACGGCTCTGGCAAATTGATCAAGGTAAGGAGTTGACACCTGCTCTGGAATGATTTAACTTTTAAAAGCTTCAATGTTGACCAATGTCATTTGACATTGATCACACCAGCTCTTCTCATTAATTGATGCATTTTAGTTTTATTCTTTTGAGAATAACTGGCAGAAATAAATGACCACAAACTATTCTATGTAACAATAATCAAAAGTTGTTCAAATGCAGGGTGACTCCAGACTCTTCAATTTGAATCCTCCAGTTCAAAAACCAATGCTAACCATTTATTTAATTATAATGACACGGTTATGTTTAAATCGTAAACATTTAATGGTTATTTTTCGCCAATGTGTCGCCTTCAGGGTATATAGAACACAAGGATGCAGTGATTCATAATGACGATAACGTTATGCGGCTGTCAATTGGATTTGTGCCCTGCTATGTTTAATCATGTGTATTAACTAACCCATATTGGGGAGCTCCCGACGGACACATCAGAAGGTGCTTGTGCATTCAGTAGTGCAGTGATGCGCCGTATGACATGGGTTTAAAATCCAGACCATTCCGACGTCTGTCTGCATCTGTTGCACAGTCCTCCGGCACACTACCTGTGGAAGCTCCTCTGGAGCCGGGGAATAGAAGTCTGACTGAACTTGTTTTGCAGATGGAAGATGGCTGTGGGATGGAACTACAGTTGGAATTGAGCATTCTTTTTTTACAATTAAAAAAAAAATTTAATAGATTTTTCTCCCCTATTTTTAGTTGCCAATTATACCCTCTCTTTTTCATGTAAATTATCTCCACCCTCATATGAGAGGTCGCTGTCGTAGTCCTGAGACTGGCAGTGGGCGCTGTACCGCCTCCTCTGAACCCGCACCTGCCACGGTCACCGTAACACACACGACCACTCCTATATGCAGCAAACTCATATCGGCTTCCTTCCCCCCTCCCTGGGGCGGACAGCAAATTGCCGCCCCCTAGTGGCACTCCCGGCCAGAGCTGAACTGGCGCGATCTAGATGGAATCGAACCCCGGTCGCATTGGGCAGCGTCGAGCGTTCTTACCACTACACCACCCGGGAGGCAATTGAGCATTCTAATTGGAGGAGAGAAATGGGGTGGGGGACAGTAAATAATTGAATGAATGATTGAATTTAAAAAAATGCTTTGATAACTCTTACCAGGCAGAAATGAATGGTTGATTTCCATGAAGTTCGACCATGTCAATGATTGCTTTGTCTTGGGCAGATCACTAGCTGTTCCAGCCCTGGTAAAACGGTCACCATCGTAGTGCGTGGGTCCAACAAGCTGGTGATCGAGGAGGCCGAGCACTCCATCCACGATGCCCTGTCATGTTTACTGGAAAATAATCGACACCCTCTTGACCAATCCTAATCGAGTATGTCACCAAGCCGTACAATTCTTAGTGTGTAACGTGTAACCAAATATTGGTATCGAATGAATTTACATGTGTGACTGATATCATCATTCTCCCACTTGTCCTACCCAATCAGAGCCCTGATTGCAGGCGGTGGTGCCCCTGAGATTGAGCTGGCGTTGAGATTGGTGGAGTACGCGCGCACTATGAGGGGTATGGAGGCCTACTGCGTTCGGGCCTTCGCTGGAGGTGGTGCCCTCTACGCTGGCGGAGAATGCCGGCCTCAACCCCATCTCCACGGTTAATGAGCTCTGCAACAGACACGCCCAGGGCGAGAAGACTGCCGGGATCAACGTCCGCAAGGTTGTGGGGGACCCAATCGAATTTTGTATTCCTGTTGAGTGGCCATGGTTTTGGCTGTTCCTACTGGTTTTTGGTGCTCCTTGACAATCTTTCAAAGTCCTCCAAGGTGAGGAAAAAAACCCCCCATTTAATTAAGGACTTGAGAGTTTTTGAAAAGAAAAATGGACAGGGCTACTTCAAATCAATTGTGAGATTTTTTGCAATCGTGAAACACTTCATGTCCAGGTTTTTCTTAAATTATGCCATCCACTCAAAATTTGGATGTGGATTGGGGTTTAAAGGGCTGGTCCTGGGACAGCATGTTTTTCCAGCGACATTTAGGCCATTGCTTAATTCATGGATGGCGAAATGGCCTACTGTAGAGTTTTTAGGGGTCCTTCATTTGAGTGGGAGAGTGGGATAGAAGGACCTTGGAAGGACTTGGATGGCATATGTAAGTGTGGGACGCTTGTATGTTTTTGTTTTGTTGTTGTTGGACAAGTGTTTTGTCGATGATGTGGTAAGGGACCGCTCTCCTCTCACAAACCTGAGTTTTTGCGGAATGGGTGCTCATCTCCACGTGCTGGATGCTCTGCTGTTCCACCGACGGGTTGTTTGAGAGAACGTCATAATCGACGCTGTCGTGGCGAGCTTCATATCATGCGTGCATGTCACAAAGAGCAGTAGCATCAAGGGTATCATGGTTACAGGACAGAAACTAATACCTCCATTGATGCATTGGATGTAAATGGGGCTTTTTAATAAACATTTACACTGTGCTTAATATGATCATGGAAGGAAACCTGATCCTGTTTGCAGTACTGATGCGGCAGTAAAAGGCCAAACCTTTGTCTGATGTCTGAAACCAGACCCCCTCAACATGCCTGTCAATTGCAATGAAAGTTCAGTTCTAAAACGGTGGACCATTCGATGATGGCTTGTGAATGTTTTTTTTGTTTGTCCCTCCCGCTACAGGTGAACACTCGATAAGTTAATCGGGTGATGAGGATGTTGAAAGGGATCAAGCTGAGCTCGTACCAAGTGTTCAGATGCAGTGTTTATATTTTTACATTACATTACATTACAGGCATTTAGCAGACGCTCTTATCCAGAGCGACGTACACAGTTTTACATTTCTTTACAATCCATTTATACAGCTGGATATTAACTGAAGCAATTCAGGTTAAGTACCTTGCTCAAGGGTACAACGGCAGTGCCCCACCTGGGGATTGAACCTGCAACCTTGAAGTTACAAGCCCAGTTCCCTAACCATTATACCACACTGCCTGCCTGTGGTTGTTAATACTTGCTCTCCTTTGCTGTCTACTTTAATTTGTCCTCTTGAATGTTTCTGGTTCCATTGCACTCTCTGTTGACGGTCACTGTTGTGAACTTTCCTTGCTTTTTTCCTTGGCCTTTGAAAATGAACTGCTTGATAAAAAAAAAAAAAAAAAGCTCTTAAAAGTATTTCTAATCTGAGCAGCTACTAGTTTCAGGATGTGCGAGTGAAGGATGGGAATCCGGCACATCTTCTGTTCCGTGTGTATCTGACAAAGGATCACATTTCCACTTGAGAAAGTAAAGCCATTTAATAAACCGAATGAAACATGACTCTGATTCATTGTTTTTAATCCTTGCGATAATTCTGTAACTGAACCAACTCGACTTCCTCTGAGGTGTACTTTAGAGGCCGGCATCCCTTTCATGCTTTCAGATCACTTACTGTTTGAATGCAATATTCACCTACCTGGTTAAGTAAAGGTTAACAAATGTGTTGCTGACATAGGCTATCACACAACATAAACGGCCATTAAATGTCCTTTCCGGTTTACTTGTTTGAACTTGAGATGTGGAAAATGGCTGTTTATGCACTCAAGTAAATCACTAATAGCCTTCCATCCAAAGATAAACCTTTTGAACGGAGGACGCTATGGTCTGATACTGCGTTTCAGACTTGCTTGGGCGACGTGAAGGCAGTTAAGCAGTGAATACACAGTCTTTGATGTGTTCGGCCAAGATACACAGTGCTTCCTTCCAGCAATCTGGTGAACTTCTCCCGTGACTGGGTTTGGATTTCCCGGTTTAAGCTGGTTGTTCACAAATTGAATAGCACAACCCGTTTCATTCATTAATGGCTACAGAGCCTCTTAACACCATGAATAACAAATCAGGTATGTCTTCTGAAGGAGGGAGCAGGTCTTTAAATGAAGACCGGGTGTAAAAATGTAATCGAAGCAGCACTGTGGTCTCTGGCAGCAGGAGGGTAAAAATGTTCTTTAAAATGTAGTTGCATACTGCTGACTTTTATTTGGTAAAGAACCTGGACAGAATCTAACAATGTTTCTTAATGCCTTTTGAGTAGTTGGCACACTGTATGGCCAAAAAAACGTAAACGAAGACCGATGCCATAAAGCACAGCCACTGCGATCACCGCGGTGACCGTAGGCATACACAAAGTGGCAGTGTGCGTGTATTGAAACATGACTACACCAATCTGCCCTAAAGATAAATATTCACCCCCAAAGGTGCTTTTCTGCCGTAATTCTCTCCGCAAGCAACCTCACCTTGAGCAGGCAGATTAGTCTGTCAAGAACTTCACAGATAAAGATATTATGGTCGGGTTGTGTATAAACCCCTTATTACACCTAAAAATGCACGTTTTTGTGTAAAGTGGTACCAAGAGCACTGGCAGTAGTCTACTGAGCGGTGGAAAAAAAGTTATATAGTCAGTTGAGTCATCCTTCGCCCTGTTCTCATGGAAGAATGATGTTGTATTCCTCCAATACAACATGGACACTTGAAGAATGTGTGCCAGGGTGCATTGAAGCTGTTCTGGCAGTTTGTGGTGGCCCAACACCTTATTAAGACACTTCATGCCGGTATTTCCATTATTTTGGCAGTTACCTGGATGTATAACTTTAGGTTATACCGTGTACGTAGGTGGGGTGGGAGTGGGTGGTGGATTATTATTGAATGCTGATTTTTATTGACTAAAATTTCAGAATTCTATCTGTTATGTTTGGCAACAGAATTGTAACGATACTCATTCCTGGTATTGGATACCTCTGGCAGAAGAGACCAGCGTCTGCCTGGCAGACACAAAACGTCTGGTCAGCCAAGGAGACAAACCAGTGTTACACCCAAGAGTTTGGACAGTACAGCAGGAAAAACAAGTGAGGACCTTTGGGTGAAGGAGGGACTGTAGGCCTCTCATTGAGCTACATTCGATATGGCAGGACTGCACTGTGGGGGAGCTGGCATCTTGTACCCACCACCTGTCCGGCTGCTTGCTGTGGGAGTCGGGCCAAGAGCTGGCACGCTGTGGGCCCAAGGATAAACACACACGAGAGAGAGACTGCAGTGTGCCTGTAAATTGTGTCTATAGCCTACAGTGCCCATCACTGTTGCTCATATAACTCATGTGGATGCACTTACGCACTCTTGCGTTGCAAGTTGCTCTGGAAAAAAACGTGTCTCCTAAATTAATGTAACATAATATAATATAGGGGCTATGACCCCAGGACCTGCCCCGTAAAGCCTCACCAGAGGGCGCTGTGAGTTGGGAGAACAGGCGAGGGAGTGCTGCGCCAGATGACAGCCTGGCGAAACAACGACAGCTGACTCCCGCATGAGATCAGCCAGCACAAGTTTATCCATGACCACGATTAACACCTGCTGCATGCAGCTCCTCCCAAATGCCTTTCAGAAAGAACAGAGAGGCTATACAGTAAATCCAAGATAACAACATTCTTCTGGTGTCTGAGGTTATGAATGATCACAATACTTTGCAACAATTGTCATGATTAAACCTTTGATATTGAGAAATATATTAGGTATTAGGAGATATTAGTTACATAGACTTGAATATAAAATAAACAACTGTCACATAACCAGTGGAACACTGACATTTATATTTAGTTTTTCAAGTCTAGAAGACAACAGTTTCAGGATGCCTAAACACACGGCAAAGATTCACAAAAATCTTACTCAGAGAATATAATTCACACACAAAGGACACACTACACATTAAAAAAGACAATAAATAAGAAGTACATTCACAGTGACTTTCCACAAAAGTCCCAATTTTTCCAGTCATCAACTTTTAACATCTATAAAGCCTGTTTTGGGCCTCTCTCCATACAATGCAGCCTCCCGGGCATCACCGAGTTCTAACGGCATACCTCTGACTGTGGACTTTCTCTCCGAATGTTGGTTAATGGAGTCACATGCGTAGGTCAGTCCACGTCGTTGAGCCTCATTCCGCATTTCCTCAGAGTCCTTTTGACGTACGGAACGGCGTCCTCCACAAACCAGCCCCGTTTATACAGGATCAACATGACATCCAAAAGCAGGTTGTGCTCCCTCTTCCTGTGGGATAGAAATGACCACACAGAAGTCTGAATAAGATTACATTAATGAGGAAAAGGAGAAGGGCAATTAAGACACTCTCAATCACCTCACAAATGTTACAAAATTATTTAGTGTCATAGTAGCTCGTTGCAGTAGCTCACAGTTGTTTGAATATGTCTTTGGTTTTAAACAGGTTGTCATCGTTATCGTTCATTGAAGAAGGCTCAGGATGTTTCTCAGGAAAAGAAGAATTTGAGAATCCACTGCAGCCATTGAAGCAGCATCTGCCCTCTAAAAAAACAATTGAAAAACAAATCAAGCTGGCATGACATCAACATGAAAACCTGTTACATTTTAAAAATATTTTACATTTCTACAGTTGGATATTTAATGAAGCAACTCCAGTTAAGTAGGGTACACTGGCAGCTCCCCACCGGTGATTTAAATCTGCAACTTCTCATTTAAAAGCTCAATATGCAGGCGATAGAGAAAATAATGGAAACATCAAATGAAAAAAGACTCATATTTAAGTAACTAAATCGCAATTAAAAAGGAGTCTACACATGTGTTTCATATTAAGGACAATACTAATTACCAATACAGGTTAGGACATTAGGACAAGCCTAGATGGGCTGAACGGCCCATTCTCGTCATTATGTATTCTTATGTTCTTAATATGTTTCTGCTATAAAATACATTTTAAATGTCTTTAACACTTTCATACATGAGTACTAAATAAAATACTATTATTTTCAGGAATAATACCAACCCCATAATTTGCATGAGATGCAAGTTAAACTGACAGGCCTACACACTGGAATTATACTACTTTGCTTCTAGTCATCTGGTATTTCTCCAGTGTTTATGGATGGCATAAAAATATCTGTTTAGTGGTTTATAATTAATCTTCCCAAGTTGAGTACTCTAGGATAAATGCCATCGGGGCCTGCTGCCTTATTTGTCTTAAGTTTTTCTAGTACTTCTTCATCCCTTATCTCAATGTCCTCTAAAACATTCTGTACATGGCTGTACTTTTAGGCATATTTATAACCTCTTCTCTGTTAAAGCTCTCAATAAAGTAGCTGTTTAGGCTATCAGCAATATACTTTTATTATAAAGCAAAACTCCTTCCCTATTCTTAATGCACTTTACCTCTTCTTTAACTTTCCTTTTTCTATTGCCATTTTTATATACTTATTATTTTATATAATAATATAGATATTCATTCAGTCAGTCAGTGAAGGACAATACTGTTTCTAGGGCTGCTAGCTGCTAATACATATTTATATTAAATAGTTCATTTTAAACTGGGTAGTAGGATGGTCCTGATTCGATACAGACCATAGGGCTCATAATTGCACTAAGAACAAGTACCTCAGCTGGATATGACACTCGGCAGCTCTTTTTTATTGTATATTTAATATTGAGCCAACCTTTTAATGTTAATATGACAGGAGAGTAGCAGTGTTGTGTTGAGAATGAGGGTGACCTGCCTGCTCCCATGCCTGTTGCACACTGCTCGGAGACGTGGTGTGAGACGACCAGCATCTCTGTGTTGGTGGTGACCGTATGGATGTGAGGAAGCGCCGGGTGGGCGTGGGGGTCTGGACGGGGCCTGGAACTGAGTTCTCTTAGGAGAGCCTCCACTCTTTCCCTCAGGCCTGAGTTCTCGGCCCTCACCTGCAAGCAGCAGGAGATGTACACTCACTTTACCTGGGTGGTCACAGGTAAAGCCATTATTGTTCTCAACACCCATCTCCAAGCTATTTTATGATAACCTATTTATTATTCAAGCAGCTTACCTTGTCATAAAATATTTTTGTTTCCTCAATTTGGTACAATAACTCATCCTGTAAAGGAAACATCCAAATCATTCAGTTTGACAAGTTATTCATTTGGTCTAAGCTGTACTGAGAGGAAATTCATTAAAGACAAACTGAAAATTAACACACACACACACACACACACTCACACATAACAGATCACAAAATATAGAATGAAGGCCTTTATTCTGCTTCTTGCACAAACACGTGCTCAAGGATGCAAGACGTCCTTTCTACAATGTCGGGCTGCATTGAACAAGTACCTTCTGTTTTTGCAAGTCAGTCACAGTGAGAGCAACATCCTCTCTAAATCTGTCATGCGCTGCTTTGGTGTTTTGCAGCTCCAACATCAGGCGCTCCTGGAAAATGAAATCGAAAAGCAGCAACACTCAATGCACGCCTTGCTGCCTCTTTACATTTGCATGTATTCATTCAGCAGATGAATGTGTCATGCTTATCCAGAGCGACTAACAACAGATTGCAGTGCATGCAATGAGGTTAGATGGTGATCTGAAACAAAATCTTTAAGAAGAGAGAGGTGTTTCTGGATCCATGGATGGATGGCTTAAACCTTCCATGTATTGTGCAAGGATCCCTGTGGAACAATGGTGTCCCTGTTTGTTCTCTCTCATGACACAGTGAATTAGGGTTTTCAAGGAGGCAAAGAGCGTATTTTCCCCTGAACTCCCCACCCCGCTGCACAGTGACTATACCACCTCAACAAAAGACTAGGGCTCTTGGTGAGCTGGAGCGTTGTTCTGACACAACGCAAGTCACCATGCCTAGACGCGCGCGACCGCCGCAAAGCTTCGCAGCTAGTTCCTCCCTCTTTTCTCCACCTCATACCTTCTGGCTCTGCAGGATGTGGAGCTGCTGTCTCCCTCCCTCCCTCCCTCTCTCCAGCTGAGTCCATAGCTCCTCAGCATCCAGGGCTGCCCGGCCCCTCTCCAGACACGGGCTGCCTGTCAGGGCCCTCGCCTTCCCCCGGCACTCCTCCAGCTGCCCCCTGAGAGCCTCAATCTCCCTCTGCAAGCTCTCCTGCAGGCCGAAGACAAAGCACAAGCCAGCAGAGTACCGGCAAGCTTCAGCGCACTACTACTGAAACACTTTAGAGCTGATATGGTAATGTATCGTTGCCAAGACGGTCACTGTTTGTTTTCAATCTTGACTGTTGACGTGTCCAAATAAGGCCTCCAGGGTGGTGTGTCCTTCTAAAGCACTAGATGTTGTAATCAATCATAACTGTAATCAACGCTGATGTCATTGAACAATTATCAATATATAAATATGCAAGCTAGTTTAGGCATGGGGGGGCATGCAGCTCCAAGAGGTAAAGTAGTTCCCTTGATTTACAGACAACATTGGATCGGCCTCCAAATACGCTTGGGTGCTCTGAATTGGGAGAAAAACAGGCAATGAAAAGTTGTTTAAAAAAACATATGCCTGACCGCATATGCCTGAAGACAATTAATGTATTTAGTTGTTTTTTTGTTGAGCCTGTACTTAATTTAGATCTGAGCACTCATAATTAGTTCACAATAATATCCTGTGTGAGGACCTGTGTGTCTAAATGAATGAACATGACAAAACCCACGCTCTATGCCTGCACAATGCTCACAATCTGACGTTTCCTCTGGTCGTTTTCCTTCTCCAAAGGAAGCAGCTCGGTTTGGCTGACCGTACTCCTCACTGCCTTCCTCTGATTCTCTGCCGTTCTCCTCACACACTGCGAGCCATCCATGCCCTCTCCCTGAACAGGGACAGAGTTCCCCCCCCCTGTAAATGCACAGGCTAACAAATGAAACGGCTGTACCGGTGTGTGAAAAACCCCCTAAAAAAACCAAGGTGTGACAATGTGAAAGAGCAGACTACCGCACTCTGAGCTCCCGCTCTGAATACTGGCACAAAAAGCTAAATTTATGATTTGGTGCCAGAGGCAAACGTAGCATTATCCACAGCGGTGCATATCCTTCAAGCCTGCATGGGGCACACACGTGCATGCGTTACGACTGTAAATAATTTCAAACCGTTGCCTTACATCATCGAAACCCATTTTCTAGCACCAACAAGCAGTTTGTTGCCTAAAATCAGACTAGAAGGCTTAAATATCCAAACTAAACATGATATTTACATCAAGCAATGTAGACATGCCCACACTATAAAAACGTGAAAGACATCTGTGGTTTGCATTCACCATCGATTCTGAATCTGAACCTGCAGTACACACCTTCATACTACCTGTCACAGATAATCCCACACACTCCATCACTCTGGCCCCCTGTGTTTCTGTCACCTCAGCTACAGCTGCTGTCTCTGCTGCTCTGGCTCTCCCTGTGACTGCAGCGGTGACCCCCTCTCTCTCCTCGCCCCCTCTTCAGGAGCTTGGCCTCCAGCTCCGCCACCCTCTGGCTCAGGGCGTCCCGGTCCCTCCTGGCCTGGACAATGTACTTGTCGTACTCCTCCCTGATCTTCCTCTCCCGCTTGCAGTTGGGGCACTCCAGGGCACCGGGGGCCGCCGCGGCAGGCGGGGCCGGGGCGAGCGGGGCAGGCAGCCGGTCCGCGGAGACGCGGGGAGAGTGGAGTGGGTTGGGGTTCCTCTCCCTCCCGCCCGCCTCCAGGGCCTGAGGCCCCGCCAGGGACAGGAGGACCGAATGCACAGCGTCCTCGCCTCGCAGGCACCCCCCTTCTCCTCCGACAGCCTCCCCCCCCCGAACGCGTGGCGTGGGCCCCGCCCTCCGCCAACCCCAGCCTCTCCAGCTGGGGGAGGAAGGCCTTCTGCTCCCCGTCCTCCGGGCGTCTGTGGCTGGGGCCACAGGGCTGCGCTGTGCTGGAGAGGATGGGGGGGAGGCACGTCTGGGCCTGCATGTGAGGGCCCTGCAGATCAACAGACTGTGAGTGACTCCACCACAGCATGCTGTATGCCCCTGTCCTCCAAATCCTTTCAGATTGAGTAAAAAACTAATACTGGCGGTATGGTCAAACGGCTTTTCACTCTTTGAAACTTTTTCATCACCTTTTGCATTTGAATAAATTGATATTTAGAGAGCAAATCCATTCTTTCTTATAGTATTAAATGATTAAATCACAGTTCATTGCAAAAAGAAACCACTGGTAAAGCATCCTCATAAAAGTCTGCAATGGTAGAAGGTTTCTAGCACAGTATGAATATATGGTATGACTCATATATTAATTACTCTCAGATTGTTTTCTGTGCCAGCTACCTTTAATTTAACAAAGAAATTACTTCCTTTGGGAAAACAGAAATATGAGCCAAAATGATCCAAATCAAAACAAAACAATATACAGTACGCACATTCCTCTCATTTTTAATAGTACCTAGCGTTAACTTTTACGAATAAAAAGACTGTTGTTGCTCTTCTGGAAATGGAAAGCAATCATTGAATTCACATACAGAAAATGGAGGGTGAGTGCAGAATGTGTGCTGGGGGTCCGTACCCTTGTCTCTGGAGTGCATGGCAGCTGCGTGAGGTGTCTGTTTGGGCCGGCTCTGGGTTTTTCAGCCATCTTCAAACTTTGCACCTGAACAGACCAATAAGGAAAGAGTTGCGGGGCTGCTGGGTGGCTCATTTTGTTATGTCACTGTTCCAGTACATGGATGAGCCCCACGCCTGGTTTTGAATCCAGACCGTGCCAGTGCAGACTGTTGCCAGCAGCCCTGTGGAGCGACGCATTATTCGCAAGAGTGGCGGTTGCAGCGAATTTGGCTTGAGAACATGATTGGGCATTCCAAATTCAGAGAAAAAGGGAAAAAGCATTACAAAAAACTGTCTTCATTGAATATTTACCAAAGATGTTCTCTCTGTTCTTTTGTTTCACAAATCATAGCTTCAAAACAGTCCACAAGTCAGGAGACCTGCAATTGCCACACCGCCATTTTAAGCAGAAAATGTTCACTTGAGGGGAACCGAGGGTTACAATGAACACGAATGTGTAATCTCAGCTCGATTTCTCATAGAACTGTCCACGGTGCCTTTGAAACAGCTGATGTTAATTACAGGCGTCAGCTGCATGTGGGCCTGGGGCATCACAGTGAAGTGATAGGTGGAGCTAGGAGGGAGGGTGGAGTTAGGAGGGAGGGTGGGGCTAGGAGGGAGGGTGGAGTTAGGAGGGAGGGTGGAGTTAGGAGGGAGGGCGGGGCTAGGAGGGAGGGCGGGGCTAGGAGGGAGGGTGGAGCTAGGAGGGAGGGTGGAGCCAGGTGGGAGGGTGGATCTGGGAGGGAGGGTGGAACTAGGAGGGAGGGTGGGGCTAGGAGGGAGGGTGGAGCTGGGAGGGAGGGTGGAACTAGGAGGGAGGGCAGGACAGCTGAGAGGAAACAGACGGGAACACTGGACTCTGGAGGAGGGGACTGGGCGCGTACCTGCACAGGTGAGCAGCGCAGCTGGGAGCAGCGGACCAGACGGGCGGGTATGGACATGGCGCGGCAGGCAAACTGAAGGCTGCTGAGCGTCTCCGTGACGGACAGCAAGTTGGGCGACACCGTCACAATCAGGGAAGTCCGGCAGTTTCCACCTAAGCTGGGTGACACCGGGCAGGCGGGAGGATGACAGAAATTCACAAACTAATATCTGAGGTTTGTTTGCGGGCCAGTTTAAATCCTATGGCCTGTAAAAAATAATTAAATAATTACAAATTAAATTAAAAGCACGATTTCGAGGCTCTCACCAGTCTCTCAAAACCCTCGTCAGCTTGCACTCCCTGTAAGGCACGTGCTGACAGCCTGCACTGCTGAGGGCAAAAATGACCTGAAATTAGAAACAAGTTCTCTCCTTAAATCTGGGCCCTTTGATTGACAAAAAAACACCTTAAGACAGATACCAATATCCGTTACTTCAGTCTTCCTCCAAATAAATAAATAAACATTTAAAATAGCTATAAACTGTATATTGTATCCTCAAATTAAAAATAAGAAATCCTGAGTATTCATAAACCTTTCATATTTGACAAGCCTCATTATGTAAGTTCACAAAAGCAGGAAACTCCATTGAAAATGCTATAGTTTGTTTGCTCTGTTTGATTGAAGAATGGGGAATTCAGCTTAGCTTATGTTTGTACATGATCTCCACTGGTCACTGTGAATCTATTCCTTTCACATTGATTTTATCTGGATGTCTACACAGCCCAAAGGACACTACGCCGATCAATTGACTGGCGATCCACGCAATAACACATCCATGTTGTGGTGTGGTTCCATATAATCCAGCTAAATGTGGATCCTCTGTCCAGCTCACCGTAGACCTGAAACATTTGTACACTCCCAGGGAGGGAGGGTTTCAGTTTAAAGTTACCCAGTTGATCAGGAGTTGGTGATCTGCTTGCGGTCTACTTGTGGCAGTTGCGTGCAGTCCTCCAGCTGGTGGACTGCACAGTGAAAATAAGTGGTGGCTGGCTGCACACATTTCAGAGTCTGTGCCATCCCAACCTTAATGGAGGTGGTTACAGCAATTGGATAATATTGCAATTGGGCGTCCCAAATGAGGAACAAAGAAACAGTGGGGTAAAAAAGTTGTTGGAAAGAAATATGCTTCGAGGTATGGCCCTCCAGAACCCTGTGGTGTAGTCTTAGCAAAGTTCAGATCTGATAAGATGAAAATGTTTACACACAAAAGAAATACAGACATCCAAGTTATTTTGTGTCATGGACTTGAGCTTGAAGAATATATAAAAGCTATGAAAATTACAGTGCAGTGCAGTGCAGTGCAGTACTATGGTATCGTTGACCAACAAACAGTAAAATTGTCTGAAATCCCAGCTGTCAGACTATCAAGCATTTATTCCTTCTCAGATTTCATATCAAACTGAAATATGACATTGAATATTTGAGGCAAAATTGTCATAACAACCCTTTTAGCTCCAACACAGAGAGCTGTAACGTGTTTTAGTGTTATTAGCATTGGTTCTGTTTCAAAGAAAGGAACAGAGAAACAGCGAGCTCAGTCAGGAAAATGGAAGAAAGCCCGGAAAGAGGAGTGAAAGAAACTTTTCTTCACTTGCGTTTCCAAATATCGCGAGGGACCGCTTCAGTATCTTGGCTTCTTGAGGGTTTTCCTGAGCCGAGTGGAAAGACCTCTTCCCATCCACAAGAGCACTACTGCGAGGAATCGCCTGCACAATCACCACAGGGGAACACATACTACAGAGAAACACATCATACATGCTGCTATTTAACAGCAAAGAGGTATATCAGGGACTCCCAAAATCTTTCATTTCAAGGCCTCAGAAATGACTGAGCTTAAACAGTTAAGGTAACTTTGTCCAACACCCAGGCTACAGGCTGAAATTCAGTGGTGGTTTAACACACAAGTAAATGGGAGGATGTCCAAAACATGATATCAGATATGTATTTAGTAAAATGTGAATATATAAAAAAAATACAATGATCCTAATATTGTTTAGACCAAAGTCTAAAATATGTCATTTATGAAATCTGGAGAAAAAGCACAATATCATTACAAAATATATATTTTTTCCATTCTACTGAGTACCTCCTAGGACTCCTTCACAGTACTCTGGGGATCCCTAGTTTGGGAACTCCTGGTGTAACTGACAGGTGCAGATCCTAAAATGACCAGACTACACCAGTAGTGATTCATCAGCATGAAATAAAGGAGGCTGAAAGTCATACCTTTAAACTGATGATTGCTGACGTGTTTCTGTTTGCATTCCTTGATTATCAATCAAGCAATCAATTACATGAGTAATCAATGCCAATTGGTATAGCTTCCCAATTTTAGTTTGTGATAAAGCATTTTTTTACCTCACAGAATTGTGTAGCATTTTCACATACCTACAGATTATTTGAATTGTACTCTTCATTCTCTTAGCCTGAATTCAATATTGACGTAAATATCTATGAATCCGATCTGTGCAGATCAGGCAGTTTAATGGTCATGAAAAAGCACTGAGGTTTTCACTAAACAGAAGTTTTTTTGCTAGGTTTTATTGCATGTGTCTCAAAGCTAGAGCACTACATAATTAACAGACAGATATAAGCTAAAAGTGTAGCCTATTCTTTGAATATTATTATTATGATTGATTTTTACTCAGTTAAGCCCCTTTTTGTAATTAAACCCCTTATCTACATTCTCTAATGTGTCACGAAGAAAGAGAACACTACAACGTGAGAAACAATTAAGAAGAAGCTCTGTGATTACTTGCCAAAATGTTTAATTAATTGGCACACTTGTTAACTAACCAAAAGCTAAACAGGTTGAGACCATTGGTCAGTTGAAAGATGAGATTTCAGCCTCTAATCCCAGCTCACCAGCTGCCACTGGACTACACATCACCAGTGACAAACTGGAATAAATAGCTCATTACTGGATTTACCTTTCCTGAGCTGGCCAAATCCACCTGTGAAAAAAGACACATGAACTGAAATGGAAACTTCTCACATTCAACGTTACAATTCAGCAGTGTGGTGATGCTTTTAAACATGGTCAAATTTGGTCCTACATCTACATCTGTAAAAATCCTCAAATCAGGTGGGTTGAAATATCCCCTAGAAATCATACAAAAAAACACAGTACATCTTGTGCACAGCAGTCTGAAAAGTCATTTTTGGGTTGTAATTTAAAGTATAAATATTGTGGGCTTACCAGAGTGAGCTTGCTGACTGTCACTAGTCCATCCTGGGCTAAAAAGGTACACAGGAAGGTCAGTTTTATTTCAGTGATGAATGGACAAGACACTACACTCATTTCCCTTACATAATGCAATCATGCCATCCCCTTGTATGTTTGCCATGTTAACTAAACATGGACTGAGAGCTGAGCCCTGAGGGGAATTAGTATGCAGAGAAACCAGTAGTCACTAGTAGCTACACTCTCACAATTGTCTGCGGTGGCATTCTTCTTAAAGGAGTGTGATCTTGAATGAGTGTGATCAAAGAACTGTGTGTGGGTTCCTGAACAGGTCACCTAAAGAAAACTAAATCTCTAAGAACAAATGGACCTACTGCCGTTCGCCTGTGCTTTTGACCTTCAGCAACTCTGAGCAATGAGTTTGTCCCTGGCAGAGGCTCACAGTTCAGTTGGGTGCACACGCGCACATGAAGATTCAAAGAGACAGCCAGGGTGCAGGGAGGACATTGTTCGCTGGAGCCTTACCGTCGTTCTCCTCCAGGAGATTTGTGTTGATGGCAATGATGTTGAAAATGGTGTGGCTCTTGCTAGCAAAGTCACCCTTTGACACTCCTTTGAGCAAGACAAAAACAGGTGCGTATGAGACAAGGAAACACATCAATGAGAGGTGCAGCGCCAAGCAGTTGCAATTTTCTTCTTGTCCTGTGTGTCTGATTGGCATCATAGAACACAACAGCCCACACCCCATGTTTAGATAAGGTTGTATCCAAACTGCAACCAACTGTGTCACCATGTCTGGTTAGATGCAGCTGTGAAATCAATCCTAGGCGGTAGTAGTATAATGGTTAGGGCTTGGGCTTGTAATGTTAAGGTTGCAGGTTCTATCCCCAGTTGGGACACTGCCGTTGCACCCTTGAGCAAGGTATTGCTTCAGTTAATATCCAGCTGTACAAATGGATTGTAAAGAAGTGTAAACTGTAAGTTGCTCTGGATAAGAGCGTCTGCTAAATGCCTGTAATGTAATGTAATGTAATTAAATTAAATGAATCCTCCCCCTGGTGTTGATATTGGCCTTTAACACAGTGTAGGAGGCGTCGGTCTCAGCAGGGGAATCGGGGCGATTAGCAGCCATGCCTACTGGCAGAGCGGCCAGCACACACACCTGTTTGACATCTTCTAATCGTACCTGTGTGCTTAAAACTGCTCTGCTCTCTTAGTAGGTGTCTGGAACAAGGGAGGAGAAGGCTGGCGAGAACGAGAACGAGAACGAGAACGAGAAAGCTGATCCGGAAGAGAGCTACTGACAAACGTCTGTGATTGTGTTGAATGTTTTGCCGAAAGGCGGTGTTTGATTTAGTTTGTTGTTTTCCTTTATTGTTTTGTGACCCAAACCCATGAGGGGATGACGGCTAAAGATTTACGTTGTTTTATTTAGCCGTGCTCTCTCTCTCTATCTCTCTCTCTCTCCCGAGTCTGGGGGAGAGAATAATAAAAATCTAGTTACTGGACCGTCAACTCCATTCCCTGTGTCCTGCTGTTCTGTTCTCCACCGGGGTGTGTCATACGGCTACAAGCTTTGTGTGTCCATCACACTCGTGCCCCTTTTAGACACCTGCTCCATCTGTTCACACACCTGCATGCCTGTTTGCAGCTCCGCGCTTGTACAGCTGCAGCAGGGCCTGAGCCGAGCTCACCTCCACCTCCTTCAGCCCCTCCATGAACACGGTCTCCTCCCCCTCATGGATCCGACACACCTCTGCAGGCTGACTCTCCTGTAGAGAGAGACGGAAACGTCGTGTGCTAGGGACAAAACACTGCCTTTAATACAAACTCGTAATTTAAAGAGAATTGCAGAGCTCTGAAATCCTTACAGTGCCTGTGCATATACACTGCTGTCTCTATGAACAGTCTAAAAGTGCTTTAATTTTTTGTTTATTATATATTTTCAGTTTATTGAGGCAAATGCAAGAACTTACCAAAAGATCATAAATCTTCTCATTTGACACATGAATAAAGGAGACTCTGATCTTGCAGTTTAGCGATTGCGTTGCTGGTAATGTCAGTTAAGGCCAACTCTTGTTTATTAACAATTATGCATTCAGACCAATGCCATTGTACAGATACACAGGTATCAACTGGGTATGGCAATGTATGGCCTTCGCCTTTAAAAACCTGCCTAAATACACCGGTAAAAGTTGTGTTTTACAATTTTTTCATGTCTATTTAGCCTACGTTGATAAAACTCAAATTTAGGCCAAAAGGTTTGGATTCTCAGTTAAAGTATGAGTCAAGCAACATGGTGTGAAAGTAATATTTATTTATTGATGCTATTATTGGCTAAGCAGTGAGCTCAAACTGTTGAATCATTTTACTGTTTACTGTTTCACCCACTATCATCACAATACATTTTACATGATGTCACTTCGCCATACCGTAGCCTTTTGCTGAAATGTACAGATACTCTAGGATTCACAAAAAGTACCCACAGATGCGCTGTATTTTTAGGTCTTTCAGATTTAAAAAAGACTCCTGACACTGAATACCAATTCTTGCCTAACATTTAAAATGAGCCCTTAGTGCATAGCCCTTGCCAAATGTAGAGGAAAATTTATTACCTGCAATATAAGGACTGAGCAGCTTCAAGACTGTGTCAGAGACACATAGGTAATGTAACTCACATACTTCCCACACTGAGGTAGCTCAGATGTGTCACTCTGCTCCACTGTGTTATTTCTAGTCTCCAGTTCTAAAATTCTCTCTCGTCTGATCTGGAGTCATGCCGTAATCTCACAGCATGAAACCATTTTCACTTTGGTAGAAACCCTGGGTCTTGTGCGCAACATGAATGGAAACTCTCTCGAGGGATACTGTTGAAAATGTCCTCTGCGGCTCTGCTGATAATTCCTCTCTGTTTTCCAGTGAGGCTGCCACCCAGCAGGGTATAAGTCTTCCCACTGGCAGGTGATCCATACGTGATGACACAGCCATTGTACCCCTGCAGAAGAGACTCCACCAGAGGCTGAGATGGGAGAAATCAACATGCCTTTTCACTCGACTTCAGACATTGCACGTTCCAAGTGTGCACACAATCACCTATCTTAGATGTGTATGGCTTTGATTATGCATTAATTTATTCTACAGTAAGAAAATCGGATTATTTTGATACAGGCAATATATCATGTTCGATCAATGAAGGTCTTTTTAAAATTGTGACATCCCCAGTCACTACCATCCAAAAGCAGAGGCTCGTTTTTTTCTGAAATCTCAGGGGGCAGTTATAATTGCAGATCATGTGCCGTCTACAATTTGTATCACTTCAATAAAAAATGTTTGGACACCCTAAGCAATGAGATGCAGTACAACTGGAGCACAAGGATTACACCCTGTTGCTACTGTACCTTGGCTGTGGATTCGTAGATGTCCTTCTGAGTGGCGTTCTCATCCCACACTGCATCAAAATCCAGAGTGTGTGGCTGGTGACCCTTTACAGAAAATCACCTTATCGTCAGTCTTACAACGGAACCTTAGAATGGTCTTTTGCATGCAACCACTTCCTGTGCTTTTCTGTCTGTCAACGTACCAACCCCTGAGTCATATAATCAGTGTGGAGACAACATCATCCATCATCCAATCCCCACCACTGTCCAATTATAAATGCTTTCTTTGGGCATTAGTGATGTGTCAGTCACTCTGAGGGAGGAGCTGTCCTAGGATGATCCTGCCATTTAGCTCGTATGATCGCATACACATCGTACCCAGACACTCACCCGTCCTGTGTCAACCACAATCCCATTTGGTTCTTTCACCTTTATGGAGCTTCTTGCCTCATCTGTTGGAGGGAGGACAACATTTACTGTTATTTCATCATGTCCGTAAAAAGATATCCAAAAATGTGCACGTTAGGGAGTTCAAGTGAAACATATATTGCCTTTAAGCATAATATAAAAATAATGTACAATCAGAACAATCAACAATTGCCACTGCGTAATACACTCTCTCACTTTCCAAACTCTTAAGAAAAGAAATGTTAGTAATACACTGAAGTGTGTGGATGTACAAAATTGCTTCAGGCAACCCTCCATTGGCATTGCTAGTTTTGTTCTTTAAATCAATCGTTTGAGAGCCATGTAAGCCTCGTGGTCCTTGAGTAGTAGTTTGGTGAGCGGCAGAATATTGAGCAGACAGACATGTGACCTGTATGGGGGTCCCTGTGCTCTTTAAATCTTGTATTTCATAGAAAGCAGCGCGGGGGCACAACCGTTATGATTTCAACAATTGTTTTCCAGCGGCCTGTAAGAAAACCGGACCTTGCTCTTGTTCAGGGTCCAATCCTTATCCTTACTGCTGCTCTCCATCGGTTCTGTGCCCTCTTGGTCACTGACAAAAAGCAAAAGAGAGTTATAGTATATTAAATGTACCACCACTCATTATGACGGGACATGTATTAGTACATTGCCAATTGCAAAAGCACGAGCAGAGTTGCTGTTGTTTTTGTTTTGTAATTATAACATCCCTACAGATAGCTAGATAATGCACTTACCCGTAGTCAGAAAATGTAGCCTACAGAAGCAGAAAGTAATCAAAATGCCTTACTATCAAAATTGATCCAGATTATCACCACGATGTTTTAAATGTGTGTGTGTAAATGTAGAAGGTGTTAACTTTCTTAGTTCAAGCAGGCGCGCCCGTGGACGAAATTAAGTATTTCTTTACTCGACTAATGTACTTGTACAACCATGCCGCGGTCTCACGTCTTAAAATCAACTGTACTGTAGTGTAGTGGGTTTGTAATACTAAACATCAAATACAGTTCCTGTGCATAGTAAAGTACACTGTGGAACAATTTCAGAATGGTTTGATGTCAATAGAACAGCGATTAAATTGATCATGAATAAAACATGTTCTCATCTTAATAAATAAATATGAATTGATACACACCGTTGTAAATGATGCTGTTGAATATCCATTCCCACGTATGTTTTCTGAAATAACTGTTACGGAAGTCTTATCCTAGCATCTTTGTGGAAGTTAAAGAGCAGCGTTTGCACAGTTATTATTACTTTTCCAACTATTCTAATTGTATTGTCTTACTTTGTATTACATTCCTCGTCGCTTGAGGGCATCTGTCTCCTTTGGTTGAGAAATAAACTACAGTTCTCACTGTTCTTCTGTGTTCACTAGCTTTGAAGATTAATAATTAAGAGAATTCTGCAATTACAGCAAATTCAGGAGAGAAAATACATTATCCGCCGAACAGTCTCAAGTTGTGAAACTGCACTCCGGACAGCTAGATGATCCTTGGAAAGATTCTTCTTCACGCGCTCCTGCATTCTGTGAGCCGTGACCCGCGCGGGAGGTCGTGCCTCACTACACAGACCACCCTCTGTCGGACCACTCTGACTCGCGTTGTTATTAACCAGTTTAACCAGATAGAAAACGTCAACCGAAAGTTCAGCCTTTAAAAAAATATTTCTTTCACGTCGAATAATTCACACAAATTGTCCTTGGTACAGAAAAGCACATAGAAAAGGGCTTGCTTCCTTCATCATTGAAACCGCAAAAAGGTCAGTGCTTGTCAGTTATGAAAAAGAAGGGGTTTTAAAGATTCTTTTAATTTAGGTATGAGATGGTATTCAAATGACCTCTTCCATTTTCTCCTTGATATTTAGAGTAACGGTAGGTTGAAGCAGTAGGAGTAGCTCACAGGAAAGTAGGTATAGCTAATTTAATTGAACATTTTTAAAAGCACTGTGGTAATCAAATCCCTAAACTCTGATGTATGTTATTTATGTAAATCCGTGAAGGCAGGGAATGTCCCTTTTTCCTGAAACCACCTTGCCACAAACCCCATTCAAAGTTATTTACAAGCAGTTGCCCCAGAGTCAGACAGGAACGCTGGTCATTGAGAGCTAACTGCCCTTGCTCCTTGACCCCCATGCTGTGTGTACAGTTTATTTCACGGGATCCCTGGGGAAAGAACTCACTGCATCAACTTCTCAATTTGTTGTTCCCTCCCTTTTGATGCATCTTTCTCCTAATAGACACTGAAAGGATGTGGAAGGTGGTGACACTGGGTGCCCTTCCAACGGCAGAACTTTCTGTGAAAAATTCCATAACTACAATATTCAGGCTCATTTAAAAAAACAGGGGGCTTTTGTCCCCCTGCAGAGAGAGAGAGAGAATGAAATGCCACAGACAAAAGAGAAGAAAGCAAAGGGCAATTGAAAGGAGCCCAATAATGTGTCTTAAAGCTGAATTATGACTACTGTTCCTCTGAAGTGCGTAGTGAACAGCTTGATCCTGACACAGCCAGCTGTGCTATAGTGACTAATGATGCTGAATGCTTGTTCGTTCGCTCCTGCTATGCAGCCTCTGAAGTGACATTCACCAGCTACACCATTATTCACTTACAGCATTGCTTTCAAACCTGTTTCGTTGAGTGGAAAGGCTGGTGACCATTGCCTTAACACAATCAGTCTGTACTGAAGCAATGTAAAACATAAGAGGATGAGAAATATAAAACTTTCACAAATGAATAAATTCAAATTTTCTTTGTAAATAAAGGTTTGGTACTACTTATTTTTAAACCTCCCCCAAAATCAAACAGACAAGAAAAACACACATGCACGCACATGCACACACACACATATATACAGTACCCTCCCAAATTATTCACACCCTAGATAAAGATGACCAGAGAAGGCTGTATAAAATACACAATGGGTTATATTGTATGCTCAAAACATTTGGAAATTATATTATTTTATACTGATACAATTGTTCAGAGAATATGACACAATTACTCACACTTATAATAATTATTTTAAATGAAATAAATAAATAAAAAATAATATTAACATGCTACATTTTTAAGTTTTAATCATTTAAATCTTAGGGAACTGTTTTGTGGCCTCCAATGGCTTCCTGTTTCACTGGGGTATAAAAATGAGGTGACACACATGTAAAATACAATTGTCATCCATCACCATGGGGATAGGCAAAGAACTCTCAAGAGAAACAAGACAAATGGTTGCTGACCTTCACAAGTCAGGAGATGGTTACAAACAAATTTAATGAAAAATACAATTTTCCACTATTAGGTCAATAATTAATTAGTTTAAAACCTGCCTGGTAGAGAACGCAAGTTCAGTGAAGCACAGTGAGGCAAATAAAAATCCAAGGACCATAGTTGGAGATCTACAAAACTTGGTTGCATTTTCTTAGGGACACAAAGTTTCCAAATCTACCATCAGATACCACCTCCATGCGAATAGGCTTTTTGGAAGGGTTGCCAAAAAATAGCCAAGAATGAGCCCAACCATACATACAACCATAAGATCAACTTAGAAATGGTTAATATGACCAACAAATGATTGTTTTGCAATCGTCATCTCAGTCTCCGGACTTGAACCCGATCAAAGATTTGTGCTTTGAATCGAAGAGCCCAGAAGCACAGACTGAAGTCCACATATACAGACCAAAGGATCTGAAGGATCTTGAAAGGATCTCCGAAGGATCTTGAAAGAATCTGTATGGAGGAATGGCCAAAATTCCCCATAATATATTCTCATAAACATTATAGAAGATGACTCAGTAGTGTTATCGTTGCGACCAGAGGGTACACAAAGTACTGAAAACAGGTTTGAATAATTGTGACACGTTTTTGGGGAACAATACTACTTCTTAAAAAAGTTTTTTTCTCTGAGCAATTGTATTAGTATAAAAGAATATAATTTTCCCAATTTGTTGAGCATACTATATAGCTCATTACATCTATTGTTTATTTTATACAGACTTCTCTGCTTATCTTTGAGTGTGAATCATTTTGGATATATTTATGTACACTACCGTTCAAAAGTTTGGGGTCACCTTCCATCTGGACTATGGCTAATCGGGCACTCCTTCATTCTTCAGCAAGATAACGACCCGAAACACACCTTGAAGTTGTGCAAGAACTATCTGGTGAAGGAGGAATCTGAACAACAACTCAAACTAAAGACCTGGCCTGCCCAGTGCCCAGACCTCAATCCCATAGAACTTGTATGGGACAAACTGGAAAGGAAGAGTCAAAGCAAAGCAACCCACAAGTTTCTCTGGGAATTGCTGCAGGATAGCTGGGAAAACATGTCGGGTGATTTCCTGCTAAAACGTATTAACCGAATGGCCACTGTTTGTGAGGCTATTCTCATGCCAAAGGGTGACTATTTTGAGGAATCCAAGATTCAATTTTCAATATAATTTTCTTGAACATTTCTTTGATGTTCATTTTGTTCATTGTTACATGTGTTTTTTGTCATTTTAAAGTATTTACAGAAATGTATACGGTGTAAAGCATTGTCAATTATGAGATAAAAATAGTTTCCAGCAGGTGACCCCAAACTTTTGAACGGTAGTGTATATGTAGTACATTTCAACCATGAATAAAAGAACAGCATGTTCTGCCACCAGGAAGTTCAGAGGGACTAGGGGTAGTTGTCATGTATCCAGGGCAATGAAGATGTGTTGCACACAACACAGACTGGATTTAAAAGAAAAACCATTATGTGCAATAGCGGGCAGACAGACAGGAACAGTATTACAGAGAAGCTGTTGATTTGCAGGTAATGGGGAGAACAAGTGCCTCAGGAAAGAGACAGGAATGGTGATACAGTGTAAAGTGAAGATTGGACAGAGTGTGTATCCTCTATGCTTTGGGCTTTCTCACTATTGCCAGTTTCTTCAGTGTAGTCAGATCATTTTACATTTTGCTGTTACCACCAAAGGTAGAAGAAATTACACTCTTGATGCCACAAAGACTTCACAGTGAGGCTTTTTACTAATATATTTGTGATGTCATATTTCAACATTATCACCTGTTAAACTGTTCATTCTCTTCTGGGGTAAAAACTATCCTTACCCTAAATTGCATTACAGGCATTTAGCAGACACTCTACTAAAGAAAACATGGAATGGAAATGCAATTTTACATCCTGTATTTTATAACATTACATTTAATTTAATGTATAGCTGGATAGTATATCTAGCAAAGAATTAAGCAGATAAAAGGGGGTTCATAAACTTGGTTCATGAGAAGCACTGTACAGTATGTGGTTTGGAATAGGTGCTATAAGTACTGACCTCGGCGCCTCTTTGTTTCCCGATGGCAGGTTGCCTAGATACGAATCCCAAAAGACAGTAAGGAAGAAAGGTATGCATCCATGTTGGCAGCTTATTCTGGAACAAATTCTGTTACTTCAGGCCAGCTTCTTATGTGGTCTATATTAGTCTGAGGCAAACATGCTGGCAGAGGCCCAAGGGCACACAATATTACAATCACATGCACAAAACTTGAATTTACAGATGCACAGAGCAGCTGAATTGTCCAGTGACGGTTGTGTGTGTTGTGTAGTATGTAGGGACACACTGCACCCTGGTGCAGTCCCAGCCACATTAACACAGGCAGAGCTCTGCGGTTTTCATATTTTTTCCACTGCAATAACCCCCCCTCATTATTATCCCCAATTTGGAATGTCCCATCACTGCATCACTGTACCAGCCTCCGGCCTCTGTCAATTCGGAAGGACACTCCTTTTATTGTTCATACATTTTTGTTGGACATTGTGGAGCAAGTGAGAATTTAATGAAAATGTATATTTCCTGAATCTAGTAAGTCTTCATGGTCAGATGCCCTTGTTAAAGTTTCAGCACTCTGAATACTGAACACAAGTGGTATTACATGTTAAAACCCCTAATTTATCCCACATGTAAAATATATTTGATTTGATTTAATTTAATAATTATTACACAGGATACAAATTACCAAATGTGTTGATGGTGATCTGGTGGATCAACCCTCTTTATGATTTAATTAGAATTAAGAGGTGGTTTATTGTTATAAGTTATTAAGTTATAAATTATTGTAAGAACGCCACAACAGAGACTGGAAAAGTTAGAATGATAAGAAAGAATGCATGTGTGAAGAATGCCATCAACAGGCCACACTTTAAAAGGTTCAAAGGTTCCTAGCTAATGTATGATACATTTGCGATTAGGGAAGGACTAGCGACAGGCCGGTTCGAACCCATTTTTATATTTTTATTTTGGGTCACTTACTAACACAAGACACATTTTCAACATTACCATTGAAATTATCCTCCCATGGTGAGCACTGCGGTGACACCAAACATTGCCATGTTGGGATTTGGGGAAGCCTGATTTATACAGAGATACTGATAGAGTACTGTAGATACTGTAGGGGAAACTGGCTCAGACCGTGAATATACCATGTAACAAGACCTGCAGCACCACTCTAGACCTTCGCTTTTATCTGGTGGGGCCTGACTGATCATTTCTAACATCGATAGAATACAAAATTGTAACTGTGAGGTGTAGAAGCATATGTAATATGCTAGAGTATGATCTAACCCACCTGGTGACACTCACATCACACACACAAATGACCCTAAAGGGCTACTAAGATGCCCCCCCAATGTTTGCCTTCATGTTGTTCTGTGGTCTGTTCCCCTGTGTTCAGACTTATCTTAGCTTTTGCCTCCCAGAGCCCAGAACAGGCCATATGCTGTTTGCCTGGACAGGACCATAAAATGAGCTATCCCGACAACACCTTGTAAGCAATCAGTTGGGAGCACTTGCAGCAGCTTTACTCTTGTTGACAGTAGTTAATGGGAATCGATAAATTAAAGTAGTTCCAAACAGTTCAAGGAAACTGCAGTATCCTGTATTTTAATACAGCAATAGGTTTTTAATTAACTTTTACACCATGTTTATTTCTTTTGGTGATCAACTTTGTAAGTAAGAGATGGTGGAGGGGTTAAGAGAATGTACATTTTCTAGTGTTTTTGTACATGTATTTTGTTTGACTTGTTTTCATTTTTTGATATTTTGTAGTTTATTGGGGTAATAAACTGCATATTGGGGAAATAAACTTTGCAAGTGTTGGAAATAAGCCTTTGGCTACAAACGTTTAAAGCATTTGCACATCATAAACATCCTGTAACCGTTATTGATTCATGTTAAATTCACTTGTACAATGTAAATTGCCTCCACCTTCTGGCATAAAAACAAACAAACCACATAATTTGAATCCGATGCTGAAACTAAAATTGAGGGGGTTGATTTCAGATTTACATACAGAATGTATTTGCAAGTTGTTTTTTCATTGCACTAGTTTTTTAAGTGCAACTTAATGTTGATGATCATATTTACCAGTTAGGGTCAATTCCGAGTGCAACTAGAATTTCACAGTCAAAGTCAATTCAAGTATACCTGAACCTTACCAGGATTGCACAATTGAAAATGAATTTCTCTATTTGATTTTAATTTTCACAAAATGGTACCAATGTTTGGCTTGATAAATTCTTCAGATTTTTACTGAATTGAGATTGAACTTCTAAACGGGATGGACCAGACTGAACTGCGGAAGTGCAGGAATTGGAACCGGGTCCTACCTAGGACTAAAACCCATGCCACAAACCCAGAGACTTGACCACCCTTCCAGCACTACACACCACCACTGTGCCAGTTAAGGAAATGTTTGCCTCGTCAGAGTTCCCACATAAAAACAGCCCACGTAGTTCTGACCACCGTGTGACTCAGTAGGTAAAGCCTCAGTAGGCTCATTCAGTACTGTAAGTCGCTTTGGACAAAAGCGTCTGCTAAATGGCATATGTTATGTTAATGTCATATGTTAAAACAGAGAGCACCAGTTATGAGCTTGCACGTAGGGTCTAATTTGATCATACCAATAATCAGTGGAATCAAGGGGCATATTTATTACTTCAGTATGTCACTTAATTATACATAGAACCAGCATTCAGGATCACACACAGCATGAACTCACACTGTGCACTTTAGGGAGTTTTGCAGACCTCGCTGCAATGGCGTCAAATGGATGTCAAATGGAGACAGTCGATACTGTCGTTTCCTTTGCGGCAATCTTGAAGAGCTCAGCGTTTCCTTAAATTTCGCCACTTATCCCCACGGTTCCTCTTCACGTGTTAGTCACCAAAAACAAGACGCATGCTCACTGTACATCCTACTTGCTACACTGCCTCCACCGAGTACGGATTATTTATTGTGTTGTTGGTTCTCCATCTTAGCACAAAGTGGGGCTCATCACTCCCCAAATCTGGAAGGTTCATGGTTTAAATTTGCCAGTGTTCTTTACTCAAAGCCCCTGTCAAATTACAATAATAAGACATTATGATAAATGCTTATCAAGGCAATTAACAATGGTAAGGTTTTGCTTCCTTAAGAGCAATTTGCTTGTCATGCTTCATTGACTAAATAAATTATTAATTTGATTATAGGAGGTTAATATTTATGTGATTTAATATGCAGACGTTCAGTGGGTGCACATTTTAATCCACGTGAAAAGCTATTAGGATTGCATTCCAAGACATAGACCATGCTCAATCTCAATTCTCAGAGCTCTTAATTCATGTAATTACTGCTGATTGTTATATGATGTTAATAACTCTTCAAGACTTGCAAGTCCCTTTGTGCCACTATATTGCCTTATAAAAGTTTGCACCTAATCGGCATACTTTGGTCTTTGATTTCCAGTTCATTATTTTACAGAAAAGGAAGATCGGGTAGGTAATGATTTCAACCATGTCACAGTCTTCATCATGAAGAAAAAAAACAGTGTGTCCCACTAACCTATTAAACATATAACCTCATCTTCTCCTTTAAGGACATCGGGGAGGTGTGCCCCACCCGCACCCAGTGATAGTGCCTAGGAAATGGCATTAAAAAACATATATTTGGTATTAAAAAAAACATTATTTAACAGTTATTTTCAGGAAACAATCAGATAGCAATTTATGGTTTCACAGTGATACATTTCCAATTACAATTTAGACATTTGGCAGACGCTGTTGTCCAGAGTGGCTGTCAATAAGTGCATAAGAATATGAATATCACAGATTACAAAACCAGCATACAAGTTTCACCATTCATACCTATTGTTTCCAGTCATACACACACACATACACACACATGGCATCAAACATGCTGTTAACAAACCTATTATTACTGATGGACTACTTTTAAGTAAACATAAAATCATAACTTATTCGATCATTCTACTATCTGTCCACAGCTTTAGTTGACGATTCCAAATTATGAACCCCGTTGTTGCAAATGGATTGCTTTTAAATGACCAAGTCAAATGACAACTTCGGATTCCCAAAGTCTATAGTAAACATAATACTGCTGATCTCTGGAACATATTCACCAATGACTTGCGTTGGGAGCCTGCGAATGTAAATTAATGTTGCTGTTGCCCTTTAGACCCACTAAATGGTGCTATAGACAAAGTTGTGAGTGCAATAAAGTAAAATCATGAAGCGATCACTGTCTCACAGTTTCTTTACACTACAATTCATCACAACTTGAATACTTGAAATAAATATATCAAATAAAACAATGCCACGACACAATACTCGTTTCTACACCTCTGAATGCATACACACATCTACACACAAAAGATGCGATATCTCAACAAAAACATTTCCAATGTAAAAACAAAGCCACGTATACAAAGCATATACTCTCTGTACATCTGTAAAACACAATTCCTAAAATTGGTCTCCGTACCAAATTACTGATATCAAAATGATGTCAAGTTACAACTACACTTTAACCAATATATTTCATAAAAACGAAACAAGCACTGTTCCAAAGCAAGGCTAACCACATTTTCCTACATCCATTCAAGTAACTTGACCCTGTGTTTCTCAAGAGAACGTGGTCTTTATGCATGTAATCAATGTGCGTAATCTTGGCGATTGTCATCGGAAAGTCTGTGTGATGAAGTGCTTGTGGTAATGTAAGGAAATAATTTTAAAGTTATGAACTACATATAAACCAATACACAGAAATATTCAAGTATACTCAAATATTCAAGTAGCTCCATACCTTATTAAAATGATGAGTGTAGTGCTAACAGGAAAAAGTAATTGTTATAATTCGTCAAAGAATATGATCTTATATGTGTTCCTAATAATGATGTGTTGTTGTGGGTGGTTGGTCCTTTGCGCATAGTATAGTTTGAAACTAGGAAGTATGTGTCATTCTTCAAATGTTTCAGTAGGCCTATATGAAGCATGCGCTCGTGTGTGATGGTGCTCACGTTACATACTGTGTCAGTATTGTATGTAATGTTTTAGGGCTTATAATGTTGTCATGAGAATTATCAATCAACATCATAGGAAGTGTTTACATATGCTTTATGGAGCTATTTTAAAACACAGAATATGATGGACATACAAAAGCTTTAATATACACTTAGACACTCAATGAGCGACGAGACTATATAAGATGAACAAACACACGCCCATGCTACTTGAACGAATGCATGAAAATATGGGTAGCTTTGCTTTGGAATGTGTATGTTATTGTTACTTGTTCACTTTCATAATTATGGTACTTTAATAGCACTGATACTGTAAGTGAGCACCAAGGCATTTTCCCTATAAAGATGCAGTGTACATCTTGCGACATAAGATGGCGCTGTTTCCACAAATATTTTGTACAGACCTTGCTGGGACTAAGCAGTCACTCCAACTATAATTATGTAACATCAGTGATTCTCTCAGGGCACAACGAAATGCTTGACCTCTCTGTTAGAAAACTGCTTATATAATTTATTTAGCTTTAACTCTATGTGGGAGATGTCAATCTGCTAGACTCACCACCTTCATATTCACAGAGTGAAGTTTCCTAAAGCGCTAACCATTCCAAAGATGGGATGACAATGTATAAGTGAAATACTCTCATTTACTCACCATCAGAAGTTTTGAATTTCTAAATATGTATAAAAATTGAAGAAGCAAAAATAAAGAAAGGAATACTCTTGATCGTTTATGTTCGTAACCTTAAAGCCACTCTACTGACCCTACTACTGAGGGGACCTTTTTACTCTCGGTGATGCTGTCTGTTGTGCTTACTTTTGCTGTTGTTCTTAAAGCACATCTCACACTTTAAGTAAAGAATGCTCATGTTGCAAGTTGCAAAATTAAGCTTTGAAGCTAGTGCAGCACTGAGGTCACCTCCCCTCATATGATGTAATGACAATGTACAGTAAATGGCCAGCCAGGACCAGACAGAACGAGATTTGGCCAGCCAGATCCAGAACAGTGTACCTCACTTCCATTCTCACATGTGTGTAACAATGAATCCTTGCATTCTTCGGCAGTAAACCCTTAGCTACTGCCCCAGGAGACAGCTAAAAGCAAGAACAATAGACCCCGGTTGTTTTGTGTACAAGGTGTAAAAAACACATTTCAAATTCAGTTTCAAATTGCTGTAGTTTCATGCAAACGTGAAAAATTGAAGCCCAATGTGTGACTTGTTGGGAGTCTCCCACCTGCCAACATGTCTTGTTTTTAGCAGAACCTTGCTTGTTAATCAAATTAAGAAGCAGGCCATGCAAATGGTAATTCTGTGTAGTTGCATCCAATTGGAGTGAACAGTTAAACAGAGAATTTGACTATACTGTACATATGACATGAAATATTTAGTATATTGTTGAATAGGTGTGTCATTGTTCTGTTTTAATTTTTAAACCACAATCATTTATGCTTTGTACTGTGGTTTCTCTCAGAGAGCAGGTCTCATGAGATTTATCATGGGGTCCTATGTTAGTCAAGATGACCAGCATACACACAATACCGCAAACATATAATTTTTCACAAATTCATAAAGGTTATTCACACCCTTGATAAAGATGAGTAGAGAAGGCTGTACGAGTAATCACCCACCCTCAAATCAAATTTGTTCCTGTCACTGCACATAGCCAATGAAAAAAACACGGGGTCCAGTTTACTTTCCAGTTTTATTAAATCGAGTTTGGATACAGCTTTTAACGTTATATCTTTATCATTAAATTAATAATGACAATTCTTTCGCCAAGAAAATGATAGGCAGCAAATCAGGTTTAAATGTACAAAATATTACACTTATTTCCTCGGTCAAATGAAACGTTCTCTGTCATTGCTGCTCCGGTTACTGTAGCTAGCTGGCCTCTCCAAAGTCCTGTATTTTTCCATCAAGTGGTGTGCTGGATCACGTGACCTGTCAAAAACGCATACATTTCTGCATCCACCCCTGCGGTCCATGCGGTATTTTAGTTTTCATACTATGCAACTACAGAAATACAGTATATTCCCCTTTGGAAATGCTACTTAACGTATTCCATTCTTTTCGCTCGGCCCACGAAATATGCTTTCGTTCTTTCAATCGTCCTTCCACCTTGTGCCATGCGCTCATCAGAACCACTCCCCTCGATGGCTAGTGGAAAATTACCAGGTTACAGGAGCCACGCGCAGACGAGAATCAACTCCTAAAACCACACGCTATGTTCTTTTGTTCCCAGCAATTTCACAGTACGGACATGCGCGCGCGTCAGTGTGTTCTCTTGTATTCCAGAAAATGCGGTGCCTATTTATATGCGATTATTTTTAATTTTATCCGTAAAAAATTGCATGGCCAAACACCCTTCTCAAAACGTCAATCATGGCGTTTGCACCAATAGCAGGCGACAGTTGGAAACTTGTACATGCATTGTAACTAACATACGCACTTAGGTAATAGCAAATTGACAGCACTATTTGCCACTCATAATGGTGGCATAAAGCACTATTTTCCTCTTGGGCCCGCCTACTATTTCTGACCAAGGGCGGAGCAGTCGCGTGGGCGCCTGCAAGAATTGAAATAGATTGACAACGGATACACCGTGTAGAATGCCACCAAGGAAGTCAGCAACTATAATCGAACCAATCGGAGCGTGCAATGGGCGTGACGTTGGTCCAAACTTTCCGCGGCGCCATCGGCTGAAAACTAAACCGAGATGGAATCTCCCAGTCTGAACCGGTTTCAACCGGTTATGGGTTTGTTGCTTGAGAGGAGAAGAGGCGCAAGCTTACAGTCTCACACCGCCCCGCTGCATAAAATATTTCAGTAAAGAACTCAATTGTAAATCAAGGATTATTTTATTTCGTAAAATGAATCGGATCAGCAAATTACACAGCGCGCCGTGATTATAGTTGGGGAACCCACTCAGTGGTCCTTATCAGCCAGCTATCCAGCGCTCATTCTGGTGGAATATTGTAGCTAGCCATATAGCTAACGTTACAGACAATTCTATGCTAGCTAGCTAAGTTAGTTAACGTTACCAGCAACGATACTGAATTTAACCTAGCTTAGCTAGCTAGCTAGATTCTCTGGCTAAAGCCTAATTTATTTGATTCAGGGGTCTGGATTTTAGCAGGTAATTGTGGGTTGTGCACCAGTCATAGAGGATTGGATTGGGTTCACTATTGCAGAATTGAAAGGAAAATATAGAATATTTAACTATATTCTATTTTACTGTTGGAATTAAAATCCAAAGGAGGGGAACAGTGATTTAACGTAGGTAAGTAAACTGTTCATAGGTAAGGATTTTGAGGAATACGAGCGACGTTACTGGTGTTTGACATGAGATCTCATGTCACGGACGGGTGTCCGTGGAGCGATATTGAAAATCGGAGGCCTGATTCGTACTAATGAATGAAGTCTTGCTTCCAACTAGTTTTAGCGCCCTTGGCGTGAATGGACGTAAATCGTAGTGGCAGAAGTGTAAATCTAGATGGCTAACGTTGGCTAGCTAATATCTTTTTATTTTCTATCGCCAGGACTTTCCCATGCTAGTTTGTTCACCACAGCGATACACCATTGCCTTTATTAAATCATATAACAGCAGTGTTAAATGTTTGCTGGATTGTTGACACTGATTGTAAAATTGCTATGTTAAACGGTCATGAGAATGATCTTTCGCTAGCGAACGTTAGCTGGTGGAATCACGCGTTCTGTCCCCATCGGGGTAAAGCTGGCTGCTTCAGAGTGGGAGGGGTTGGCTTGTGTTCGCTTGGTAGCTAGCTACCTACGGCTACTAAAACACGTACGAGTTTCACCGTCGCCAACTGGCTACCATACTGGAAGAATTACATTTTGTGGTTTTAACTGAGAATTATATGCATATAGTAATGCATAGCTCTAACGTTAGTTCAGTCAGTCCAGCTATAACGTAACAGTTCATTGAGGATCATTGTCCTAACGTTACCTTACTAAACCAGCTAGCTAGTTCTCGGACTAGTATAAGTGAAAAGAATAGCTCTCAGTGATTTTATGAATGTAACCCTAGACTAACCTACTGCCAAATAAACGTTGGGTTAAATTAACTTGATACGTATCAAGGACACATTCCGTTAACGGTTAATCATGATGATTGGGCAGTATTGGCTAGCTTGCTTGGTAACGTTGAAGTTGGCTACTTCATTTTGGATCATGTGCTGTATTATCAAAAGGTAACGTTGGCATAACGTTAGCTAGATAATTTTGTCAGATTTCCCGCTAACGCGATTGTATTTAGTAGCTGGTGAAAAGAGACATGGCTAGCTAACGTTGGTTAAAGATAACCTGTTTACAGATCCAAGTTTAGACGCATCTCGCCAGTCGCATTTTTTTAACTTCAGAAATATTAGATACATTTAAGTTGAGAGATTTTTGTTATTTAAATATATTACGGTCTTTTGGTATGTTTTTGCATTTGTAATGTAAAGAGCGCTATTTTGCTCTTTTCAGCGAGTGTTCCTTTATTTACTCGGGTACGTAGCATGCAATAAGCTATGTTTTGGTCCCTTTGAAAGGGCGGGTAAATCAAGTATGTTAGCTAACCTAGCTAGCTACAAAGCTAGTGGTCATCCTAAGTGAACAGGACAGTGTATTTTGTAAACTGAGTAGCTAAGCCAGAGGTATTTTGTCTCCATGCTACCTTTCTAATTAATCTATGGTCGCTTTTTTAGAGTATAAGTGTTGGTATGAGTAATATGCATATAACGTCAACCAACAATGTCGTGCCTTAAGGGACTAGTAATTCTGCGCGCCTATTTTAATTTCCCACCGGTGAACAGTCAATTGTTTCTGAACTTCTAGAGTAATCCAACCGAATTTAACAACGCTTATTATATGATGATAAGCACTGTTATTCGTACCGGCAGCGCGTTTCTTGCACAGACTGTCTCACTGAAGTAGAAAGCAGCGTCTTGAATGTCGAGTGATAGCCCCCGCCTGTCAGTGGCAGATGTAAACAGTGTGACGTAGAAAGCGCTGTTCTGAGAGAACACGCCATACCCACGTGGATTTGTTGTTTATGTAACTCCTGGTTAATTATAAAGTTTAGCTCCCTCGCTTTGCAAATCATGTGCACATATTTAACAAAAACCTAAAAGAAGGAGGGATAATGAACGGTGTGTGGCACAACTCATACAAGTGTTTGATTCTTTTTTTCCTTTTATTTTGGCTCTGAAATAGTAAGGCAGATGTGCTATTTGGTGCATAGCTGTGTGACTTCGCCCATTGCATACCATGCTTAGGACAATTTTTATGTGCATAACTGACAGTTGATATGAAAAATGGAATAGTGTAAAGTATGAACATTCACACACCTTGTTGTGTCAAGGTGCTTGGAAAATAACAACTGATTGATATTAAAATAAAACTCCTGCACACTGGATCTCCTGCCATCTGACCAACTTTAATGTATCAGTTAAAGCTAGCATTTTAGTGTATTTTAACCTTCACTATGGATTTCAGTTTTCAGGAGATCCAGTCTGCAGGAGATTTCATATCCAACTGATATGGAATAAAATGTTAATGAGTTTATGCTTTAATTTTTTTGTTTGTTGGAAACCTTGTCTTGCACGTTTCCTCAGTTTTGTTTCCTAATCCTAATCTTGAAGAGTTTTACTCAATTTGAGCTGCAAAGCCTGGTGAAAATAACAAATCGCATGCAGCATACAAAGCCCAAGTCTTTATAAGGCGTGTTGTGAGATGCACTGCAGGAATGGGAGGGCGTTGGGCGAGGGTGGGTGGGTTGGGGCTTGTCAGCTGTTTGGAATTGTGTGCCCAAATCGCTGTTCGATTCACATGACTTTGCCTGTTGGATGTTTTTCTTCCCCTCCATTCCCCCTCCCACCCTTGTAGATCTCTATGCCAGCAATTATGACAATGTTAGCAGACCATGCAGCTCGGCAGCTGCTGGACTTCAGCCAGAAACTGGATATTAACCTGCTGGATAATGTGGTGAATTGTTTGTACCACGGTGAAGGACCACAGGTAAAAATGGGCGCCGGCTCACCTCTGTGATTGCTACCGTGATAAATCTGTCAGAGCATTGAAGCTGGTGAGGGCTACAGAATATTATGAACAACTTGTCCTTGTATGAATTCCATTGAAATGCACTTCATTCATTGAAAGGAGCTCTTTGCGCTTCCTTAAGTTTAGCAAGCTTTTTCTTTATTAACAAGAACAGCCCGTGGAACTTGTGGAAGGCCATAATTGACACCGGAAGATCAAGTTTATCAACAATCTACCAACATAATTTTAAAAAGGAGCATTTTTGCATTTTTGGGCCTTCCAGGTGGCACACCCACATAAAGAACCAGTCCTTGGTTTAATGACTTGGCCCACAGTCTGGAATTGAATCATTACCTGGAGTCCCTTGGGGAAGCACAATTGGCCCAAAGGCACAATTAATGTTGCCTGGGGAGGGAGGGTTTCAGTTGGAGGCTCTGGTTGATTGGGACCAGCAGTCGTGCTTGCTTGGGCATCTCATGCATAGTGAAAGAAGAAGACGATGCAGCCGGTGAACAGCAGGATGCGTTTTGGTGGACACGTGCGCACTTGTGTGCTCTCTCGACAGAGGATGTTTCAACAACGGCATGGGCAAATACAACTGGGCATTCCAAACTGGGAGAAATAAAAAATGTAGATTTTTTTGTAATGTTCTATATCCTTTGGATAACCAGTGGAACAGGATTGCATAAATAAAAGAAAGTATTTTTTGAGGGCATATAGGTCCAGTAAAGTGCATTAGAGCGTTGTTTTGAGAAATGTTTACCGGTTGTGGATTGTGGCTGCCAATTTTGGAATCAAACTTTTTTTTTTTTTGTGATAAAAAAAAAAAATGTAAAGAAAGAAAATAAAAAATGGTATGCATTTTCTTTGATTACAGCAAAGAATGGCACAGGAAGTGTTGACCCATTTGAAAGAGCATCCGGATGCCTGGACAAGAGTTGACACCATATTGGAGTTTTCACAAAACATGAACACCAAAGTAAGCTATGCCAGGGGTGGACCGCTGATGGGGTCTTGTACTTTGAGGAAGTCCTGTAAACCTGTGCAATCTAGCACCATTGAAAGCAGACCAATGCAGCTACGTCATTTGGATATGTGTGCTGAGCCCTGTTGTTCTCCCTTTGTCACAAATACTTCCTCCCCCCCCCCACCTTTTTTTTGTTTTGTTTGTTTGTTGTTCCTTCTGGTAGTGTTAATTTATAGTGGTAACACTGAGGTAGTCTCTGTTGCCATGCTCATAAACCCCCTTCTAAAGACCCCTTTCTCAACTGAATGCTCTGAATTCAAGTCCACACGTGACATTCTTAAGGATTGTAGTGCCATACTTTTCTTATTACGTATATAATTTGAGAACTTTTTGACCACATGATTATATTTTGTGACTAACTGTTAATTTCGGACAGAACATTTTGGCTGGCTTTTCTAAATTGCGATATTACAATGCATTTTTGATTGGCTAAACACATTACATCAGTTTTTAGCAATATTCAGTAGGTGACATGAATGTACCTTGAGTTCACATTTCTATGCACTATATATGTGTATTTGAGTGCAGTGGATGTTTGGATGTAATCTACGTATGTTTCAAAGACTTCCTCAAAGTAATGGTAAATCAGTTTGCCTATTTTTGCTTGCCTGTAAACTTGCTCTTAACACTGACAGTCATTACTAACGTTTGAGTTGATTTATCAACAGTATTTTAAAACTCAAATTTGTAACTTGCCAAAAGTGAGATCATTAGAGGAACAGAAAGAAAACAGAAAAGGTAAACACTTCTTAAATCTATCTAAATTCTTCATTTATTTCTATATATAAAAAAGATAAAAAAACGGTGCATAGTTTAAGCACTTGAACGTTTGGCGTTTAAAAAAAAAAAAATTTCTTTCTTTAAAAAAACAAAAACGTATTTAATTTAAGCTGTTAATATTTGATATTAATCATAATGTTCCATTATGTTGATTGCTTGTAATAGGAAGAAAAGGGGTGTGTCTTCCTGTGCACCTTGACACAGCTAGGCTTTGGCGGCAGGCCTCCACAAGGTCTACCCTTTTGATTCCCTTTGACTGAATTCTGTTCATCAATTTTTATTGCATTTGTTTCATTGGGAGAGGGAGGGTTCAGACTAGACAGTAGGCTTCATAGTAGAGAGGGAGAAAGAGAAAGGTTTGCGGCAGGTATTTCTGCTGTAGGGATCATGTACATCTGTGTGTCTTTATTCCCGTTTTTTTCCCCGCTCTGAGACTTGAATCTCCGCTCCGTAAAAAAACAAAACAGTCCCCCCCTCCCAAAAAACAACCTTTGCAATACAGCAGCAGTGGCAGTGAGAATGTTGCAAAGTTTTGTTCTGTATTTATTTAGTTATATTGAAGTTATGCGGAAGTTAAAGGCATAACGTCTTTGAAGATTTTCAAGGTCTTAAAAGAGGTAAAGGAATAACCGTGACATTGATTAATGTAAGTGGCGCATAGATTGTGTGCCTGCTGAGTTCACCTTTAATGACGCGCTTGTCTGTGCATTGCAAATGATGCCTCCTTGCTTTGACATATTAACACCTAGCAATGCATGCCTCCTGATATTTCTCCCACTTATGTTTTCCTCCTCACCCTGAAGTCAATGATCCCTACAGTTGAAATACTGTTGATCCTAATAATATTAACAATGTCAATAATAGATTTTTGAAAGCAAGCAGTATACATTTATAAAGACCATTCTTGTTTGATTTGATTTAAAATATGAAACGATATATTGAATTAAACATAGGATTGAAGCTCTCAAAGTAAACCTGTGGTTTGTCTTGCTGTTCCTTAAGAGGCACACCAGTTCAAGGTGAAAACAGGAAATTTGATTTGGTTTATATTGTTGTATCGTTGACTTGTTAACTTTGGGTGTTTGGCGCCCATATTGCGTGTGTGTGCGGGTGTCTTGAGTGTGTGCGCGCACAATCGGTGTTGACTTGACAACAGTGTCAGTAAGACTAGAAGCTGCATCCGTCAGCGGGGTCCAGTTTTTGTCAGTCTTACTCTGACGTCCTAGAAGGCCAACCCTTTTTCTTTTTTTATTTCTACGTGCATTGTTTCTCAGGCTGTCAGATTTGAAGCAGCCAATACAGACTACACGGACGTTTGCCCCCTTTTTTCTCCTCTGTCTTTCACTTTCTGGTGTGATACGGGGAAAAACAGCAGGACTTCTACAGGGTTTCATCCAAAAAACAAATCACAGAATTAACACAAATCCAAATAGGGAAATCTGCATGAAATGTGATGCAATTGTGGTCTTAACAAAATTCCACATATATTTGCAAATTTAACATATTTCAGGCAGGCACAATTAAGAGCAAAATGTTTTTGTTCTTTATTTAAATCTACAGCAGTGTTGATACATGTTCTCAGTTCCTCTGAATTGCATCCCTGGGTCTAATGAATCTTCTCCTCATGCATTACAGTACTATGCACTGCAGATACTGGAAACGGTTATAAAAACAAGATGGAAGATTCTTCCCAGAAATCAGTGTGAAGGTAAGTGCTGGTCTCCCTCAGCTTTGACACTGGCACCAAACACATTAACTGCAGGTCAAAATGAGCCTCTCGAATATTTAACATTTTTTTCTCTGAAACATTAGTCAAAGCAGTCATTTCTCCCTTGCCGTATCTATCCTGTTAAGTAGCACAACATAAGCTTGGACGAATGTTAGGGACAGAAGTGTTATTTATTTTAACTTTTAGAGGGCGTGATCAGGCTGCAAAGTGTTAGGGAAATTTGGAACTCAGCTGGACTTGCGCTTGTCGCCCTGAGATGGTTTGGTGGCAACAGCAAATGAACATCACCCCGACCAGCTCGTTGCTGAGATGCTCGGTATTCCCTGCGAAGCACGCTGATTTGTTTTCTGCTTGGCTGGGTCGTATTCACACCCCAAATGGGTCAGACTGAGCCCGGGAAACGCTGGAGAGAGTAAAAAGAAAAGTAAACAACTCACCACTACAGGGTGCAGCACTGTTAGACAGGGGTTTTTAACCAGGAAAACCTGTAATCCTTCGTCTTATTTATCCATTTCGCCTATATATCTGTCTAGGTAAAGAAGCCTCGCTATAAACCCAAGCTATGTACTGTTAAGATTATTATTATTTGCAGTACTTGTGGAGATGTTTTGTATATAAACAGCCATTTGAATTTCAATTGGATTGTAAAATGCAGTGCGCCATGCCAGCAGATGGCACACTACTGCAACTGCTCTGGTTTCATGAGCAATCCTGTCAGCTGGCCATGTAACGAGCTGGCTGGTTAATAGTTTTACTGTCAAACATTTCTTTATCAGATATTTATTGGTAGGAACATGTTTGTGTAATAGGAGTCAATTTGTTTACAGTAATCCTGTAAAAAATATTTTTTGTGAAAAATAACTTTCATTTTTTGGCCAATTAAGACGTTATAAAGTTAGTTGCCCTAATCCCTGTTGGTCATGCTAGTTTTAAATAATAGTCTTTTTTAAAATTGACTCACAAATAAGTGTATTTAAGCAGATGTGATCTACTGTGACTACCAGTAACAATACGAGAGTGGGAGAGGGAGGTTACACTGGAGGTGAACTGAAGGGCGTGGCCAGGAGTTTGTGGTGCCGCAGCTGTGACTGGAGCTTTAGACTTAATACCTGAGGGTTGTGGGTTTGAACCCGGATAGGAAAGTCCTCTTGAGTGTCCTCTAGATTAACGCATCGATAACGCATATGGTGAATTGTCTTTGCCATGACCATATTGATCATATTGATCTTGGGAATTAATACAAAATTAAACAAAAAGTTGGATAATAGATTTTACACCATACAAATTCACGTTAGATAAGTTGAAGATGCTGTCTAATAGTGTTTTTAAAATTTTTTTTTTATTTGTTTATGATTTTATCCAGTTTTCTCCCAATTTAGTAGCCTATTACACCTTCTCTTTTTCATGTCAATCCCCCCTCGTATTGTGAGTTTACTGCCGTAGCCCTGTGACCGGCAGTGACAAAGGCGAAGTATCCTCTCCTCCGAGACGGCACTCGCCAAGCGGTCGACCGTAACTCTGGTACTCCAGAGCCACTCCTATACGCAGCAAACTCATGTCAGCTTCCTTTCCCCCTCCCTGGGGCGGAGAGCCAATTGCCGCCTCCTAGTGGCACTCCTGGCCAGAGCCAACTCAGGCATGGCCAGTGGAATTGAACCCCGGTTGTAGTGGCCAGCGTCAAACATTGTAACCGCTAGACCACCTGGGAGGCCCATTGATTCCATTTATACAACCATACATGCTGTGTTTTCCTATATTTGTTGTTTTGTGTTTAGGAACATGTGTTAGTGGTCTAAAACACCTGTTTATGTTAGTTGTATGGTCACAGCTCAACATTGCTGCAATGATACTAACACGGCTGTGCTGCAAATGTTGAATTGTAGCAAGACTCGGACATACTGTCTATAAAATATTCTATTATCTTCTTTCAATAAATTCAATTAGACTTCTGTAGAACTTTAACATATAATGGAAAAAGAAAAATCTGTGTGTAACTTGCCACAGTTCCCCAGTAGGGGTCGTCTTCACACGATGGACAGCAGGGGTGTATGTTCAGTTGATGTTGGCAGCACTCCACTGTGGCAACAAGTGTGGCACTGTGTGGAATCGGGCACCTGTGCAAGTCGATGGATTTAACACTTCACCCCTACTGTGAGAGACTTTTGTTTTGTTTACTTTCATGAAACAGTGTTTTCATTTACGATCTGATTTGTGAGACTGGTCTTAACACTGACCAGTTATTTGGGGGAGGGGGGTTGGTTTTAGGTAGGTTGGTGTTACTTGTATGGGAGCGAGCACTTGGTAGATGGGGTAGAGTCTGAAGCACTGAAACCAGAATCTAGGCAAGCCCAAAGAAAGTAGAAGCAAGCAATGTCTGAGCTAGTAGTGTTACTCTTTTATTGTCATTCTTGGCATAGTCAACAAGAATCATTGGCATAGAAAATTGAAAGAAATGAGCTTTTCTTGAAGATTTTCTTTATGGAAGTGTAGGCTGTGAATAAATGCAATGTGCAGTATATGATTCATTCATGGAAGAATGCACTGCATAATGATGGTCATAACTGTGATGACATGCACAGGCATTGGCATATTTGTTCCTGAATATTTCCGAAAAAAATGTTTTGCTTGGACGCATTGAGACGGGGACATACTCTGAGTGTAGAAAACTGCTCAAATTATTCAGCTTGCCAGCCAGCAGTGTACACCTGTCTTCCAGGCTAGTCAAGGCTGGCAATAACTCAAATTCAAACGTATGGAAACAATTCAAGGTTCGGCTCGTATTAAAACACAAAATGGTAAGTTGGCACTCTTAAATCTTGATTTTGACTTTTCCATCTTTGCTTGTTGACCCTAGTTTTTAAAAATAAATTTTTAAGGAGTTTCGTGATCCATTGCCTGACTTGGTTTCAGGGGAGTACATCTAGTATAATCATATTCGTATTTCTTTATTTTCATGATTTGGTTTCTGAAGCATTCCCAGAGCCAAGTAGTAGATGCATGGTAAAAAGGCCAAAAGCTTTTGTGTGTTTATTTGGATCAGCTCTACTTACAGTCCACAAAAAAAAAGAATCCACGGTAAATACCTTTACAAACTAGCTTAATAATGAATTCAACCCTTGTTACGTTGAGAGAATGTATAATATTGATAAATGTGAAAACCGTTCAGTGGTGGATAGGGTGATAACTAGCTGTTTGAATTCAGCTAGTTATTCTAGCATAGGTACTCGACTCTTTAAAGTCCTGAGGGCCTCAATGGCTCCAGGTGTTTGTTCCAGCCGAGCACAGACTACACCTGATGTCACTGATTAGTAAACCCCCTTGGTTTAAGAGGTGAGCTCATTGATATCGGTGGATCAGTTGACTGGTTAGAGCAAATACCTGCAGCCACAGCGACCCGTAGGACAGAGTTGACTACTTTGGTATTATAGCGTCGGCTGTCACTCTTTTCACAATGCTGAACCAAGAACTTAATGACCGTTTCTCAGTTTCAGAATTTCCCTATTTTTCTATGGAGGGATGCGAAAATGCCCATGATTGGTTTCTTGATCCAAATTTTTGGCTTGTGTACCATTTATGTTCTTGCATACCATTTATTTTGCGGGTGGAAACATAGACCATAACTTACCATTAATCTGAACGTTTTTTCTTTTCTGATTTGAGACAATGACTTACTCATTTTAAATCAAGGAATTGAGTTATAGAATGTCACACAAGAGATACTTACAGTTGTCTTTACTGTATTCATGAAAGCATTTTTGTCTAATTGGTTTATTATATTTTATAAGTTGGGGTTGGATAACTACATTTGCCTCAATTTAACTGTCCTGAAAGTCCAAAACTGAAAAGTTAATCTGAGACATGAGTAGAAATTGAAACCGTTTAAGGAGAGGTAGAATAAATATGAACCCTAGTGTTATTTTGGCCAACGTGTTCTTTGTGTTCAATGTGTCCCCCTTCCAGAATGTAATTATTTACAACCATAAGGTAAGTCTCTACATATCCAATAAGACCTAAGCTTCTACTTTATCAGTTTTGTTTAAACAAACTCTACACACATGACAAAGCTGCATTAATTCCGTTACTTATACAACCTAGCCTGTCATGAATGTGGTTTTTGGGGTAGGAGTCACAATTTCAGACTAAATGTTGTCAACCCCACGCTTGCAGTCGACTGCAGGGTTTTAGTGTGTCCCACATAGCAGCCACACATTGTAGTCTGGCCTACGCCTGCCTGCACCATAGTCATTTGACATAATCTGGGGTGAATGGTTTTGATAAACAGCCACTTCTTTTTTTCTATTGATTTGTAGCTAATTTACCTGTTTTCCTCCCCTTTGGTCAGGTGTTTTTATCAGGACTCTAATGGTCTGTTAATGTTCCCTCCAGTCAAACCCCGATGGCACCTCTGAACATACTGTACGGGCAAAAGTGTGGACCGAATTCTTTATTATTTGTCTTTCTCAATGATTAATGAGCTGGGTTGTCCCACCATTAACCTGATGGCTTTTCATAGGAGTTTGCCATTTGTCATGATTAAAAAAAGAAATACATTTTAAGATAACGAGAAAGTATCTTAAACAAATAGCCCCTGACACAGCTGCTGATATTTTGTCTATGTTGGGGAAAAAGGTTGGATGCTTGATATTTTGTACATAAATAAAAATGAAATCACATTTTCAAAATAACCTCTCCCCAAAGTATTTTTTCTCATTGACTTAAGCGCATTTGTCTTTTGAAAAGGAACAAAATTCCTTAAGTTAACTGAACTCTACTGGTTCCCCCCCTTGTTAATTAAGGTAGGGGATATTTAATTTGATATTTTGTACACAAATAGAAATTAAATCACACATTTTCCTCTCTTTTTAATTTATTTTTAACTATATACTTTTTTTTCTACCAAGTTTTTTTTCTCATTGACCTAAGACTTCCCACTTCTGACCGTAGATGCCTGAGTTTTGTTCAAGTGGCAAACCAATGCAGGGCGACTGGCAAGTATGTTATTTCACATTGCGTCAGCGTTACACCTAGCAGCCGGGTCTGTTCACCACATTCTACACATTAACTGTATTCTTGTGATTTCACTTATGAAAATGATTAGAACTAAAACAAACAACAACAAAAAACCCTGTCTGTGTCTGTCAGCAGAGTTTTGTATTGTGCACAGGACCGTTTGTTCATGATGTGGCAAACACTTCAGCTGATGTTCATGTGTTACGCACAGGGAGATGCTTTGACTTTTATTTTCTATTTCTGTTCACACAAGGACCAGAGCACTTGCATTCAAAGAATAGTTTTTTTGGCTAAGTAAAGAAAAAGTCTTCTGAAAGATTTTGCCTTTCTTATTTGTGGCTTCCCAGCTCCATGTAAAATGATTGGTTTCGCACATGAACGTCTGTCAAATTAACCCCTGTTATCTCATTTACTCCTAGGGATAAAAAAGTATGTTGTCGGTCTTATAATCAAGACTTCATCTGATGCAACAAACGTAGAGGTACGTGATAATTGTTCTGCTGTTCTCTCTTAAACCATGTTAAATTACAGTTACAAGGCTGGCTTCTTTATTGAACCCAGTAACTTTATTCACCTTCAAGTAACTTGTGAACACCGTTTTGAAAGTCATTTTCTGCGTAGTCTCAAATGTGTGACTTATGCAAGCAATTTTGTGTTTTTCGGTTTCAGAAAGAGAAGGTGTACATTGGAAAACTCAACATGATTCTGGTCCAGGTAAGCCCTCATCTCATTGTGCAATATTTCTGCTGCCCCGACCAATACGAATAATGTGTATGAATATCTTGTACACTTACATATACATATACTCTTGGGACTGAATCCTAGTCTATAGCCCAGAATCCTTGTATGTTGTTCTCAAACATGGTGCGCATCTCTCTTCAACTATACCTTTTTTAATTACGCATTAATCGGAAGACTAATATAGGGTAAACATCAAGTGTGCTCAATTCAAAGTTATGGTCAGTTGTATTCCAGATAAGACCTGTGGCCTTTATTTTTAAACGGCAAGATAATTGGTTAGTCTTTTGCTTTTCAAAAGGGATGCACCATTTTCACGGCGTAAACAACCATAGGCAAAAAAAAAAAAAAAAAAGTTAACATGTTAACTGTGCCCCACACGTCCAGATCCTGAAACAGGAGTGGCCCAAACACTGGCCGACCTTCATCAGTGACATTGTGGGGGCCAGCCGCACCAGCGAGAGCCTGTGCCAGAACAACATGATCATCCTCAAGCTGCTCAGCGAGGAGGTCTTCGACTTCTCCAGCGGCCAGATGACCCAGGTCAAAGCCAAGCACCTGAAAGACAGGTAGGCCAATCCGTCCCCCAGGCCACATGGATGATCTCTGAACCACTGCTGGGAAATATCCGGAATTGGCTATGTTCAAGTCAGTCCGTATTCCGCTAATAGATTGCTCAGTTTTGAACTAGAACGTATTTAAGTAGAGCATTAAATATAAAGCCCTTTCTTTTTCTCTTATAGCATGTGCAATGAATTCTCACAGATATTCCAGCTCTGCCAGTTTGTCATGGTAGGTATAGCTTTGACTTGTGTATTTTCTTCTGCAGTGTAAATAGGTTTCTAGAATTTTCCTAATCATGTTCCATAAAGCAAATGGTTTGATTTACTTCTATTTCCCCCTTTCCAGGAAAACTCCCAGAATGCCCCCCTCGTTCATGCCACACTGGAAACGCTGCTGAGGTTTCTGAACTGGATTCCTCTGGGATACATATTTGAAACCAAACTCATCAGTACGCTTGTGTACAAGGTACTGTATTTATTCCAGTAAGCCCAGACTAAATGCAAATACTTAAGTCTCTCCTCGTGGTGATTTTTATTTGAAGGGGGCATGTTTTCTTTACTGGTAATTTAATGCTTAACTTTGCATTAAAGCAAAAATTGGTCAAGACTAAGCAAGTTCAATGGTTACCTGTGTCAAAAAGCCACTCCATACAAGCAATCCACTCATACTGCTGTTCAGACACCTAACAAAGTGACAGACACCTTTGTCTGTCCCTTGGCAAAAATACCTGATTTAGCTTGTTAAAATATGACTAAAACAAATGGTGTTTCTGCTCAGTAAGGTAGCTAGTGATTAATGATAATGCTTTAAAAAAATATATATTTTAGCAAATGACAGTGCAGTCCTAATTGTAAGAGTATAGAGGTTTTTTTAATTTACTTTCACGGGTGCAGCATTTGTTTGCACCATATTGGTTATTATTATCCATGAATAATCCATAATGGCCTCTGCCACTCGAAGGAAATAAAGGATGCAAATTGTTAATGAAAAACTGTGCAACGATCCCATTTCTCTCCAGGACTCGGCTGGTGGTAAGATGTTAAGCCCTTGTTGGGTTGTTCAGACACACTTCCCAGGAAGACTATGTTATAATGGAGCACATGCAATACAAGCCAAACTGAAGATTCTGTTTCTGAGGAGGATGTGTGCATCACACAGGCTATCACACATCCCCAAAAAGATTAATCTTGACCTGTATTCCCCCCAAAAAGTGCTTATTTGGTTAAAATTGTAAACAAGATGAATGTTGTTAGGAGAACTGCTCTCAGATCAGGCTAATCCTCCCACAAAGGCGCACTTGCATTGGTTTGCTTGCAAGTGCGTAAGAACAGGAGGAATATTAAAATGAATTCTGTCCTATGCAATACTTCCTGCCTTGGCAGCGAGTCAATCAGTGTTCATACATTTGGGGGGGGAAATCGTGCTGTAATGAATATGATTGTTTGTGTGAGGAGCTAGGGGCTAAAATGAGATGGGTTAAAAGAATGTATTGTTGACTTGAAAAGAATGTAAAAAGTACAGTAAATGTATTCTTTTGTGGAAGCGATGTTGCTGCTTGAGCGTGGGCCGCTGTTTCCTCCCCCCAGTTTTTAAACGTCCCGATGTTCCGGAACGTGACGCTGAAGTGCCTGACTGAGATCGCCGGCGTGAGCGTGAGCCAGTACGAGGAGCAGTTCGTCACCCTCTTCACCCTCACCATGATGCAGCTCAAACAGGTCTGAGCTCTGCGCCGTGCACTCCACCAATCCCTCCCTACGCAGTTGTATCACCAGTGGAGCGAACGGATGGACGTTTGAATGTTCGATGATCAGCGATTTGAAAAAGAAAAAAAAGACAAAACAAATATTATAATATTCACGTGTGCGCTATCTGACCAATGCACGAAGGTGAGCCTAAGATAGTATGTTAGATATGCCCCGACGTAAAATGGATCATTTCTTTAGATTGAATTTGTTGGTGCTGCCATTAGTTCTCCTGCTTGGAGGTGAGAGTGAAAGCCTCTGAAGAACTCGGGTTTTAGGCAGTAGGCTTTGACCGTCTGAATGTTCAATAGCCGTAGTAGAATATCGTAGAACAGCCAGGGAATATTCAGATGTGAAATGAACCAATGTGAGTGTACCTGCCCTAGCTGTTTTGCTTTTCTCGCTGTGACCAAAGACTGCCGGATGCCTCCAACGAGGTGATATCCGTGCATCGTGACAGTGGTTTAGCTGCTGGGCTCTATTAATAGATTCACTGAATATATTCCTTTTACCTTTCGGTGAGTTGCGTGTCATGGCTGTTCTAAAAATACTTTCTTATTTTAAACCCCTTGTCCGATAGATGCTTCCTTTGAATACCAACATCCGCCTGGCGTACTCCAACGGTAAAGACGACGAGCAGAACTTCATCCAGAACCTGAGCCTGTTCCTTTGCACCTTCCTGAAGGAGCACGGGCAGCTGATCGAGAAGAGGCTGAACCTGCGAGAGACCCTGATGGAGGTTAGACACCCTCCAAATCTGCTGTCACTAATAAAAATATTATATTATATAAAATATAATAACAATAATCATAATAATAGGGTGAATTAATATAGTGCTTTTCACAATCTCCACGATTCACAGTAAAGGGTAATGCCCAGCAACGAGAACGCTTATAAAGGCTACTCATTACTGGAGAGACTGCTTCCTGTTTGTGATTGAGTGGTTTGACCTCTGAGCGGGTGGAAGCAGAGGTTGAGCAGCCTCTCCCGTTTGTCCCTGCAGGCTCTGCATTACATGCTGCTGGTGTCGGAGGTGGAGGAGACGGAGATCTTTAAGATCTGCCTGGAGTACTGGAACCACCTGGCAGCCGAGCTGTACAGAGAGAGCCCCTTCTCCACCTCCACCTCCCCGCTGCTGTCTGGCAGCCAGCACTTTGACGTCCCACCCCGACGCCAGCTCTACCTGCCCTTGCTGTCCAAGGTGTGTGCGTGTGCACGTTTGTGTGCGTGCGTTTGTTTGTGTGTGTGCTTGTTTGTGCATGCATGCATGCGTGTGTGTGGTCTTTTTGGTCGTTTTGCTCCACTCAACAAAAAATAATAATGCAAATAATTGTTTTTCTTTCTCCTCTCTACGAATGTGACAGGTTCGTCTACTGATGGTCAGCCGAATGGCGAAGCCAGAGGAAGTGTTGGTGGTGGAGAACGACCAGGGAGAGGTGGTCCGAGAATTCATGAAAGACACCGACTCCATCAACCTGTACAAGAACATGCGAGAGACGCTGGGTGAGTGCGGTCACAAGCCAGCTGTACATGGGTAAAACGATGACTCTGCAGCTCCAGGTGCAGACGCTGGTCTCTGTCAGGCGATGCGATGACGGCTTAAACATTGCACAGTAAAGTCAGCAGCAGTGTGCAGGACCATTGTTCTAGATGTGCGTACACTTCACTTTGTTCCAAATCCTGTTATGACACACAACCATTTAGGGGGCGGGAACCCATTTGCCCATGCTTCTCATCTGTCCTCGCCCGCAGTGTACCTCACGCACTTGGACTACGCGGACACGGAGCGCATCATGACCGAGAAGCTGCACAACCAGGTGAACGGGACCGAGTGGTCGTGGAAGAACCTGAACACGCTGTGCTGGGCCATCGGCTCCATCAGCGGGGCCATGCATGAGGAGGACGAGAAGAGGTTCCTCGTCACCGTCATCAAGGTACAGCAAAAAATAAATGCAGAACTTTATAAAATTGCTCTTAATTTATTATGAACTTTGTAAACAGTGGTTAATTGGCCATAATTTTCTGAACAAAGTAAGGCAGATATCTTAAATAAAAGATTTTAAAACAATTTGGAATGATATGGGAGGGTCTTCAAGCCCTGGCTTCTCATTTGCGTTCGCCATACTGACTACAAGGCTGGGCTGTGCTAAATTAATCTCTCTGGTTCAGTGGTGTGCGTGGGGTGAACAAACAACATCCGGCCCTTTGCGCAAGTTATATCTTCGGGGGGGGGGACTTTGAGTTTTGAATTAAATTCTGATGTTAGTGGTTAAAGCAAGGTTGAATTTGTTCAGTTTAGAGCGTACCGAACAGAAAGTCCTGTACCGAACAGTTTGGTACGAATACGTGTGCCGTTACACCACTAGTATATATCAGAATAGTTGCATGTGCAGTGGATCAGATTTGGGAGTAGCCAGTTTTATTTGTGGGAACCTCGCAAACCAACCTCAACCCAAACTCAAGGCCCATGGTTTTGGAGCTGCTGTTGTACTGATCCAGAACAGCTGGGCTTGTTGGCTAATTGCGTGTCTTTTTGGTGGTCCAGGATTTGCTGGGACTGTGTGAGCAGAAGAGAGGAAAGGACAACAAGGCCATCATCGCCTCCAACATCATGTACATTGTGGGCCAGTACCCCCGCTTCCTCCGGGCCCACTGGAAGTTCCTGAAGACCGTGGTCAACAAGCTGTTTGAGTTCATGCACGGTGAGGGAGGATGACGAGGGCCGCCAGAAAATGATAATTGATGAGCGGAGAATCCGGCCTGGTCTGACGTCATTTGCGTCACGTTTTCTATCATTTGCGTCACGTTTTGTCATTTACATCACATTTCATGTCATTTACGTCACATTTCAGGTAATTTACGTCACATTTCATGCCATTTTTATCACGTTTTACGTGTACACTCTTCCTGCGCGACGAACAAGACCCGGTGCGGCCGCCTGCCTCATGCGTGTTTCCACTCACTGCAGGTACACCTGAGTGTGGCCGACGCTGTGCCAAATCCAGGCTGTCTAGGTGTAGTTGGCTAGGTAGGGCTGGATCCGGCCAAAGCATGCAGGGCAGAGGTAGGCGTGTGACTGCTGTGTTGTCACAGCTGGCAACTATAAGCCTGTTTTACTTCTGTGAAATCTTGTGATCTATCTATAACAAGTGCATACCTTAGTTGCCAACATTTGTGGGCAACTTATTAAAAATAAACTATTCGATTAATTTTTTTTTAAGTTAAAGGTTGTCCCTAAATGTTTATCAAAATATTCCCTAAATGTCAAATCACCTACAATATATTCCTGTTTCCAGAGTATTTATGAATTTCCATCTTACTGATCAGGAGCCATTTGGAATTTAATGCAATACATTTTGATTGGCCCAAATTCTTGGGCCATCACATTTGAGCTAGCAAGTTTAGGATCTGTATATATGCAAAATAGCTCAGATGTGATTCAGAACCAATCACTGAAGCTGAGAAATGAAAGAAAAGCCAAACTGCAGGCCAGGTAGTTATTTACACCCCTCTAAAACTGCCTCCAAAGTATTGCGTGATAATGCTGCCGTCCATCAGAATTGTGGAAAATGTTTGTTGGTATTTCATTCCTGCACAGGGGCTAACATCTTGTAGCTAGTGTATTTATGGGGTCGGCTATAAGTTACTGTAACTCGAACTGATATCTTGTACCTCACTGGCTTGGTATGGCTTTATTGTAGCAGACTGACCCCGTTGAAAATGAGAAGCAAATCCATTCATAGTATGGGTGTGTTCATCTACCTGAACACAAGTTCGGATACGTTTTACCAGACACGTGTTTAAACTCTATGGCAAAGTGAATGAACCTCTTATCTCCATATACTTATCTGTTGCACACATGGTTGTTACTTCTACCAGATTAATCTATTGGGTAATACTTTATTACTCTCAGTTGGAAAATGTGCTTGTCGCCGTGAGAAAGACTCATTATGCACACATATTTTTACAACGTAGCGTTACCCATTGGTTCCTGCGTAAGATGGAGAGAGGCGAATGAGCCTCCAGCGGGCTGGTGGGAAAGGTCTGTGTCTCTGCTGTGGGTTTTCAGTGGTACAGGCTGAGGCCCGATGCAGAAACGTGCTGCCCGGTGGTCTCGCTCTGTGGTCTCACTCGCCTGCTTTCTGTTGCAGAGACCCACGACGGCGTCCAGGACATGGCGTGCGACACCTTCATCAAGATTGCGCAGAAGTGCAGGAGGCATTTCGTCCAGGTGCAGGTCGGGGAGGTCATGCCCTTCATCGACGAAATCCTCAACAACATCAACACCATCATCTGCGACCTCCAGCCCCAGCAGGTGAGCCCCGCCCTGCCCCTCCCTCCCTCGCCCACCCGGCCCGGCCCTGCCCTGAACTGTGCCACATGTCGCAGGTGATTAAGTTTGTGAGCGTTTCACTGATCCTCCCTTCGCAGCGCAGCTCTGTGAATACGAGTGGCGCTGGAGACTCAGTCTTGGCCCTGTGTGTCTAGGTCCACACGTTCTACGAGGCGGTGGGCTACATGATCGGGGCCCAGACAGACCAGGCCGTCCAGGAGCACCTGATTGAGAAGTACATGCTACTGCCCAACCAGGTGTGGGACAGCATCATTCAACAGGCAACAAAGGTCATTCATTCCATCTCTGCTAAACTGCAACAATTTAATTGGTGAGCTGTGCTGTTTTTGTTTGAGCGCCCCCTTGACAGCTGATTCATTGGTCAAATTGTTCATGTCATCCCTAGTATATAAACTGCATATATTCACAGCGTCTTTTCCATTTTGTTATTTACAGCCTTATTCCAAAATGGATTAAATTCATTTTTCTCAGAATTCTACATTTAATGACAAAGTGAAAAAAGTTTTTAGAAATTTTTGCAAATGTATTTAAAAAAAAATCACATGTACATAAGTATTCTACTATGACACTCAAAATTGAGCTCAGGTGTTTTTGTTTGAGATGTTTCTAGAACTTCATTGGAGTCAGTGGTAAATTCAATGATTGGACATGATTTGGAAAGGCACACACCTGTCAAATTCCCACAGTTGACAGTGCATCATCCCTAGTATCTCCATAGACCTCCTAGATAGAATTGTGTTGAGGCATAGATCTGGGTGTCTGAGTGTCATAGGGGCGTGAATACTTATGTACATGTGATATTTAATTTTTTTTTTTATGGAAACAAAAACTTCAAGCAAAAAAAGAATTTAATATTTTGGATGAAAATGTATGAACTAATATGGAGTTGGAACAGCTGGGGGTAGAGTAATGGAAACATCAAGCACTATATGAAAATGTATGAACTAATATGGAGTTGGAACAGCTTCAGTCCTCCTTAGAATGCTGTTGTACAAGTTTAAAACTGTTTTTAGTGGGATGTTGGATCATTCTTCAAGAAGGAACGCCTCCAGGTCAGATTAAGGTGGTGGAAATGACCCCACACTCTATGGTCCAGAACTTCCCATAAAGGTTCCGTGAGGTTTAGATCTGGTGATTGGGGAGGCCATGGAAGTTGTTTGACTTCATCCTGGTGTTCAGGAAACCACTGTTCAATCAGTTTGGAGTGTGAATGGGGGTGTTATTGTCTTGGAGTATAGGAACATCTTGAAAAAACTGTTTGCACCATAGGGTACACTTGGTTGCCTAAAATGGCCTCCTATTCCTTGGCCATAATTCTACCATGTAATAATCGGACCCAATGACTCCCACGAGATGGCTGCCCATACCATGCCAGATCCATTTAACAGTTGAAAACAGGCAATATGGGCTGATGGATTCTTTTGGCTTTCTCCAAATATAAACCCATCCAGATGTAGGACAAAGAGTAAAAGTCGACTCATCAGACCATATTACTGTCTTCCAATGCTCAGCTTTATGGTTTTTAGCAACTATCCTGTTAAGTGTCCATCTATCCCTGTCGAGGAGCTTTGACTTGCAACCACTGTTCCTCTTTCCTGATGCAGTGTATTCTTGTTTGACGCATACCATCATGATTTTTGACACCGTTCCCCTTGACACATTCAATATTTTTGCAGTTTCTGTGACTGACACACCTGAGGTCAAATTTCATCAATTTGACCTCATTTCAAATATGTTAGATCTCATGCTTTAGAAACTCACATATTAAAGTGTTGTAAAGATATTTTATAGCAGAAACATATTGGTAAGTACTATTGACATTAATATGAAACACGTGTAGAGTTTTTATTCAATTGCGTTTTAGTTGCTTCAAAGTGTGAGTCCTTTTTCATTTGGTGTTTCCATTATTTTGACTACCCCTTGTATAGACACACATAAATACATGATCTAAACACTGAGGTCATGCAGTATCTAGATAAAGGTTGCACAGTATTTGCATTAAAAATACAAAAATTGCCAGTTCCCTGTTCCAGCGCCAATGTAGATTAATACATGTACAGGTAACTGCCAAAATAAAGTGTCTTAATAGGGTGTTGGGCCACCAGAACCGCTTTAGTGCGCCTTGGCATAGATTCTACAAGTGTCTGCAACTCTATTGGAGGGATGCAACACCATTACTCCACAAGGTATCATTTTGGTGTGTTGATGGTTGTGGAAAGCGCTGTCAGATGCCGCTACAGAATCTCCCATAAGTGTTCAACTGGGTTGAGACCTGGTGACTGAGACGGCCATGGCATATGGTTTACATCGTCTTCATGCTCATCAAACCATTCCCTCATTTACTCTATTTTGGCAGTTACCTGTATGTATTAACTTGCCGTTTCGTTGAACCCCCTTAGAACGTGGACATCCTGAAGGACCCGGAGACCGTGAAGCAGCTGGGCAGCATCCTGAAGACCAATGTGAGGGCGTGCAAGGCGGTGGGGCACCCCTTCGTCATCCAGCTCGGTCGCATCTACCTGGACATGCTCAACGTGTACAAGTGCCTCAGCGAGAACATCTCCGCCGCCATCCAGACCAACGGTGAGCAGCGTGCACCCTCCGCATGGCACGGAAACCGAGCCTGTAGGTTCTCTCAGCTAATCTGTAAATTGAAGGCAGGAAGCGGTGAAGTGACAATTGCCAGAGGTAAGACTGACTGAGCGAATGATAAAATGTACAGATGATACAATATATAAACATCGAACAAAAAGTTCAGAAATTTGTGTTTGGTAGATTATTTCTCTGTTGTAACAATGCTTCTTGGCAATAAATTGTATACCGTTGGAAAGCCTGTTTATTTCCCTTTTAAATGGTGCCCCATTTGTAAGGAACATGCATTTGTGGGATGAGCAGCACAGCTGAGTATGTGGGTTGCGCCCATGAAAAATTTGCCAAATCTTCTCTGCCAATGCCAAACAGCTTATTCTGCTGTTGCTATTGACTCTTGTTTGGTGGATTGGATGATTGAAGTCTATCGGTAACAAGGAAGAAACAAGACATATTGGCAATTTTACAATTTATTCATTTAACAAACAGTCAGGAGCCTCAGTAGCGTGTGGAAGAACCATACACAGCCACAACAGCCTGGCACCTCCTCCTCATGCTGGTCACCAGCATGGTCACACACTGCTGTGGGATGGCATTCCACTCCTCAACCAGGATTTGTCGCAAGTCAGCCAACGTGGTTGTGTTGGTCACTCTAGCACGAACAGCACGCCCAAGCTGATTGCACAAGTGTTCAATTTGGTTGAGGTCAGGACTGTTGGCAGGCCATTCCATTCTCTCTACTCCCAAATTCTGGAGGTAGTCCCTGATAAACCCCGCTCTGTGGGGGCGAGCGTTGTCATCTTGGAGGATGGAGTTCGGTCCCAGACTGTGGAGATATGGGATTGCCACTGGTTGCAGAATCTCATCTTGATATCTCTCTGCATTGAGATTGCCTCCAATGATGACAAGCCTCGTTTTTCCAGTGATGGAGATGCCGCCCCACACCATCACACTGCCTCCACCGAAAGGTGTTACTCTATCGGTGCAGCAATCAGCATAGCGTTCTCCCTGTCTTCTCCACACTTTGACCCTACGATCCAACTTCCATAGGCAGAATCTGGACTCATCGCTGAACATAACGTTCCTCCACATGTTCAGGTTCAAGTGCAGGTGTTGCCGACACCAGTGCAAACGGGCCTGATGGTGAAGGGCAGTCATGGCAGGCCTCCTGGCAGCCCTATGAGCCCGGAGATTGGCTGCGTGCAGTCTGTTCCGGATTGTCTGGGCCGAGAGCCGTGTGCCATATTGTCCTGCAAACCTTGATTGCAAATCTGTAGAAGACAGCCTATGGTTCCTAAGTGCTGAAAGGGTGTGGAACCGGTCTTCTTCGGGTGTCGTCTTCTTGGGACGCCCACTTCGCGGTCTATCTCTGACATCCCCCGTTTCATGGAACTTGGCCTTCAGTTTGGAGATGGTACTAGGGCTCACTCCAAATAATGCCGCAACTTGCTTTTGCGGAACACCAGCTTGAAGTTGCCCTATCGCACGGGCCTTATCGAGATCAGACAAATGTGGCATGCCGATTCTTGGAGCACACACCAATTGACCACTGTAGCAGGGCCCATGCTCACAGGTGCTGCCAATCAGGTACCAATCAGGCACCTGATTGTCAGCACCTGGGGGTACCGGAAACTCAAAACAAGAGTCAATAGTAACAGCAGAATAATCTGTTTGGCATTGGCAGAGAAGATTTGGCAAATTTTTCATGGGCGCAACCCACATACTCAGCTGTGCTGCTCATCCCACAAATGCATGTTCCTTACAACTGGGGCACCATTTAAAAGGGAAATAAACAGGCTTTCCAACGGTATACAATTTATTGCCAAGAAGCATTGTTACAACAGAGAAATAATCTACCAAACACAAATTTCCGAACTTTTTGTGCGATGTTTACATACACAGTGTCCGATTGATTCACGCTGAAGCACTTTTTTGCCCATCTTTCCGGTCGTTCCTTTTCAAGTCTCTTCTCTTCCTCCACGCAGGAGAGATGGTCACGAAGCAGCCTTTGATACGGAGTATGCGGACAGTTAAAAGGGAAACGTTGAAACTGATTTCGGGCTGGGTCAGCCGCTCAAATGATCCACAAATGGTAAGCTCTCCAGTTTGCTACGCTTTACTCTTATTTGGATATCCAAATGAAAGGGTGGCATCTGTAATGTATAACAACAAAAATATATATATTAATCTAATTTTATTCCACCTGACAGAAAATTACGCTTGAATCCTACTGCCAGGGCATTACGTTTCAGCAACAAACATGCCACTTAATAGTACTGGCTTTTATCCCACAGCCGAGCCAGTTGAATCCCAATTTAGTGGCCAATTATACCCTCTATTTATTTTGATTTGCCCTCCCTACACAAATTTGCCGCTCGTCTCTACGAGGCAAGCTAATCCTCCGAGGGCAGCGAACTCTGTTTCCTTCTAAACGGAATTCGCCCACCCACGTTCTGGAGACCCCCCCTATGCACTTCGCGGCGAACCCATGCCGGTTCACCCTCCCCCTGGGGCAGACAGCCAAACGCCGCCCCCGATCAGGGCTCCCCACCAGGGCCGGTCTGGTACAGTTGGGTTTCAAACCGCGACCGTTAGTCAGTTGAATTTCTATTCCATTTTCCTTATAAGGAATCCAAGAGGAGAATTTAGGTGATTAATCAATTCAAATTTAACACGTTGTGTCACTTCACTTTTGTAAACTTTAAGGATGCTCTGCTTGTACCCCTTTGGTTTGTTTTTCAGTTTACGGTAGCACAAGGTGCCCCCAGTAGACAACACCATAAGATTGCAGGCAAGCTGTTGGCCACTGAGGCCGTTGTCCATGTTTAAATGGTGGGACCCCCCCCTGTGTTTCAGGTGGGAGAGAACTTTGTGCCCCCGCTGCTGGACGCCGTGCTCATCGACTACCAGAGAAACGTCCCCGCCGCCAGAGAACCCGAGGTCCTCAGCACCATGGCGACCATCGTCAACAAGCTGGGCGGACACATCACGGGGGAGATCCCCCAGATATTCGACGCCGTGTTCGAATGCACCTTAAACATGATCAACAAAGTGAGTCTTCAGGTCAACCGTTGCCGTAGATGCAAGATTAATCTCGAGCATCCCAAAGTTGACTGTGTGGTAGCCCAGTCCTGTTTGATCCTGTAAGTAACTGTTAAGAAACCGGTATCACACGTTTCCTCCCTCTGATGGCAAAGGTGACAAACACATTAATAGAGTGTTGCCTAACCCAACATGTTGCCGCATCAGCGTAACGAAGTGCACGTGCGGACACAATTAGTCCTAACCTTCTATCTCCACCGCTTCCTTTTCACTCCTCAGGACTTTGAGGAGTACCCTGAGCATCGAACAAATTTCTTCTACCTGTTGCAAGCGGTCAATTCGCACTGTTTTCCGGCATTCCTGGCCATCCCCCCAGCGCAGTTCAAACTGGTGCTGGACTCCATCATCTGGGCCTTCAAACACACCATGAGAAACGTGGCCGACACGGGTAAGAGGGCCGGCCGGCCGTTCCCCGTCCACCTGGGCGGGGTTTCAAATGGGGATCCGTTTTTTGTCATGATTAAGGCCTAAATGAGATTTGCACTAACTCCGATATGCGCATTCCAGGTCTTCAGATTCTCTACACTCTCCTTCAAAACGTGGCTCAGGAGGAGGCTGCAGCCCAGAGCTTCTACCAGACGTACTTCTGCGACATCTTGCAACATATCTTCTCGGTCGTCACGGATACATCTCACACGGCGGGTAGGAGGGAGCTGCTTTGTATCGGGTTGCCTTTTGATCTGCGGAGGGTTCATTTGCGTGGCTCTAATGCCACCTGTCGTGTGAGAGGAGTTTGTGTGCGTGTCGAATGTCATTTATTGGTCGAGAGGAGTTCATATGTGTACCAGGCTGTTCTCATCCAGGCGGGAGGAGTGTAATGTACACGTGTCTAATATGTTATTAATTAGTTAACAGGAGTTCTCTCTCTGTGTGTGTGTGTGTGTGTGTGTGTGTGTGTGTGTGTGTGTGTGTGTGTGTGTGTGTGTGTGTGTGTGTGTGTGTGTGTGTGTGTGTGTGTGTGTGTGTGTGTGTGTGTGTGTGTGTGTGTGTGTGTGTGTGTGTGTGTGTGTGTGTGTGTGTGTGTGTGTGTGTAATGGCATCTATTGGTTACAGGAGCTTACTACATGCACATCTTATTTGCTAAGAGGAAAATCTGTGTTTTGTCTGGCAGGTTTAACGATGCACGCATCCATCCTTGCATACATGTTCAACCTGGTTGAGGAGGGTAAAATCAACACTGCACTGAACCCCACAAACCCAGTCAACAACCAGGTGTTCATCCAGGAGTACGTGGCCAACCTCCTCAAAACGGCCTTCCCACACTTGCAAGAGTGAGTGTGCCCCTCACTGAGCCCAGTGCCCACATCGATGCCAGATCGGTCCGGTCTTTCAGCAGGGTTGGGTAGAAAACATGCCTGCTTTGCTAATGAACGTTTGTTTGTTTGTTTTGTCTATACAGTGCCCAGGTGAAAGTATTCGTAACAGGGTTATTCAGCTTAAATCAAGATATTCCTGCCTTCAAAGAACACCTGAGGGACTTCTTGGTACAGATAAAGGTAACATATCCTTCAGTTTAAGGCCTGTTTCTGTACAGGTCCACAGTGCATTCAGGAGGTGCTACGTCTTGTTTACTGTTAAAATGACATGACCTGCATATCGCGTGTCTTAGTAGCAACTTTGGAGATTTATAATTTAATTATACATTTGCAGAACACAGTAATCATGATTATTTAATAATAATAATAATAATAATAAAGATTTGATAGAACAAGTGCAGTAAATAAGCCTCAGGCCCGATGGACGGGACTGTTTGAACGCAGAGTAAGCATTGGGTGTAGATGCGGGTCAGTGTATCACCGGTGCGTCCGGAGTCTGTCCGGCTCGCTGGCCGTGCCGCCGTGGAACCCGAGAGGCTGAGGCAGTTTTCCATTTCCTCTCCCAGGAGTTTGCTGGCGAAGACACCACAGACCTGTTCCTAGAGGAGAGGAGGCATCCCTACGCCAGGCCCAGGAGGAGAAACACAAGCTGCAGATGTCCGTTCCAGGGATCCTAAACCCGCACGAGATTCCGGAGGAGATGTGCGACTAAAGACGAAAACGGACAAAAACTTGCGTAGTTTAACTAAAAAGTTCCATTTAAAAAAAGAAGAAGAAGAAGAAGAAAAAAAAGCCAGGTTGTCGCGGCAGCCCTCCTTCGGGACTGAGCGTGTGCCCGCCCCTAGGAGGCACCCGCCACTTGGGTGTTCGTCGACCAAAACAATGCCAATATGTAAATGATACTGTGTCACCCAGTGGCCCTTTTTACATAGTATGCGTTTTATATGGATACTTTTGTGTAATACCTTTCCATTGTTAATTCAAGCTTACGTTTGGTCATATTTTATTTAGAGCTGCATGAGGTTGTAAGAAGTCAAATACATTTTAACCCCCTCCCCCCTTTTTTTACCCCCCACCCTCTCCCATACCCATTTATTTGTTTATATATATATATTATGTATAAAGGCAGGAGAGAGGCAGAATTCTTTGTGCGAAAAGGTATGTGTGTCAAAGGTCATCAGCAGAACTGGAGCCACAGGCGATGAAGTGGCTTCTAGAACTGTGGCGTCGCAGACAATGAAGTGGAGCTGTCAACCTTTGGGCTGCCTGTGCCCCTGTGCCGCACAGCAGGAGAATGTGCACTTGGCGTGTTACGAATGAAGGTCTGAAAGGTGCTGCTTTTAGTGGTGTCAGGGTTTAAGTTGGTCTCATGGTTGTGCTTGACTAAAAACCTACTGCATTTTGTTGCTTTGGCGGGAGTGTTGCAGCAAGATGAATTATGTGCATATCATCCCAAATGTAAAGCGTTGTTAGTACCACGGGAACATAAAGTTGGTTTATTTTTACTTATTATTTTTTTGTGAGCGTGTGTGTGCTGTCGCTTAGCCGACATCAGGTTTTTGTTTTCCTCAATGAGGATTGTTGCTCATTTGTGAGCCTTCATTTAAATCGAAGTTTAAAAAAAAAAAAAAAAAAAGAGAAAAAAAAAGCGGTTAAAATTATTTATGGGTTAATGTAGGCTGCATCTTTATAACTCATGTTAATTCGAATGGCTTTTGAGATTGAATTGTACTAATTTACATTGTTTACCATGCTGTAGTGCTTCAAGAACACTACTTAGAGCAAAATAAAACTTGGTTTACATTTAATTTTGTATTTTTGCATTTTCATTTTTATCTTGAAATTCTATCCAAATAAACAAGAGGCTTTTATCCAGAGAATATGTAATTGCCAACAGACTAATTAGAAGAATGTATAAACCCAAATACTGATCTTTGATGGCAAATTATCCTTTCTCTAAGTGTTACATTTGTTGTGAAATTTTTGAAATTGATTAAAGTTGAGAGAATTTTATAATTCTGTCTCTGATTAAAATTTTTTAAAATTAAATGTGTTCTATAAATGCTTATCCATGTATATCCAGTTACTCTCGAAAGCTGGGTGCATTGTTGCCAAGGCCTGAGTGTTAATGGACTCCTTGCCAACAGTATTCTGTATTTCAGTTTCCCAAACTTGTCAATCTGGCAGACTTAATGCCCGTTCTAAGTTTATTTACTACACTATTTTTCCGTTTTTGGTAACCTAAACGTTTTTTTTTTTTTAAACCACTGGCAGTTTACCTCTTACCTTTGTACCATTTCAGGTTATTCACTGACTTGAACTGCTTAAATTTCAGTAAAAACTGGAAAATGGGGGTGTTCTAAAACTTTTGACCGGTAGTGTATATACTGTATGTGTGTAATGTAGCTTTTCAATTTCTGTAGAAAGCAAGGGTTAATTTCATTTTGATTTAAAAAAAAAACCAACCTAAAACGCAACACATTGGTGGAATGCACCTGAACCACATCTCTTGAAATACGAAAGCCTTTGGACAGCTTTGCGAAATGGCAAGTATAACTTTCTCAGCAGTCAATCGAAGCGTGCTTGGATTAAGTACTCTTCCTTCGGCATGCGCTGCGTCTGGTCCACTTTGGATTTGGCGCACGGCTTGTGCTGAAACGACGGTTAAACGCCACTCGAGGGAGTTGGGTGCTTTCTGAGAAACATGAGCTGCATCTGCTTATGACCCACTTAAGAAGTATCCGTGGAATCCGTTCGGGGGGCGCTGCTGAATCGCTCACAGAAATGCTGGTCAGTGACCAGTCTGGCCCTGGCTCCACAAAAAAATGGAAACACTAAATGAAAAGGAACTCGTATTTTGAAACTAAATCGCTATTTAAAAATGAGTACGCATGTGTTTCATATTAATGTCAATACTAATGACCAATATCGTTCTGCTTTACAGACATTTTGAAATCAACACTTAAATATGTGAGTCTCTAAAGCAGGGGTCTCCAATCTTATCCGAGAAGGGCCGGTGTGGGTGCAGGCTTTTGTTGTAGCCCAGAACTAACACACCTGATTCAACTAATGAAGGTCTCGATTGAAGACCACGATTGGTGGATTAGTTGAATCAAGCTTTTTAGTTCTGGGCTAGAACAAAAGCCTGCACCCACACCGGCCCTTCTCGGATAAGATTGGAGACCCCTGCTCTAAAGCAACATGAGAAATCTGAATGCCTGAATTGCAGGTGCGTCAGTCACAGAACCGGCAAAATTATTTAAAGTGTCAAGTCACGACGGCATACGCCAAACAAGAAAAAGCTGGAACAGTGATCGCAAGATAGTTGCTAAAAACGACAAAACAAGTGCCTCGAAAATTATCACAGAACTGAATCTACACTTCTGTAACCTAGTCTGAACAAAAACGATGTTATAAGCTTCACAATGCTGGTATTTATGATAAACAATGGTAGTTATCCACAACAATGCATAACCTGGGGTAATTCTGAGCAGTGTAAGAAATAAATATGGTCTCGTGAGTCATCTTTCCCCTCAAACTTGAATAACAGCTGTTCTGAAGGCAAAGGGCAACCCAGCTTCTCATTAGTTCATCATTATTGAAGCCTAATCGTAATTGTGGTTCTGATGAACAATGGTAAATTCTGATGATAGTGCCGACTAACGATTTTTGTGCCAAGACCAAATATAATATTATACCGCATAGTGTTTATAATACAGCTTGGGCCCACTCTGTCTGGGTCTAAGGGAGGGACAATGTGTCGTAATGCAAAGTTGTGACTTTGAGCCAGAAATGGCATGAACTTAACTCTAACGTCTGCATTTTGTTTGAGATAACAATGTGTTTAATATAGTAAAACAATGAAAGACATCATCGCAACATTTTGAGACACTGGAGTACTGGAAGCCGTGTGGGGCAGAAGGTTCAAAGAGGATGTCCACGGTGATGCCACCATTGAAGATATTCATGAGAAAGGTATGCTTTTTCCCCTCATATGCTGAAACTACCATGTTCACAGTATGTTTCAGTGCAATCTGACCCAGTTTCTACCATTGAGCTAGAGTACATTCTCTCTCCATAAGGTGAAGGTACAGAAGTTTCTCGAATATTTTTCCCCCCAATCAGTGGCGATTTTAGACCCTATTTAGGGGGTCTTTCACCTCAGGGTCTTTCATCTCAGCCCCCCTTAAAATGTTTAGTCATTCTTTTCTAAAAAAACATTTTTACTTAATATCTATTTTAAAAAGTACTACAGATAGAGAATGGTATTTCAATTTTGGGACCAACCACCATTGTGGTGTTTTTGGTTTGGGGAATGTAACAGTAAATTAATTAAAAAATGTAGGCTTGTGCTTCGCATATGTACATCTTACGTTCTCATTGGGGGCTGAGCCCCCTAAAGATCAAATCCTAGAATCACCCCTGCCCCCAATGTTATTAAAATAACACATGCGGGAGACCTATATATTAAACATAAATAAGTTTTATACAGGAAATGTAGATTTAATTGTAGAATTTTTTTTAATGATGTTATGTTGTTTTATTATTTGATATTTCAATTTATAATGGTTATTTTACAGTATGAAAATACAATATAATACGAAAAATGATATGAAAATATATCTGCATGCGTGCTGCTTTCCTAAATCCAGCACCAAGGAAACGATTGCCTCATTGCAATGAATCAAATGAAGACTCACCTGCTATTTATGCCTCATATTTGACTCGTTTCCAAAAGAATAACTTGTTGCCATCCATCTTGGGTTGGACGTTGAGCAAGCCTCAGCCGGGAAGAATTTATTTCTGGCATTTGCTGAAGGAACTTCTCAGTATCCTGGAAGTTTTTTTCTCGGAGCCTCGCACCATCTGTGCGGAGATGCACCATCCATTCAATCATCTCCATTCATGATCATCTGTCTTCTCCAGACAAGATCTATGGAAATTTCAGCCTCATTTCATATGCCTTTACAGTACCTCTCCCTGTTTGTTGTTCTTCGCCTCACCCTTTATTTAGATACTACCACAACGGAGCATAGGGATATCACAGTTGTCCTTCCTCCTTCCTTTGACCCCAAACATTTGACAGCATCCACCTCTGGTTTGCCCTCTTCCTTTCGCCTGCGATGGGCCTAGTGGCACACAACACACGTGCATGCTGCTTTCTCTGTGCGCTCTGTTAATGTTAAGGTACTGCTTTTACGCTCTTATTTTCCCTTTCGTCTCATTAAAACTAGCAACATTAGTTCATTCTGTTATTTAACACCAGTTGTTTTTCACTAATAATACGGGTTATTCCACAAAGTGCTTGTTTTATATCACTTTTTGGTGTTTTCTTAGTATGGGCAGATGCAGGGTGAGAAAATGTTTTCGCGAGCACGTGCGATCAATCAATCAATGCTGCCACCTACTGTATGATAAGAGAACCGTCACTGCTGCCCTGTGGAATTTTCAGATCCAAGCAACGCATTCACACAGAGGAGCTTGAATTTTGAGACTCGCTTAAATATGTGGATAAACTTATTGTGTGCGAGGGCTGTCACGGAACTGCGGTTCTGTTACACACTTTGTACATCTTTCCTTCCTTTTGTGAACGTGCTTCAAAGCATTTCAAGGAGGCTATAAAGAAACGATGTCAGCCAGCTAGTCCAAGGCCAGTCATATTTAATTACACAATTCATCGTCAACAAACCCGGAATGCTCCACATTAAATGGTTCCTCAGTGGGACAATTTTAACCAATTTAAATAATGAATTACATGCTTTTTCTCCAAAACATGTTATTTGTGTGTATGTGTTATGCTTTAAAACTCCTTACTTGATGTGATAAGGCAGGTGCATCAGTATATGATCCCTAGCTAATATAGGCTTAATAAATGTTGGTGTAAGTCCATTTTTAGCAGAATACATTTTTCACAGCTCATATACCATACTATCCACCTGCACTTGAAATATATCAATTGATTCCCTATTGGCATGATGCATGGCATCTACTATTGTATGCCACCTTTTAAATATTTCCATTTCCTCACGTGATCTGGTACTAACCACTGGCCTGCTAAAAAAGGAACAGAAGCGATATAACCCAGGGGCTCGCAAACATGTCACACATAGTGTTAAAGCAATGTTCTCTAATCTTGGGGCCTGACATCACATTTGGGCCTGACATGAGCCAACATGCATGGGCCAGAACAGTCCATCGAGCAATTCGATAGCAATTCAATAGTTTTCACCCCGACTTTGGTGAAAACGATTTGAAATTAGATTGGTGTTAATCCTCAAGTCGATCTCTCAACTAAAGAAGACTCGTGATATTAGATTGAAAAATAACTGACATTTGATTGGTTGGGAGAAGTGCCAGATGTCAAATTTAGCTATTCATATTCTGTCATTTCCGGAGGTCACGTTTGAGCAGGGTTACGTTTCTCAGAGGCTCAAACTGATATTGTACTGACAAGCAAACTTTGACCTTGCGCAATAATCTGATAAGAGAAATTAAGTGTGATACAGCTCTTGTTTCTTCCCGGCAATCGATCCTCTTGAGTTATCACTGTGTCACCCACACAAAGGGCAGCTGATGCACATGAACTGCTCCGATGCACCGGCCCACAAACCATAGACTATTTTTCACACTGTACACCGCACAGCACTATGGGTAAGTGTGCATCGAGAAGAGGACTGGCGTTCATCTCACCGATGACAACTGGCACCCTGTTGCCACCGGGGGCACTATTTGGAGAAATGAATGTAGCAGTGAACCAAATGTCTCGGCTATAGGGTTTTGCAGAACCTGCACTAAATGTGCTGCAATGAAATAAATTAACTGGTAAAACAACAAGTTTTCATATTCCCTTTGAAACTGTGTGAATGTGTTCTGTCGTTATTCCTGTCAACTTTGAAACAGTAAACATAACTATCCAATACAATACAATACAATCACAGGCTTGCGGTTAACATACTGTCTGAATAGTTTTATTCATCATACTTTTAGTGCAATTTGAGTACATCATTGTAACATTAGATACTGTTGCTGTAGCCTAAAGAAATGTCATTATACATAATAACCTCAGGTGATTATATGATCTGTCATGTCGAAATAATTTAATTCAAGGGCAAAAATGGGTGCAGTTGAGTCTCAAACTCGCCAGCATTCCAGCTCGGAATATACTGGATCATATAGCACGTTATAGAACAAAAACTATGGATAAAGAAAGATTAAGAAAAAATAAATAAGTTTGATATGAGCAACAGGGATCCCTTTCCACACTTAAGTTCATACTTGGTGGTATTTATTTTAGCACTCTGTAGGCAGGACTTTATTTAAGTATGGCGATTGCTCTTTTTCTCCATTGGGAGTTCAGATACGATCCAGGTCTGGTTCTACTGTAGCAGAACTGAAAGTGGGAGGAGGTAAGGGGGATGGAGGCGATCGTTTTAATGTCACCTGAGTCGGGGACAAGGTGGGCCACAGCCCTGAGGCAGGACTGAACCACACGGGATAAAGCTGAGGCAGAACCCTGAGCTGGGGGGGACGGGGTGGAAGAGTTGGGGGTTATGGGAGCAGTGCAGGCCAGAGGGCTCTGGTGGGGGGAGGGTGGGGGGAGGCCTGTGAACACAGGGCTTCAGGCACCTATCTGGGGATGGCTTCACAGTGCATTCAACTCGAATGCGTGCTTTTCTCCCTTTCTCTCCTTCCCTCTTTCCCTTTTGGTCTCTGTTGGTCTCTAGGTTGGCCGTGCCTGCCCAAAGCGTGCCTTGGTTCTGGAAACAAACAAAGGTTGATACTGAATGGTGGAGAGAATTAACAGCAAATGGTTTCAAACACACATATACACTACCGTTCAAAAGTTTGGGGTCACCTTCCATCTGGACTATGGCTAATCGGGCACTCCTTCATTCTTCAGCAAGATAACGACCCGAAACACACCTTGAAGTTGTGCAAGAACTATCTGGTGAAGGAGGAATGTGAACAACAACTCAAACTAAAGACCTGGCCTGCCCAGTGTCCAGACCTCAATCCCATAGAACTTGTATGGGACAAACTGGAAAGGAAGAGTGAAAGCAAAGCAACCCACAAGTTTCTCTGGGAATTGCTGCAGGATAGCTGGGAAAACATGTCGGGTGATTTCCTGCTAAAACTTATTAACCGAATGGCCACTGTTTGTGAGGCTATTCTCACGCCAAAGGGTGACTATTTTGAGGAATCCAAGATTCAATTTTCAATATAATTTTCTTGAACATTTCTTTGATGTTCATTTTGTTCATTGTTACAGGTGTTTTTTTGTCATTTTAAAGTATTTACAGAAATGTATGCGGTGTAAAGCATTGTCAATTATGAGATAAACCTAGTTTCCAGCAGGTGACCCCAAACTTTTGAACGGTAGTGTACATACACATACATATATACACAGCTCTAAATATGGTGCTGCCCTCCAGGCAGAACTTTACCTGCTGGTCTTCTCTGAGCTACTCTGTCGACTGCTGTTCTGTGAAGAGGCCCTAAACTGGGCCTCCAGCCTTGCGTAGATTCCCCCTGTGGGCTGCAACAACAACCACGGTGACAAATCTGCCACGAACCAACCTCTCACACAAGGGCAGTTTCAACAGTCCACTGAGGGGGAAATCTACATTCAGATACAGACTCAAGATAATGTTACCGCCTGAAAACCCAACAGTTGGAATGTCAACCAAAAGCTATTCAGTTTACCTTGAAACACAGACAAGAGCCAAAACTGAACACGACACTACAGTTAAAAGCATATTTCATTGAGAAATTTAATCTGAAGATCTGTATTATATGTATCAATGAAATATGATGCATTGTATTTCTCCATGACCTCTGAGGGTCTTTGGCTTCACCTCAAACCTACTTCTTTTGTGTCCTTTGTTCGGCTTTGTTCCAGGTCGCCAAATCTCATCTTTGTGAGGTGACCGATGATTTCAATCATCCGTCGCTGATCTGGGGAACACACAAACACACACAATGATAATAAAACAAAGTTGAATCATAAAAAATATTAAAGTGAACTACCAAATATTTTGGTTGAGTTGAGTTCAGTCAGCAGAGCAAGAGAGCAGGAGGGACTGAATGCCGTCACTGTACCTTCTTCTCTTTGGGCGTCTTGGTTGTAACGCATGGAGCGTGTACTGTCCCATTTACTTTTCTGGATGCTCACTCTGTAGGGATTAAAGCTGTTATGAGTCATCTATTTCGGATTTGCTGATTGCTGTATGTAGAAAAAGACTGTAGCAAAAATACACATGCAAACAAATATCGTATATTCAAAATGTTCATTTTTATATGATCAAAAGGTTACAGGAGTGAAAGAGATGTAGGTCGATTTAAGTTGCCAATAGGGATGGAAATTTATCATGAAATTTACGGTGCATCACGGCTTAAAACTCAACGGTTATCATACCAAAATAAATGTATTTTTTTATTTATTTTTTTAAGATTTTGTTTCTGATTTTATCCAATTTTCTCCCAATTTAGTAGCCAATTAGACCTGATATTTTTTATGTCAACCCCCCCCTAGTAATGTGAGTTCGCTGAGGTGGTCCCGCGACCGGTAGTGACGAAGGCAAAGCGACGTCTCCTCCGAGAGGACACTCACCAGGCCGTCAATCGTAACCCGGTACTACAGGGCCACTCTTATGCGCAGCGAACGTCCTATCAGCTTCCCTGCCCCCTCCCGGGGGTGGACAGCCAATCGCCGCCCCTGGTGGCACTCCCGGCCAGAGCCGACTCTGGCGGGACGGGGAGTCAACGCTACTACTGCTAGTGTTGCCAGCAGAACTCAATGTACAGTTAAAACTACTATTCCCAACATTCTGTTGTGTAAACAGACAATATGTGAGAAATTATGGACATTACGCGTGAGAGACGCTTCGCTAGTCTGCAACTAGCTAACAAGCATAGACTTTTGCTAAGGAGACCTAAACTGAAGATGGCAGAGTGAGGAGAGGGCGAGAGGCGGATAACATTACATCCACCCAAAAAATGTTTTAGGTCAAAAGTGTGGGAGTACTTCGGGTAGCCAAAAGATTCAAATAGGCTTCTGGACGTAGACGGATTTCCGATCTGCAAGGCATTCAGGAAAAAGTGGCTGAAACTCGTAGTACCTCCGGGAACACCATCCAAGACTCTATCCAGAGTTTAAGGTGAGTTAATGTTATCTAGTTAGGATGCTATAGGGAATGTTACCAACCTTAACATTTTAACAAAATATTTGGATATTCTAAGTCTAAGTTTAAGTAACATTGGAGACACTTCCACGCTGGCTGGATAGCAAGTCAGTTTATGCTGGAATGGGATGGGACACTCCAGTTATGAGTCCCATAAAATTACCTGTTCACACAAATTATTTCTCTCATCTCTCAAGAGCTTCTACTTAGCTGAGAAAAAGAAGACACCTGGATACACGAAGAGAAAGATTCGAGGCCGTTATGTTGTCCTTCATTTTGTTAGAGTCAAGGAAGCTAGAGAGATTTATTTTATTTGTTTACATTGGGTATTCTACGCGTTTATTTACAGTAATTTCACATACAAATTACTGTAGCAATGGAATCTATACACAACAAATGTTCATTGACATTTTTTAAATACATTAATAGATTTCTCGTTTGAAGGTCTGTTCATAATCATCAAAATAATTCATACAATTAACTTGTTTCTCTTTCGAAAACTACAATTATATTATTTATTGTATGGATGGAAGAATAATTAGACATTTCAAACTAAATGATTAAACCGTAAAACGGGTATACCGTATACTTTAGCATGTAAGTTATAACACCGCCAAAATCTCATACCGCGACACCCCTAGCTGCAGCACCAAACAAAGTAACATATTTGTGAAAAAATATTGAACTTTTCATGTAAAGATCATGCTTTAGAAGTACTAAAACTGAATCGGTAAGGAGTAATGTAATGATTGGCTAGAGATCACATTCTCATCACAGAACAGCGCAGCTGTTAAAATGCAGGCAAACTATAAAGGGCCTAATTAAACTGACAAAATAATCTCACAAATATGTTGTACTCTTTTGCCAGAACCAAACATTGGAACTGCATACAAATGTAGCCTTTTTTATATTTAAAAAAATCAATAAAAAAAACAAACAGTCACGTATGTTTTTTAACATAGGCATGGGTGGGTCCTAAAAGTAAGTCCTTTGGTAGATTGATGAACAGACTCACGTGAATGGAGTAGTATCTCTGGAGGGTGCCTATAAGCAGACAAGCACAGCCGAGAATATTGATGAGGGACTGAATATATAACATGAACCAGCAGTAAAAAATAAGTCCATTACAGCCCGCTGGAAGATGGACTTCCTTTTTTAACAATTGTTAAGAAGATACTGTGCTTAGTGTTATTACACTAGCTAGTGTTATTTTCTTTTTCTTAGATGGTTGACAGGAACAATTAGCGCTGAAGGCCGGTGTGGCTAATGGTTGGATTGCAATATGATGTAAAATCGATCTGGACAGCTTAACGTCTCTTTGGGAGCATAATTCAGCCAATCCACATACTATACAGATCAGTGACTCTACTCAGCATCTGATCCTGAAAGCACAAGCCTTCAGACACAAGTCACACATGGCCTCTCACCTTCTCCACTGCCTTCTCTTTCCTCTGAAAATTCGGGGATGACACCTGCCTCTTCAGCGGTCTGCTCAATTTTTTGGCCTTCTTTGAACCTGCGGACAGTTGTACAGGGGTACATCATTGTTAAAGGGTTTGTACCAAATACCAAATAAGGCCGCTTAAAACAGACCTCAATACAGACATATCAGCAGTTTCAACCCCCCCCATCTCACTACTCACTACTGACCGGAGGAAGTTAAAGGCAGTTCATTGGCAAGCCTTACAAGCACTTTTAAAGTCTGACCTTGAAAAATCAGCAAAAGAAGCAGAGATGGTTATTCTTATTTATTCATATTTATTCTGGAAGTGAAAAACTACATCTCAAGTGAGTGTATAATTTTTTTAATATATGCAGTACTTTACAATGTGTACAATTGGGTCAATGACATGACATGCATATTTTTGTGTCCGAGTTCATTATTTCCATTTAAAAATAAATTAATCAATTCAAGTCATATATGATTTTATTATATAAAACATGTTTAGTTTGAATCAATTTTCAGTACATTCAAATAATATATATTACTTTGTGTTTTGGCATCACAAACCCCCAAAATGTCAGGTGGCGCAACCGTCCGAGCAAAGGAACAGATTAAGAAAACTGTAAAAAGTGGTATTTTAATAATAACAAATTCAATATAAAATACTGTGGCATGATTTTATGTTTGAAACCTTTCAAATAAACACAATTTTACAAATAACAATAGTTTTAAAGCTATTGAGATAATTGAGGAACTTTTGTCCAGCAATTTGTGCTTTTCAAATGTCAGGGTGGCACAACCGTAAACATGGGACTTTTATTTTAAAGTCAAGAGGCTATTGCATCAGCCAGATGTTGCATCATCCAGAGGACCCTATCTGACATCCATGGCTGACTGAAAAGGTTTGCGGAGCTCTCTCAAATATTGATAAAAATAGCTACGCTCACCTCATAGGTAGGATGGTACACTTTCCATGTCAGGTGGTACAACCAATGTAAAACTAGGAAAATGTTATTTTATCATAAAACGACTTATTCTGTTTTAAAATGATTTGTATGCTATTGCTAGCATAGGTCAAAGCTAATGCAGGTGTCCAAGTAGAAGCCTGTTTAATTTGAAATCAGTTGCAAAAGTCAGGTGGCGCAACCTGTTAGTCAGGTGGCAAACCGTAAGGAATGCCACTATATGAAATAAATAATGTTATTTAAAGCTTCAAGATGCTCTAAAATGTTTATTCGTTTCAAGTTAAATATGTTATACACGTTGGATGTTAAAAATACTAAATAACTGACCCTTAGAATGCAGTAATCTTAAATTATTGTTAATATAATAATCAACCCCCAAAATACAAATCTGTAAGGCACTATAGACACTCTAATAGATACTTGACCAGGATTTCACTTCAAATAAATAAATAATAAATAATAGGAAAATATAAATAATTTTACAAATATTTGGTTGCGCCACCTGACATTTTTTGGTCAGTCAAGTTAAAAATACAGTCAAAAAATTAATTTAAACACATTGAAATGTTATTTAACAAATTAGGCTTGTTTAAGCACATTGTCACGGATTCAAAAATATGCACTTTATCTATTTTGAACAAACTTTTTTAAAATAACTTTTTAGAGGCCTTATTTGTCATTGACCCAATTACAGTTAGTTATTTCCATTGCAGTGCACGAAGGCATGTGCTGTGCTTTGTTAATTTATTTAATTCAAATTGACAGGAGCTAAAACACTACCGCCTACTGGCTGCAGTAGATCACTGCACTACATAAACCGGCCCAGTCACCTTGTTTCTTGGAGACCTCCTCTTCATCCCCGACCTCGTCCTCGGTCACCTCTGAGCCCGTGGTGTACTCCTCATCCTCAGATAACAGGGACTGCTGCCTCTGTGGGGGTATATCGAGCCCGTTACCAGCATGACACCCAGGGCCCTACACCGGACTGCAAAACTCAGGCAATCAAACTATGCAAACCCATGCAAATCAGGCAAGCACCTCAACAAAATAAGAGGAATTACAGCTCATGTTCAGATGTAATATACACAGGACTGATCTGTGCATTCATTCATTCATTCATTCATTCATTCATTATCTAACCCGCTTATTCCTGGTCAGGGTCGCGGGGGGGCTGGAGCCTATTCCAGCATGCATTGGGCGAGAGGCAGGAATACATCCTGGACAGGTTGCCAATCCATCGCAGGCACATACACCATTCACTCACACACTCATACCTACAGGCAATTTAGACTCTCCAATTAGCCAAACGTGCATGTCTGTGGACTGTGGGAGGAAGCCAGAGTACCCGGAGGAAACCCACGCGGACACGGGGAGAACATACAAACTCCACACAGAAAGGCCCTGGGCAGGATTCGAACCTTGGACCTTCTTGCTGTAAATGCAAATGCATTTCTGCATGTGGAGAGTAATTCTCTTTTACTACTAGTGAATATATATATATGCAAGCTCATAACACATTTGATAAAATTATAACATTTGCCATACCAGTTGCAGACTCCAATTTCTCAACAGTGAAAACTGCAAAGAGACAGACAGAAGCAAGCAATGACATCTCCCTTAATCTTGGTGAAATTGCAATATATAATCAGATAATAGCTATTAAGGTTATCCATGATACATACACTACATGGCCAAAAGTATGCGGACACCCCTTCTAATTAGTGGATTCGGCTACTTCAGCCACACCCATTGCTGACAGGAATATAAAATCAAGCACACAGTCATGCAATCTCCATAGACAAACATTGGCAATAGAATGGGCCGTACTGAAGAACTTGGTGACTTTCAATGTGGCACCAACAAGTCAGTTCGTCAAATTTCTGCCCTGCTAGTGCTGCCCCGGTCAACTGTAAGTGCTGTTATTGTGAAGTGGAAACGTCTAGGAGCAAAAACAGCTCAGCCGCGAAGTGGAAGCGCGTAGCGTGTAAAAATCGTCTGTCCTCAGTTTTAACACTCACTACCGAGTTCCAAGCTGCCTCTGGAAGCAACGTCAGCACCAGAACTGTTCGTCGGGAGCTTCATGAAATGGGTTTCCATGGTCGAGCAGCCGCACACAAGCCTAAGATCACCATGTGCAATGCCAGGTGTTGGCTGGAGTGGTGTAAAGCTCGCCGCCATTGGACTCTGGAGCAGTGGAAAAGCATTATCTGGAGTGATGAATCACGCTTCACCATCTGGCAGTCCAATGGACAAATCTGGGTTTGGCGGATACCAGGAGAACGCTACCTGCCCGAATGCATAGTGCCAGGTGTAAAGTTTGGTGGAGGAGAAATAATGGTCTGGGGCTGTTTTTCATGGTTTGGGCCAAGCCCCTTAGTTCCATTGAAGGGAAATCTTAATGCTACAGCATACAATGGCATTCTAGGCGATTGTGTGCTTCTAACTTTGTGGCAACAGTTTGGGGAAGGCCCTTTCCTGTTTTAGCATGACAATGCCCCCGTGCACAAAGCGAAGTCCATACAGAAATGGTTTGTCGAGATCAGTGTGGAAGAACTTGACTGGCCTGCACAGAGCCCTCACCTCAACACCATCAAACACCTTTGGGATGAATTGGAATGCAGACTGCAAGCCAGGCCTAATCGCCCAACATCACTGCCTGACCTCAATGCTCTTGTGGCTGAATGGAAGCAAATCCCCGCAGCAATGTTCCAACATCTGGTGGAAAGCCTTCCCAGAAGAGCGGAGGCTGTTATAGCAGAGATGTTCGACGAGCATGGGTGTGATGTTCGGGCGTTCACATACTTTTGACCATGTAGTGTATATATAAAACGCACACATAAACATTAAGGTAGGTGCTACTAAATACCTAATACAGTACATTTCTGTGCAATTTACACGTCTTTGCTCCACATTACGCAATGTAAACTCACGGCAGTGACCTCGCCTGGTTTCTGTGCCCCTGGGACTCCCGGCTCCAGCAGGATGTCACAATCTTGGCTGCGCCCCCCTACTGGTGATGACTCAGCACTGCTGCCCCACACAAACAACAGAGAGGGGTCACCATGGCGACATGCAGTGACTGGTGTATGAATGCAGCCCAACGTAGCAGGATATAAAATATGACACTTTCCATGACACTGACATTTTCCCAATAATTATCTTGGGTGGTTGGAGCAGAAAATGACATCCTGCCCTGTAAAGTGGGCCTGCCTGCAACAGCAACATGAAAGCAAAGCCTGCCTGAGCTGCTATTGTTTATGCTCTTACAAGCCTGCAGGAGCTGAGGATCACTCTTTGAGAAGGGGTGACAACATTCCTGAGATTCAGACAGCTATTCTTATTTTCTACCCCCTTCTTCCCACCCTCTGCGGCACCTGCTCTCCCTCTGAACCACCGTGCCCCGTCAGTGCCACCCTGTCTTACCCCTCTGGCAGGGGGGTGACTGGCACACACACGGCGTCTCTGTGCAGCAGCAGGTCATTCAACACTCTGGTCTGAGCTGCATTCAGCTGCTGGTCCCCACATTCGCCACTGTCAGCTGGGCTTATGATGTGGTCCTGTACCTTACAGCCCTTCCAGCACAAGCACCAAGCACACACACGTGTACACATAAGCACCCACACACACACACACACACACACACACACAAGCATCCACATACGCACAGACATATAAGCGCCCACACACACATATATATATACACACACACACACACACACACACACACACACACACACACACACATACACACAGACAGACAGACAGACACACACGTGTCCACACACAAATACATGCATGCACAGACGCGCACACACACACACACAATGCATCCAGACACACCCACAAACAAGTACCCACAGACACACAAACACAAGCATCCACATATACATACATGCACGCCCGAAGCCCCATACATATGCACACGCCCATGCACATACCCATCCACGCACAAAGATGAGCAGAGACACACACACACAAAAATGGAGTTACAATTCATTTGGAACACAGTATTTGCACTCTGCAACTCTAACCACTACTAACTGATGGCATTACTAGTACATTTTGAGCCACAGTATGCACGTAAGTGCGATGAGCCTTAGGTTTGTGTAGGCCTGCTTACCTTGGGCATGCAGGTTGGGTCGAAACGCAGCACCCTCTGGTTACAGCAGGTGTAGAGGCCTGTCCCGTGGCAGCCTAGCTCTCTCCCCATGCCAGGGTAAATCACATCTTCAGGGTGGTATCTACACTGTGCCAGGTCCGAGCACACAAACACCTGCCAGGTTCAAGATCACATTATATTCCACTCCACAGCTGCGGGTCCAAACAAACCCGTGGTGGTGTGCACTGCAGCATTAACTTCTACAATTATCATAATCTAATCGTCATTTATATGCCTTTATCTAGCCTAGCCTCATATACACAACAGAATTACGCACAATCATGAATTCATACATGTATCCATCTCATATACACAACAGCATTACTACCTACAATCATAATCTTCATTTATATATGCGTGTATCCAATCTCAGATATGCAATAGCATTACCTTCTACGATCAAAATCTTTTATATTTTAGTTTCAGATTTTCCCCCCCTTTTTTCTTTCTCCCAATTCGGTAGCCAATTACACCCTCTACTTCTTTTTGATTTTACCCTCCCCCCTACCATTCATTTTAATTTCTTACTCTGATCACAGGACAACCCTGGTTCAGGTCTGGGTTTAGATACAGTAGTAGACTATATACAATCCGACAGACTATAATGGCTAAATTCATCTTCTGCTTGTTTCCTCCGCATTGCCACGCTAGCTCAGGCAGACCTACCTGCCCGCATAGAGAGCAGGTCAGGAAGTTAATGGTTCCCCAGATCCTCCAGTAGACCAGCGTCCAGGACTTGAGCTCCTCGTACAGGCTGTTCAGATAGTCATGGACATCCCAGCTCTTGTGTCTTTACGGGAAAACCCCCCCCAAAAAACACAAAACAATAAGACAAACACTTACAAACAACCGTTACATTTCAGTGTCTTTAAATGCCACCTATCTGTAATGCTTCATAATGTTTCCATGTCTTTACACATATTAATAGAATTATTCCCAGTGAGGAGTTTTTACACATATGAGGGGGTACCTGCTGTGAGTGTATATGATGCTTCCGTGAGGGTCAATGTTAATTTTCCCAGGAATGCAGGAGATCGTTCTTTCGGTCTCTTTGGTCAAAAGTTTATTGCACAGACTGCACCTGCAACAGGACCGTGCGCAGTCAGGTGGGCACATAAAGCGAGTGGTCATTCATTTCATACCTGTGACGATTGAACTCACCTGTAGAGGGTTGCAGCATTGCACGGCGAATCATGATTCTTGTAGTCTGGGTCAAAAAGCTGCTCTATTTTCTTTTGAAATAATTTGCTGGGGGGGGGGGAGGGGAGAAATGAATCACATAGAACATAATAAATAAATTGTATTAAAACATTAGTGAAAGGCTTTCCATTGGGACTATAGTCTCGAATACGTTGACGGATATTGAATTGAAAGTCTCATCACTAGGGATGAACGATGTTAATCACGTCTACCATACGTGACTACTTATGTGAAATGGTTGCTGCTGCTGATTAAAAGGGAAGGGCTTGACCTCTGGTTTAAATCCAAATGATGGGGGAAAACTAAGCAGCAGAATTAATTACCTTTTGAATTTGTCCTTTTTGTCCTTGATGTCATTGGCCTGGTTGTGTGTAAACAGGTCAGCGATGCGAGTGGCCAGGTTGGTGTTGATGCAGTTCATGTTGCACGGCGTTGCCACAATAGCACTCATGTGCTTGTGACAGTACTGTATGCATTCTTCGACCTGAGGATATCCAAACACACACGAATGGCCTGTGAAGTAGGCCTAATGTCTGTGTCCTTGGCTTGGCATTTCATAAGAATCAGAATCGACTCAAAAAAGTAGCAATTCTATATAACACTAGCAATGTTAGGGCAAACTCTTGAATAAATACGACCACTTTATACTCGCGCGTTCGCAATAAATCTCCATGCATAGATCATGCCTTAGGATGGGTGTCCAAACCTTTTTCACTGAGGGCCACGTACAGAAAAATATACGAAAGGCTGAGCCACTCACTAGAGGTGAGGTATATCGCCTCACCTCTAATGTATTAAAGTGAACAAAATCAATCAAATGTAGGTAAATTATGCTTGATAATTGAATATGCTTAAAGAAAAAAACTGCCTACATCACAACTTTCCATTAATGGGTTTTCATTTATTTTGTTACAAAAAGGGTTGGCAGCTCATTCTCAAAACAGCAGCCTTAGATTGCTTCTTAGTCAGGATGGTGATCCCCCTTCACAGCCCTGTATAAAGGGGGGAAAATATGGGGACAAGGGATGGGTATATTTAAGCTAGTTATGCAAATAAGTTATTGGGGTTGTTAATACATCAACTAACGTTTGTTAGAAAATGTTATCAACTTTATTTGACAGAATTTATTAAGTAATTGGGCTTGTGAACACATGAATACTGTGTAATATAGTTTTAACTCACCTATAATGGGAACAGCATTGCACTTAGTGGGAGCAGTGATGCTGCGCTTTGGACTGAAGGATGGCTGGCAGGTCAGGAGTAAGTTTGGTGGTTGAGATGCGAAGGACATCACAGAGATGTCAACTCCCCGCAAAAAAATGAACAGCTGTGCGGTGTCTGTGGCATCTGTGCTCTCATCACATGCAATCGAGTAAAAATCAAAAGCACAAGCTTTATGTGACACGATGTTTTAAGTTAGCTTACATCTTCGATTCGCCGCACAACTGTGTTTCTGGACATGCTCACGTTGTTGAATTCCTGCATCTTTTCTGGGCACATTATTCCTGCGACTTTAGTGAGGCACTGTTTTATGAAGTCACCATCTGAGAAAGGTTTCCCGTGTCATGCTATGAGTTGAGCTACCTCGTAGCTGGCTATTGTGGCATTTTCTTGTGCTTTGTTAGCATGGAACAAATACTGTTGTTGAGCTAGCAGGCTAGCTGCCATTTGCTTAACTTTCTCTTCTCGCTCAGCACCAGTGTAGGACGTGTAGGGCTGATGTTTGGTTTCATAGTGTTGTCGTACATTATACTCTTTCATCACTGCAACAGTTTCATTGCAAATCAAACAGACACACTTCCCCTTGACTTCTATGAAGAAATATTCATTTTCCCACCGTGTCTGAAATTTTCTTTGGTTCTGCCATTTTCATTCATCCAGGGCAAATTTTTTCTTTGATTAATTTTATTTTGTGGAGAAGCTGCCTTGTTGAAGACAGTAGCTCCACCTAGTGTTAAAACTAAGAAGTACAATACAGTCAAGTGCAAGTTTCATGTGTGGGCCATATTCCATTACATTTGTAGAATTTGCTGCGGGCCAAATAAAAATGGACCATGGGCCACAGTTGACCCGCGGCCCGTAGTTTGGACACCCCTGCCTTAGGACATACAACACATTCGCACCCAGCTCACTCCACAGCACTTACTAATGTATCCATCTTCAAGAATTCGGAGGAGATCAGGATTGAGATCACATTGCTGGGTTCTGAAACCAACAAACACACACCACATAACACACCGCCAAGGACAACCGCGAACACACCACCATGACAAAATAAAATAACAAAAAAAGGTGCACCATTCAAAAACACTACGATAAGTGACAATTTGAGCATCTACGGCACAACATCAGAGATGAGTGCGGTGTGCATCTTACCGTCATAAAAATACACATACTTACACACACATTTTTCAATGAGCCTGAGAGATGGCTGTAGACCTTTACCTAGCTTGGGTCTGTCATCGCTCTCCTCTGCGTCCGTGTGCCTCTTGACGTAGTTCATGAGCCAGTCAAAGATCTGGATGTCACAGTGCACCGAGATGTCCACCTCCTCCCAGCGCTGGGAATCCATGGACAGATACTCCGCAAAGTACTTCATCTCAGTGACAAGCAGGTCCCGTGGACACACAAAGTCCTGCTTGAGGTTTTTAGCCTCGTCGCAGACATGGATCACCATATTGGGCCTGTGAGGTGGGAAAACGGGCACAATTCAGACAGAGTCCCTGCCAGACTGAAAACAACCACACATTGGTAATAACCTGTCATGCTAATCGGCAACCTCGTCGCATAAAAGACAGAAACGGACATTTAAGTTTCAGCGGTGACCTAATGTAAAGTTACAATGGTGAATGAATTAAGTAGTTCAGTTTGACCACTGGTTAAAGGAATCTTCGTTTTATTGAGACGGTGCATGCAACAAACGACAAAAACAAAATGATTTTGTGTGCCCTTACCCTTTTCCGCCATCACCCTGCCCTTCTTCCCTGGGCGTGGCAGTGCTCTCATTGTCCACTGTTACACACTTTCCTGATGGTGCGACGGTCAGGCCTGAGGTCAGTCAGAACAAAACATCATATCGTGGATCCCAAATAACACTCAAACGCATTGGTTTTTAAAGGTGTCTGAAATACCAATGGTGACATCTTCTGTGGTGTAGCACATGACAAACACTAGCAGCTGTCCATAGAGCAGGGCCAGGGGCCTCACCTGTCACTGAGATGGAGCTGGGACAGGCCCCTGGCTCTCCTGTGTCCCCTGAGAAATCCACACAGCTTGACTTGGTGTCGGTGGACAGGGTGTCCGAGGGTGAGCTGCCCCCGGTGGTCAGCGGGTTGCACTGCTCGTCCAAGGGAGGGAAGCTCCCGCTCTTCTTCAGTTCCTCAAACCTCCGGGCGCACTGTGAAAAAACGAGTAGTGACAACTCGGCCCAGCGCCACAACAAAGCCTTGGGATACATGTTAACATAACAGACACTGGCTGTGGTGTCTCTTATACTGCACAGAAATGATAGACTCAAAACCAGTGGCACATGTTATCAGCACTTGCTTATTTCTTATTACAAGGTTGCTGGGCCAAGACCTGCTTGATGCTTACAGGAGGCCAATTCTGTTGATTGTCAATGGAATTGGCCTCCAGTCAGCATCAAGTCTTGCTAATGCAATACTGGATGAACAGTGTCAACATTGTGTGTTCATGCACTTTATATCAAATTTCATTCATTTATGTTGTGGCTCAGTTCTATCAGCTTTGTACTTCAGGTGGTTCTCTGTGGCTCAGTTGGTAGAGCACAGCGTTGGCAACGCTTAGGCTGTGGGTTCAATCCCCACTGGGACCACATATACTGAAAATGTATGCATTCACTACTGTAAGTCGCTTTGGATAAAAGCGTCTGCTAAATGGCTTATATGATTATTATATTATTATTACTTAATATCTATAGTGTTACCAGGGATTCCAAATTTATATATATACACTACCGGTCAAAGGTTTTAGAACACCCCCATTTTCCAGTTTTTACAGAAATTTAAGCCGTTCAAGTCCAGTGAATAACCTGAAATGGACAAAGGTAAGCGGTAAACTGCAAGAGGTTAAAAAAAAAAGTTTAGGTTACCAAAAACTGAAAAAGAATGTACATTTCAGTTATTTAAAAAAGGCCCTTTTCAGGGAACAAGTAATGGGTTAACGTGGGTTAACAATCACTCTGTGCAAGTCGCCGACTCTGGATACAGCAAAAGAGCCCCAGACCATCACGCTTCCTCCTCCATGTTTGACAGTTGGTGTCACACACTGAGGAAGCATCCTTTCGCCTCCTCGACAGCCTACAAAAACCTTTCAAAATTTAAAGATTTCAAATTTTGATTAATCGGTCCATAAGACCTTCTTCCAGTCTTCAGTAGTCCACTGGCGGTGCTCAGGCAAGCCTCTTTTTATTATTTTGCCATCTTAGCAATAGCTTTCTTACTGTCACACGACCTGTCAAACCTGCAGCTCGAAGTCTTCTCTTCACAGTTGAAACTGAGACTTCCTTACTTCGACCAGTGTTAAGCTGTGCTTGAAGCTGTTGTCCTGTGAGCCGCCTATCACGCAAGCTGTTGACTCTCAGAAACTTGTCTTCTGATTTTGTTGTGGCTTTGGAACTGCTTAAATTTCAGTAAAAACTGGAAAATGGGGGTGTTCTAAAACTTTTGACCGGTAGTGTATATATATACTGTATGTATATACATATATGCAATATACATTATATTTGGTGTTACTGCCTAATCTGCTCTGCTGCTTGTGGTTACCCTTGTTGTTACCCTTGTCATTTGCACTTGTGCTATTTGCCATTATGGCCTTGTTAGTCGCTTTAGACAAAAGTGTATGCCAAATGAATAAAAGTATATGTAAACAAAATTCACTGTTGGAGAAATTCACTCACTCTGACATGGAAAGGCTGTGTTTGGAAAAGATTACCTCTTTAGGTGTAAAGCCAGGGACAAGCCTTGCAACGTTATCCCAGTTAATAGGTTGTGGAACTCCCCAGAGAGAACTCAGAACCATATCCAGAACCAAGACATTGTTGTCATATGGAAAATTGTTGTTGACAGAACAAAAGCGGCTCATTTCTAGAGAAAGAAGAGAGACATACTTTTAAAAATATTTACAGTAGGGGTAAGAGATGAATAGGAGGAAAGGGGTTTGATGATCAGGAAAATAAACTAGCCCTCATATGGGATGTTTGTTACATGTCAATGGTTCTTCATTTGTGATTCACCTTCCCCGTGAATCCAACTTGTGCTTCCATAAGGATTTAAAATAGGATTCTTTAATTACATTATGCATATTCTGACTATGATTGTGATCTAAATGTTTCAGGGGGGTGGGGAATATACAGTTGAATTGTAGAATGTTAACAGTTCTTCTGCTTCCCTTTACTTCGCATAAACGAGGATGGTTTGCCGTATACACAACACAAATATCCAACATCCAACAATTTAATAACATAGAAAATATTTTGGTGGCTGTATGCATTAAAGTCTTTGCGTTCTGGTTCACAGCCAAAAGGGCTTTGACCTTGCTCTGAGGCATCCATCACACCTAGCCACTGACGAGTCTATACAACCTAAACGTTACAATTTTCCAAAATATCCCAGAATTCTACCTCGTTGGCAGTATTGTAGTTGAGCATTGATTTGAGCACAAAGAAAGCCAATAGTAAGGTAGCATGTTACCACCGGCAACAATGGTATATAGACTAGATACATAGCTTATACCAGTAAAAATGTAAACGCGTACTGCTACAGCCGATTGACGAAAACAACATATTAGTGTCAGAAAGGATACATTTCACACAATTTGTAATGTAATGGGACAGGCGAATCTGAACGTATAGCTCTGAGGTTATCCAGTTTGTTAGCGAGCTAGATAGCCTGACCGCTATCCCACACCCCTGTCAGTTTTAGTTCTTGTCCCCGGAAACAAAGTACCGTAGCTAATGTTGTCTAACCTCAGCTATCTAATAATGCACGTTGATTCCACAGAAATCGTTAATCAGCCAGCCACAACAGGCGCCCCCCTAAGAAAAGGTAAGAAGAAAGCGCACAATTAAATAAATTATAGATAATAAATCTAATTAGTAGCCAGCAAATATATAAATGTTTTTTTTACAAACTAAACATGCGCAGTACAGATGACATAACTATGGATACTTACTTAACAATGAATGTTTATCTTCGTTCAGTGATGCTTATCTTCTTAATTACTCTTTATAACACTGGCTAACTACAAAATACTGGCAAGTAAACTTAGCTAACGTTACAACAGCTTTTTATGTAATTCCCTTAGCCAGCTAGCTAGCTATCTGAATAGCCAGCTAGCTAGCTATTTATAAGTAAACACTATGCATTCGAATGGCCAGCGTTGTCAAAACTGTATTTAGCTAGCTGGGTGGCAAGCTAACTATTATTCTACAGCGTGATGAATTTGAGGTTCGCATGACAAGCCCTCTCCATCCATTCCAGCATTATTCTGCAGCAATCCAGCTAACTAACTACACCCCTCCCTTCAATCAATTTGGCATGACAGTAGGAAGATATGATGGACTGGTAAACAAGGCAATCAGAAAAGCGGATCAAGAGGGAACAACCCCTAAGTCACTGAAAACATGTACAGTCACCGAATAAGAAAGTTGGGGGCCGGCTTCTCCGTGAGCTGCAGTTGATTCAGTTCCACTTCCGGTGCCGCAGTGCAGCAGGTGCAACAAGGCGTCCTCGTTGCTTAGTGACAGCACCGCCCTTCTCGACAGTACTTGGTCGTTAACTTTGTTGTGTTAGGGATTGCTTTGTTGTTTGAATGTATCTAGCCAGCAAGCCAGCTAGCTACAATTTCGTAATTTTATATAGCAAACGGTTTCTGTTTAACTTAAGCGAAACAGCTAGCCAATTGGTGTTCACCTCAAAAAATTCGTTGGTGAGAATATTTGACTAACTTTAAAGTTAGCTGATGTACTGCGCTATATTTTGTGTCGTGGTCACTGATCCGCAGAAATTGGTCAGCTTTCGGGACGGTATAATTTCGAAGATAACGTAGTTATCCAGTCTGATGAATTTTGTAGTGGTTCTCGTGCTTGCCTTTCACATGCAATCTTGCTTACAACTGTAACAGTTAAGTCAGTTGGCTACAGCTTGAGTTTCACCATAATGTTTATAGCTAGCCAACTAGCTGGCTATGTATTTTATACTGATAACGTTAATATGCAGTAGTTTACTAGCTTGCCAACACTGACAATCCCTAGTATGAGGAGGGGCTAGATATATAGCTAGCGACCTCATGACCAAATACAATTACCTAGCAGCACAAATGTGCAGTTAGCAAGCTATTTTTTAGGGGTTTTTTTAAGCAGGCGAGACTGCCATTCAAAATAAGAAAGTTAACTTCGCTAACTAGCCATACAACATAAATAACAAGAAAGAGAGAGAATACGTGTTTTTCCAGTAGTTTTGAATGGTGACAGTATTAGCAGATATGCTGTCTGATAGATATAACAGTAGAAATCATAACGTTGCGTGGGACGGGTCCATCGGATCATTGGACCACAATGGTTTGACAGTGGTGGGAAAAGTGGCTTGTGCGGGAGTCCCAAGGCAACAGACAAGGCTGGCTGTATGTGATCACAGGGTGGAGTCAAGGCCCCGCATAGCAACTAAAGTGCCGAAGAACAGGAAATGCATCTATGTTAAATCCACCCAGGTAAAAACAATATAGCGAGAGCTTTATGTTTAGCTCCACTTCGGGGCGGGTTTTTATTATAGTAATTGTTTGATGAACAAAACTTTGAAACAACCTGTAAGGTCGCACACGTACTGATCATTGATCATTGCAGGACCAGGTCAAGAATTCAGAATGTTGGAGGGAAATGGAAACTCAGAGTCAGAGAAAACTACAGAGTCAACCTAAAGCCTTACTGGAGGAACCAGACAGTACCTCCCAGGACAAAATGCACGTGCCTCATGAGTGCTCTGCCAATTATGAACGCACTGTCAGGGAGCTGAAACTGCAGGTATGGTAGACATTATGAATGGCAATGATTCCATCTGAGCATTTGAACAGGTTTTGATCAGAGTTGAGTTTGAATTCCACCCCACTCTGACATTGTATGCATTGCAATGCATTCTTGAACTTTTTCACAGCACAACCAGACCCTTGCTAACCTGAAGACAGAGATGGAGTCAGAGAGAATCCTCCTTGAGGAAAGAATTTGCAAGCTAAAACAAAATGTTGCTGGCGTCCTTCATGAGAAATCTAGGTATCCATATTTTTTTCTTATTAAATCAGTAACATCGCAAAATATTCAAATGTAATAGAAGCCACCAGGTAATTGAATGCAACATAAAATAATGCCTATCGGCTCCTCTTCCTTACTGTCAGGGAACGTCAGAAGCAACTTCAAGAGCTACACAAGGAGAATACCATACTGAAAGGGGAGATTGCTGTCCTACAGAGTCAGCTTAAGATACAAAACACTCCAGAAATGGTACTTTTCAATATGCCACAGATCAATGAAAATTTATTTCAAGACACAAAATTGACAGATCGAAATATGAACTGTGTTTGAGTCTGCAGTCTAAATCCTTGCATCTACAGAAACCATATTTGTAGATGCGTATCAATATTTGACAGATTGAGCCAATTAAGTCAGGCGAACCATTTGAAATGGAAACCAGCATATGCCTGGCCCTTGAGGAACTGCGTTTGACACCTTGCTATAGACCGTATCTGTTACCCTTTATTTAGTGTGCGGACTGTCAGTCACTGGAGCTGGTGGTGGAAGCAAAGGCCTTGCAGCTTATAGAGAGAGAAAAGACAGTGGAGGAGCTCCAGCGCTTCTGCAGGAAGTTTTGCAAACAGCTGACACAGCAGGTAAGAGAAGAACCCAAACATCATCTCCATTCGTCACAAGGAGGCCTTGACATTCATACACTGTACTTTTTTTTCTCTCCCATGACACAGGGCCGATGGCTAGTACTGATGAATGACTTGCACATCCAAAAATGAGGAAAACAGCGGATTTGGGATGAGGGGGTGTTGTGAGGACAGAATCTTAAAAAAATTCCAAATAAATCAGCCAGTCAGGGTGGCTCTTCTCCTCTTTCTTCATATAACCTTGATATTCTTAGCTTTTCCCCCAGTATGGTTACTTTATCAACATTGTGAATAGAGTCTACCCAGTGACAGTTGAAAACCTGAGTTCTGTATGTCCACTCATGGTGGATTTCTAGAGGGGCAGAACCAACGACTATCTAAAAAGTGAATGTGCCTCTGCCAAAACTGCTTTTGCTTTTCAAATAAGTGTGGGCCAACTAGCCAGTCTCCATATTATAATTAGCATTCAACCAGTTCACAATGGTGTATTTAAAGAAAACAATTATATAAAGAAGTTGGTTACCTCTCTGTTACAATAAAGCAAGCAACTCCTTGTATTTCTCACACACTTGTGTCTGTATGTATGTTTATTAAAGCAATACTGTGTCATGATGCAAATGATTATATGTCATGAAGGCTTAATAATAATAATAATAAGCAGGGTGGCATGGTGGTGCGGTGGATAGCACTGTCGATGCACAGCAAGAAGGTCCCTCCGGTTTCCTCCCACAGTCCAAAGACATGCCTTTCTGTGTGGAGAGTTAAATTGCATGTTCTCCCTGTGTCCGAGTGAATGGGTTTCCTCCGGGATTGGCGACTCTGGTTTCCTCCCCTCAGTCCAAACACATGCATGTTAGGCTAATTGGACTAGAATAAGTCTAAATTGCCTGGATGGATGGATAGATGGATGGATGTGGTATGAGTGTGTGAGTGAATGAATGGTGTGTGTGCCCTGCGATGGATTGGTGACCTGTCCAGGGTGTATTCCTGCCTCTCGCCCAATGTATGCTGGGATAGGCTCCAGCCCCCCTTGCGACCCTGACCAGGAATAAACATATAATATAGTGAATGAATGAATGAATGAATAATATACGCAAGTCTTATGGAATGTCAAATTACATTCTGCATAATGCAATACTGACTAATGGAAATATACCCTTTGCCCTAAACCTTATCTCCATATATGGAATTTGGAATTTCTTTGCTCCAGGAACACACATGATATGTCCTAACACACCTGAACTAATCAACTGTGTCAAGGCAGACATGTTTTAGTGAAGGGCTGGAAAGCAACCCAGTAGATCTCCAGGACAAATCAATCAGTATGATTAATTTCTTTGCTCCAGGGCATATGTGCAGAAGTGTCAATAGACATGTTGACTAAAGCAGCCCACATACAATCAGTTGATTACTCAAACTCCATTCCTAGTGTTTCTCAATCCATTTTACCACACTGCCCTGCATGTTTTCATTCCAACCACCGCTTAATCATGCTCAAGTGATCATTAACAGACGACTGATGCAGATGATAGGTTGGGAGCAGAGGTTAGAATTAAAATTTCCAGGGCAGTGTGCCTTGTAGGACTGGATTGAGAAACACTGGATTAGTCTACTATGCTGCAATAAGCACCTCATTTGTCGTAATTGAATGATTACTTGAGATCGTAATGTGTTGATTGCTTAACAAGTAGCTTCAGAAAGTCCTCCATCAACCTCTTGGTGTTGGAGGACGGAACTGCAGGTTCCTGACCGGTGGTGAAAAATGTATCCCTTAAGTATAACTTACATAAGTACATAATAACATAAGAATACATAATGATGACAGCAGGCCATTCGGCCCATCTAGGCTCGTCATTTACCTAAAGTCTAGAGAATATCCATTATTGACTCAAGCCTGACCTTGAATGACCTGGCAAGCTGTTGCATGCATTGACAACTCTGTGTAAAAAAAACTTCCTGATATCAGTTTGGAATTTTCCTTTAACTAATGTCTACCATAGCCCTCTTGTTCTGCTAACTGAACTCAGCCTATAAAATCTTTGCTAGTTCACGGTGTTAATCCCTTTTATGTATTTAAAAACCTCAATCAAATTCCACCTTTGTCTCCTTTTACTAAACTTGAATAGATTAAATGTCTTTAGTCTTTCCTCATAACTTATACCTGTCATACCAGGAACAAATTGAGTTGCCTTCTTTTGTATTTTTCAAGAGCTTCTATATCTTTCTTGTAGTGTGGTGCACTAACTGCACACTGCACAGTATTACATGAGGTCTGACAAAGGCATTATGTAACATCAATATAACCTCCTTTGGAGACCGGCGTTCGATTCCCCGTCCCGCCAGAGTCGGCTCTGGCCGGGAGTGCCACCAGGGGGCGGCAATTGGCTGCCCGCCCCAGGGAGGGCGGAGGGAAGCCGACAGGACGTTCGCCACGCATAAGAGTGGCCCTGTAGTACCGGGTTACGGTCGATGGCCTGGTGAGTGCCGTCTCCTACCGGTCCCAGGACTACGGCAGCGAACTCACATTACTAGGGGGATTAACATAAAATTAGCGTGTCTAATTGACTACTAAAATGGGAGAAAATCAAACAAAATCTTTAAAAAAAATATATATATAACCTCCTTTGATTTATACTCAGTACTTTTACCTATATATGCCAGCATACTTTGGGCCTTTTTCACTGCTACAGCACAATGCTTAGATCCTAGACTTTAATTATTACTCTCAGGTTATTTTCTAATTGAACACATTCTAATTTTGCTCCTCCCATGAAATACTCCTGTCCTAAAAGTGTTTTCCCCCACATGCATAATTTTACATTAAGCTATATTGTATGTCATGTATCCTCTCCAGCTCTGCCTATCTCACCCAGGGCATTCAATTGGTAGGAAGGGACAAGGTACAACGACCAGAACGAGTAAGATTGTCACCGTGAATGGAGGATCTCTGAGAGAGGACAAGTTCTGAACCGTGGCAATGTGAACAAACTGTAATCCCTGGTATTTACAAATTAATCATTTCTAAAACCCAATGTGCATGCATGCTTAGAAATAAGGGATGTGCATTCTGAATAATTTCATATTTTAATATTCTATGACTCCCAAGAGAGGATATTTACACTATTTTTTCCTCAAACAATCGATGAAACTTAACCTCTTTGTGTGTAAATTATAACTTAATGCAACTACATCTGCCTTCACCTATGCATTCAGGGATTTTATATCAAAGTTATAATATCTATTTATTATTTTATGCAGGATTACTTGATTCTCCTTCAGGAATACAGCAAAATGAAACTATTTCCTGGTATTTTGTAAATTAACTTGCATTTGAATTCTCATCAGTGTAATTGATTAGTGATCTCACGGTCAAATATGAAAAGAATCACGTTTTCAGTCTCACGTATAATGGAGACACCTCGTCCCTGAAATAGACCGATATAAAACACGCATTTACCGATCGGGGGCGGCGCAGTAGGGTTTCAGGGAGGGGGAGCCGGCACGAACACGCCTACTGTCTATCGAAGGAAGCGGATCAGTGCCGGCATCGGGGAATTGGCTGGACCCGGAGGGCTGGTGAATATAAATAAATAGAGGGTATAATTGGCCACTGAATTGGGAGAAAAACTATATAATATATTTATATATATATTTTTTTTAAAGCAGGCATTTACCCGGAAACAATCCCCCCACTCACGAGTCCATGCTCTTGGGTGCAGAGGTCAGGAAGTACTCAGCAGGAATTCACAGAATTCAAGTCAAACTCTGGCCACCACATGGCCAATGACAGACCTAAGTTGAGAAACCTGAAGTGCTAAACAGAGCACATATGTGAAAACAGTTTCTGTGAGAGGCACCACAAAGCCATTGTTTCAGAAACCGCCGCTCAATATTAACACTGCAGAACATACTCCATCGTTTCTAGGACAAGAACAACCAATACCCCACTGTACTGATTGTTGAGGCACAGATGAGTCCTCAAATTAGCTGCGAACCATCACGTGTCCTGATATTAATATAAATCCAATCACTTTTTTAAAAGAGCATCAATAAGAACAAGTGGTTTAGTTAATCGCCTTGGCCTGCTAGATAATTGCAGACAAGAGGGCAAGTAGTTAAAAGATTACAGTCTTTTACTATATACTACATCACCTCACAAGCCTGCACCCAACTGTTGTAAGGGGACTGAACCCTTTCCTCTGCAGCTAGCTATACGAAGGCAAAACAGGCTTGAAACCATTTAACAAACTATCGAAATAATATTAAGTTCAACCCATTCTTCAAAAGAAAATATTTACAAGCTTTTTTTGGGCAGGATATGTGTATATATTGCTAAACAAGTTATCTAAACGTACATTTTCGATCTTAGCGTTAACTAGCTTGCTATAAATTGAGACATAGTAATGAGATTGTAAAATGTGTCATTTTTACAAAAACAGCATTGCGTAGCAATGGGGATTCCAAGAAGGAGACAAGTCGTTTAAGAACTGGAGCAGCCTTGAAGATACTGACACGCGTTCTTTTAAAATTCATAAACAGCCCGCAGCGTGAACCATGCCTTTTGACAACCATGAACAAACCTTAGAGACGTAGGCTACACTTGAACAACGCAGTCTCGAAATCTTCGCGCAGCCCTTCGAGACCGCTTACCTGGCACTGACCAAACCTACCACTAGAGGGTACTCGGCCACTGCAGAATTTATTGTAATGATAATTTCAAGGACCATATTCATAAAAATAACAAAATAAATGAATTAAGTGTTGAAAATTGCATTTGAGAATGTAAGATTCTGAGAATAATAGGTCCTTAAAAACATGAATCCGTTATGGGGATTTATAAAGTTATTTATTTATGTTTTTATTTAACTATATAGTTTAGGCTATTTGTATTTAATGTAGCCTACAGTATATCTGATACAGTTGTTTCATGTTCTGTTTCCTGCAACAGCGAAGTTAAAATCCTCCAGTGTATACATGTTTAGACTGAATATTCCTTGGATACTGGCAAAGTTGATTAGAAGCGTATTCACTGGTTACGACATTGGTTCTGTAATGGTTCTGTATGGTTACACAAGGAAAAGCAATAAAATAAATAAATAAATAAATGTAATGCATACATTTTCATCTGGGCAGGGTGGCCATTAGCTGCTGTTGTGCTGTTATGATTAAATAAATATTAAGACTGCAAGAGGGACTTGGGGAGTCAACCACTCCTTTGCCAGAGAAAATATTACACAAAACAACAGACCCAGTAACAGCATGTTATAGTTTAGCAGCCCAGCCCCATTTTTAGCTTAAACAGCCCATACAGGTTTCAGAAATTGACCCTGGAGGCTTCAGGGGGATAACACTGATAGTGAGGCCATTCCTCCTGTCCATGAAGAATGCAGTGCATGGTATACCTTACAATATTAAATGATCACAGACATTCTCCCAAACTATGACAGATTAAATAATCATAAGCTAAACTAACAAATAACTATTGTTACTTACATATACAAATAATCCAATATACTACTGGGTTTTTACAGAGGCAATTCAGGTTAAGTATCTTGCCCAAGGGTACAAGTGTCCCGCAGCAGGTTTGAAACCTTACCCCTCACAATTCCCCAGTCCAATTCCCAGGCCTCTGTGCCACAGTGCTGCCATAATGGATCTATGTATTTCAAGCAACCAGGCAGTAGAGCGCATTTGCAATTGGATAGTGGTATTGGGTGCACTTGACAGTGGTCACTGGATATCAGAATTGGATTGATAACGCAATGTCTCTTTGTCTGAAAGATACAACACCTCACCCTAGTCCCCACATTATGATATGTATGCACAGATGCACAATAATTAAACTAAAAACTGAACTGAAACTGAAGTTTGGTGAGCCAGATGCCAAATAAATTCAGAACATCAGTATAACTTTTCTTGGGTGGAGCCAAGGCAGAAAGCAAATGTTTAAAGCAGCCCTACACAGCACATACAGTGGGGAAAATAAGTATTTCACCCCCTGCTGATTTTGTGAGTTTGCCCCCTTACAAAGAAAGGAACGGTCTATCATTTTCATGGTAGGTTCATCTTAACAGTGAGAGACAGAATATTTAAAAAAATCCCAGAAAATTACATTATATGAATTTTAAACATTTATTTGTGTTTTATTGAGGAAAATAAGTATTTCACCCCCTAGCAAAACATGACTCAGTACTTGGTGGAGAAACCCTTGTTGGCAAGCACAGCGGTCAGACGTTTCTTGTAGTTGGTCACCAAGTTTGCGCAGATCCCAGGAGGGATTTTGGCCCACTCCTCTTTGCAGATCCTCTCCAAATCCTTAGAAATCAATTTTCAGTGTCCTGGCTGAGGGAAGGAGGTTCTCACCCAAGATTTCCCGGTACATGGCCCCATTCATCCTCCCCTCGATCCGGTGAAGTCGTCCTGTGCCCTTAGCAGAGAAACAGCCCCAAAGCATAATGTTTCCACCGCCATGCTTGACGGTGGGGATGGTGTTCTTGGGGTCCAAGGCAGCTTTTTTCTTCCTCCAAACACGGCGAGTCGAGTTGATGCCAAAGAGCTCGATTTTAGTCTCATCTGACCACAGCACTTTCTCCCAAGCCTCCTCTGAATCATCCAGGTGCTCATTGGCAAACTTCAGACGGGCCTGTACATGTGCCTTCTTGAGCAGGGGGACCTTGCGGGCACTACAGGATTTCAATCCATTACGGCGTAGTGTGTTACCAATGGTCATCTTGGTGACTGTGGTCCCAGCTGCCTTGAGATCATCAACAAGCTCCAGCCGTGTAGTTCTGGGTTGTTCCCTCACCTTTCTCATGATCAGGTTCACTCCACGAGGTGAGATCTTGCGTGGAGCCCCAGACCAAGGGAGATTGATGGTCAATTGGTGTTTCTTCCATTTTCTAATTATCGCACCAACAGTTGACTCCTTCTCACCAAGCTGCTTGCCAATGGTCTTGTAGCCCATTCCAGTCTTGTGCAGGTCTACAATTTTGTCCCTGATGTCCTTAGACAATTCTTTGGTCTTGCCCATTGTGGAGAGGTTGGAATCTGATTCATTGATTGATTCTGTGGACAGTTGTCTTTTATACAGGTAACGAGTACTTAATTAGGAGTACTAATTAAATAAGAGGACTAATCTGTGTGCCTCCTGGTCACATAACCGGTCTGTGGGAGCCAGAATTCTTGCTGTTTTGCTAGGGGGTGAAATACTTATTTTCCTCAATAAAACACAAATAAATGTTTAAAATTCATATAATGTGATTTTCTGGGATTTAAAAAAAATATTCTGTCTCTCACTGTTAAGATGAACCTACCATGAAATTTATAGACCGACCGTTCCGTTCCTTTCTTTGTAAGGGGGCAAACTCACAAAATCAGCAGGGGGTGAAATACTTATTTTCCCCACTGTATATTGTAATACATTGTAACGCATACATTAGGCATGTTTCGTCTTTTTTTTAAACATGTGTTGTGTAGAGCAGCCATTGGAATTCAAATTATTCAGCTAAATGTTTGGAACTAGCATGAACAAGATACAGTATATTGGAGTTCTATTTGCAAATGTAGACTGTTCAGTGCTGTTCAATTTTAGTTTGTGCCAGTAGGGGGCTGTACTAACACAATTGAACAAGGCCTGAATAAAGGAAGGATCTGTCTTGTCTTATTAAATAAAAATCTAAGTGTGTTAATTTAAGTGCAAAGGAATCTTCATAAAATAGCTGTAAAAATGTGAGCAAGCATGAAGAAATTTGGACTGGATAGAATACTCAAAAAGAGCAAACAATAAAAATGAACAGGTTTAGTGGCTATGATCAGGGGTGCAACTAGTTTCAAAAGTTTGTCATCTTGCCTGGTACGCAATTAACGTTTGAGGACGTGATTAACATTTGAGGACGCGAATGCGTACTGGCGTACCACTTACGTGCACCCCTGGCTATGATTCTTTTTCACACACACACACACACACACACACACACACACACACACACACACACACACACACACACACACACACACACACACACACACACACACACACACACACACACACACACACACACACACACATACAATATGACTTTGAATCTTTGATAACAGAATGCTAATAATGAGAGAATGGTAAGATTACTTCCAGGCAGTAAATGTATAGATCAGCTTGCTTTGAGTACAGAGGTTCCTATTTGTTTCTGTTGGTAAAAAGCAGAACTGAAGACTGGGCTTGCAGTGGGGGGAAGGGAAGTAGATCAGGGGGGTGTGTGTATGTGTGTGTGTGTGTGTGTGGTTAACTTATGAAGGAGGCGTGAAAGCCGTACACTTACTGCCCTCTGTGAATGCGCTCCTCTTGTGTGCAGCTATGCAAGCTATTTTAGAGGTGATGTGTGATGTCATTGTGTGGGTGGTTGTACAAGCCTTAGGTTCTGGCTCAGGTCTCACCGTGACCTTTAAGCGCATCTGTCACCCACCCACACCCTCTGTCCACCCACGCCCCCGTACACCGCTCTGTGAGACCCATCTGAAGCAGCTGCATAGCCAGAGCTGCTCTTTCAAATATATCAGGAAGTCCATCTGTGCGACGTGCAAGTGACAAGATGTGAAAGAGATGGATGGCTCTCAAGACATTTCGATTTATTCACGTTGCTGTGGCCTTCCCCGTTTCTCCCCCCAGTTAAAAAGTTCTGGAATGTTCAGCTATGACGTACTGCTTGGTGAGCAGTGCACAAGAAAAAAAAGATTTTGGTTAACCAGCAGTGTTTTTTTTCTTTTTTTTGCTGCTTTTGAATTGTGAAATTCATATTTTATTTACATCAGTCTGTCATATTTCAGTAGGGCAGCGTGGCCTTACCCTGAGAATACTGAGAGTGCTCTATAAGCACAGGCTTCTCTTGTGTCTGTCAGTGTGTGTGTATTGTGTAATTGGTGTGGTCCCTTGTCAAGAGCCATGGTAGACTGTTGAAGTGCTGTACAATCACATGCCACTTTAGGATTGGAAACTAATTGACACCAGTCAATTTAGACCTTATAAATCTCACTTTTTGAAGTTAAAAACAGGATCGTGACCATATTTGACAATACATTTAATTTACACGTACCCACTTACAGTACATGCATAATTACGCATGTAATGCGTAACATTGGACAAGGACATTACCCATTGGACATTGGACAAGGCCCAACGTTGCTATGGTCTTCCCACAAAAATCGAATGTAAGCAGAGAGTCTTGCACAATGACAGAATAATGGACTTTCTGGCGCATCTACACACAAGATGAAAAGCCCTGAATGAAGAGGTGTATTTCGTCAGAACCGCTGTCACTGCATGAACTGCATGAAGGAGTCATACAATGTTCACGCTCAGGTTCCAGCACAACTGGGAAATCCCCTCAGACGTTCCCCGGGCCTTACATCAGTGATGCTCTACCTCCTCCTCCTCTCAGGACTCACGTGTGGAGGCACAGATGAGATCACCTGGGCGTACAGCTACCTGCTCGAGCGCTCACGCCCATATCAAAGATGAATCAGTTTCCTGCGTCATGGGCCGAAAACTGTTGGGATTATAGTTTAAAAAAAAGATATATATATACATACTGAATAATATAAATCAAAGTCAACCGCAACCATGCATGGTATGGTTTGTTGCGAAATGAGATTTAAAGGATGTATTTGGAAAGTTTATGCAATTAAGTTAAAAAAAAACATCTTTTACACTGTAATTTTGTTCGTTGACAATTTACACATTTAACTTTCAGATATAATGTATATATAATTATTTGTCATATAAGCTGCATGTAGGTAGTGTTTAAAATTCACTCATGAACAAGACCAGGCACATCAAACATAACAATGGCACACAGTGCTGCTGTGTGTATGATAACTCTGTCACAGGCAGATAGAGACAATGCAGTAGAAGGTATTGCATGACAATACTGATAGTGCTGCACATTATCAGTATTAGTGTACAGAGCTGTTGGTATGAAACAGTTCATATAAAAAAATAAATGGTAGCACACTCAACTAAAGCCATAAAAATGATTGATTGCACCAACATTTATCATCACATATTAAAAAAAAAAAGAAGACCTTTCTGTGTTTTGTTTCAAATCATTGAAGGACTTATCAGGTGTTTGTTTAATGTGTGTCTGACTACTGCTTATTTCCCTGTTCAGAATGTCCTAGTCCCGAAGGGAGCCTGGTGTTTGAGGACGTGCATGACGTCTCTCAGATGAAAGAGATCCACTGGTGAGCCCTGCGGTCCTGGGTGTACCTGTGGTGGCCATGACGACCTGATCATTTCCCAACAGTGGGCTGTGTACAAGGGGAGGAGCTTTTCCTGGAACAGAGCTGCGCGGTTGACTGCGCTGTAGCAGCCATGCAACCACTGGCAGCCAGCCAGGACAGAGTATTATTTACAAGCAGGCGCACACAGACACACACAACTTGCACACACACAAATATACAAACGCAGACATGCGCGCACACACACACACAGACATGCAGAAACTTGCACATGCACGTATACACAAACACGTGCATACATGCACGCATATGCCCACGCATGCACACACGCATGCACACACCACACACAAACACACACAAGCACACATGGGAGGAACCTGCAGGAGGCATAATTACAGAGCTCTGCTGAAGGCTGGAAACTTGCCTTTGTTGTCTCATTAGCGTGTAATGTCACCTCACTTCCCCTCCTGTGCTGCTGTTTCTCCATTACTGAGCTTGCATTCTGTGCGTAGTAGTGTGGGGCGAGCAATATCTCAAAAGGTTTTGGGCTCAATCATGGCCCGTTGATCCCCTCCATGCCGCCCGCCCCTCTTCTTCTCCCCTCGGCTGCCCTGCTTCTGTCACACAGACTGTTTGAAGTTTGTTCTGGCTTCTCACCCTGACAAATGGGGTGTGGGTTTGTCTTACCCCACTTTATTCAGATCTTGCTTTCATCTCTTATTTGGATAAAAAAATGTTTTGTGCCTGGATAAAGACACATTTCAGACACAAACATACAAAGCGTATCCTCTGATTGGGTGGAAAATTGTATCACATAAGTGCTGAGTAGCAAATTAAAAGTCACTCTGAATTAAGTCATTGGCAAAGTATGTATTACAAGTAGAATTAAAAATGGTAAAAATGTCTAATTGTAAATATTCTACACTAACAGCACCAGTGAAATAAATTATCAAGGGCATTTTACATTAGATACAGGGCAGTGAACCAGTGGATACAATGCTATATGCCATCAACATTTGTAATTTTTAGCAGGTGGAAATATTTTATAGGACCACATTTCTTCCCATTTTGATATTGAATCGCCTCTCCTCCAATTGGCAATAGCTCTCCTGTAGTACCGTGTGGACTATGGGAAATAGTCCCTGGCTCACAGGTAAGGGCATTGGAGGAATGGATGCGGGAGACACAGCTGGCGATTCCAAAGTAGGGAGAAATGAGGGGAAAATGAATACAAGATTACAATACATAAATAAATAAAGAAATGCATTCTGGGACATAAACGGCAAGATTTTTGTCTTCTGTATCTGAGCAAACAATTGTTTTATTTGATCTTTATTTAACCAGGTAGGTCAATTGAGAGCTCACTTCTCATTCGCAGTGACGACCTGGGGAATCAATGTGGCTAGGTGATGCAAGGGATTTTGAGGGCAATCAGATGTCAGAGGTGATTAGGCGGCCAAATGTGGAGAGCCAGTTTTGTGGGAATTTGACCAGGACACCAGGTCTTAACACCCTGACTCTTTAAAAAAGTGCCATGGGATCTTTAATGACCACAAAGAGTCAGGACCTGGGTTTAACATCTCATCTAAAGGACAGCACCTCCTACAGCACAGCGCTGGGGGAATGGATTTCGATTTGTTCCAGAAAGAGGAATGTCCCCCTCCTGGCCCACCAACACCTCTTCCAGCAGCGACTTCGTTTTCCCAGGAGGTCTCCCACCCAAGGGCTAACCAAGCCCACACCTGTTTAGCTTCGGCAGTTTGACATCAGAAGAGTACAGGGTGGTATCGTTGAAAAAAATCTACAATCAACCTGACCAGCAGTTTGATCAATTTGTTAAAAACAGTTTTGGGATAACATGAATGCAAGCTGCCTAATATCTGCAGTGTTGTATTAGTACCTTAAATAAATTACACGCAGAAAAGGGCTGTTTAATGTTTACTTTTTAAAGTGACAGTTGCTATAGCATACAGCATATCTCCTTTGCACTAATTGTAGGGCGCCTTTTAATTGACTTCCTTCGGTATGTGTGTAAAGTCATGTTTATAGTATTGCATACCCCAAATTCCTCTCATAAGGCAAAAGGCAAATCTCTTGGATCTTTTTTTAACTGTTTGTTTTTTCTAACACTGGACTGTTTTATGCAGCCCACTACGTCTTTGGGCATCCAAGAGCATCTGGGATGCGTTACGCAGCTGTGTTCACTTCTGTGTTCACATTGTGGACGTTTTATGAGGATTCAACATGTTGAATCTTGACAGATACAGTATCTTCACATGTCCTGGCAGTCTGTGGCTCATAAAGACAAAACAGGACAGAACAACCCAAAAGGACCAATCAAACAGCAGAATGGCTTGATCTGAATTATATTTAGCTGCCCCAAAATGGAATGAATGATAATTGGGAATTGTTGTTCTTAAAATATCAAAGGCAGCTATCTGCAATTTCACCATAGGACACATATAATGTGCAAATTTATTTTGATTGTTAGCTGGCTAGCTTGAGAGCTTTATATTCTGCTTGCGTAAAATGAAACCATTAGAACAACTTATAAAACTTTACGAACACAATTTATGCACAATGATTATGGACTGACATTCTTTACCCCTCTTTGTTTCCAGTCACAATAGTCGATCATTTAAGTTTTGTACTTCTTTTAAATCAATTTACTACAGCTGACAACAAACAAAATGGCAAGCACACTGCATATGCGGTACAACAGCAGTGTCTGCTCTACAAAGGTTAGCTGTGTTTGAGTACTGCGTATTTTAGTCTTGCAGACAGGAAGCCATGTGGCCAGGGGCCTGTCTCATGAAGCAGGATTAGTGGGTTACCGAACTAACTTTGGGTTTAAGCCTGGGTTTTCAGTCTCACGACTGTGGCTCACTTTTAACCGGGTTGCATCGCCATGGTAACTTATGCTACCAACCTATCATGCTCCGGAGTATGTTAAGTTCAGGCTAATGGATCAAATACTATAAAATTTCCTCACCAATCAGCTCTCTGGAAAATGGCCTCACCAATCCTAGAGAATTGCGTAATTGTTTTTTTAAATATCAGAGATACAGATTCTCCGTGGAGGGAATATTGTATCTTTGCAAGCTTATAGAGCCGCATGTCACAAATGCCACTCGTCGAAGCCATGCGATCACTGTGCAGCAGTATATACGTATTGCCCTACGTCTTCTAGCAAATGTATGTTTTCTAGTCATTTCCGTTGGTGATGTGGAGAACCTGAGCAAACATACAGTTTATATAGTTGTATGTATATAGTTATCAATAATTAATAAAATGTACTGTTGCATATTAAGTGCGGTGTAATTTTCTCATATTCCCGAGTGATTAGTGCAATAGATTGCACTCACATTAGAATCATCCGCAGCCCTGGGTGAACCACAGTCATGAGGCCGAAAACCCAGGGTTAAGCCCAAAGTTGGCTAGCTAACCCACCAATCCTGCTTTGTGAAACAGTGCTCTGGATCTGTTCATGTTGCATGCGATTGGCTGTGTTACAATCACCGCCCCTTTTGTGTGCACGCGCTCATAACTCGATCAGAAAAAACAGGGTTGACAGAGTGAGTTGATAACCACCATCATGAGACAGGTTAGCCGTAATTGCCTTTGTTAGGCTTTGTGTAGCCAGCTAACGCAAAGATACCCCGACTATGTTGAACTTCCTTTGTTAGACAGGCCCCAGGTCAGAAAAAACACACCCTCAGCAACAGTCTGCACGCAACATTACCATGTTGATTTTCAAAGGAACTGGCTACATTAGTAGCCCTCTAGCTGCAATATGTAATAACATCTTGTTTATAGTGCAGAATCTCAATAAATAAAAGATGGTCTTTGATTTTAAGCTGTGGTACTTTTCATACAGGTATGTTGTATATATATATATATATATATTTTCCCCCATATATATATATATACAAAAAAAATTATTTACCAAATCAATGTATGGCATTTACACACAAATCAAATAGTGATATTGCCACACGCCATGCGACACAACCCGGATCAGAACAGAACAGTGGGACACAGGGAATAGACTTGTCAATCCGCAGACCGTATTTTATTATGAGAGAGAACGCAGTTACTAACTAAAATAAACAAAAGATCTTCAGCCTTCCCCCTCATGTGTTCCAGCCAAAAACAATAAACTAAAATAAGAAACAAACAAAAAACCCACCTTGTGGCATAGTAGTCCCCACTACAGCGTAAAACCCACCCCCACCCCCATATTTTAAGCATTTAGCAGACATTCTTATCCAGAGCGACTTACAAGATGGGTATTAATACATGATAGGAACAATCATAGTTCGCGCAAGAGATCAGTGCAGGAATACAGCTATAAACATTGTTTTAGGCAGCTGCATACCATACCTGTAACACTGGGAAGGAAAAGGTTAGTAATTAAAACAACAACAAAAAGAGGAGTAAGCAGGGATACATATACAAAAAGTATTGAACAAGTAGGCATTGGTGATGACAATTGGCTAGATGTACAGAATTCAGTGGTAGCGGAGTCTGAAAAGGTGGGTTTTGAGACTCTTGCGGAAAGTCATTCCATTCCAGGGGTCAGGACAGAGAAGAGGCGAGACCGCGAGGAGCGGGTGCCCAGGGGGATGGGACAGTCAGTTTACCAGAGTTTACCAGAGGAGGCGGAGCGGGGGTCTGTCTGGAGGTAAGGGGAGCAGTTCCTCTAGCCGCTTGAAAAGCAAGTACCAGTGATTTGAATCTGATGCGTGCTGCGATGGGGACCCAATGCAGAGAGGAGAGTAGAGGGGTGACATGGGTGAATTAAACACCAGACGTGCGGCAGCATTCTGGACTAGTTGCAGTGGCTTGATGGCACAGGCTGGTAGGCCTGCCAGCAAGGAATTGTAGTAGTCCAGGTGTGAGATCACCAGGGCCTGGACCAGGAGTCGTGTGGCCTCTTGGGTGAGGAACAGTCAGATTCTCTGGATGTTGTGGAGGGAGAATTGGCAGGTCCGGGTGATCGCTGCGATGTGGCCTGAAGCACAGCTGGTCATCCAGGGTCACCCCAAGACTCCTGGCAGACTGGGACGGAGACACTATGCAGCCTTCCACGGTGATTGAAGCATCAATCATCGAGGAGCCCTTCGCTGGGAGGAAGAGCAGCTCAGTCTTCCCCAGGTTCAGCTTCAGGTGGTGGGTGGACCTCCAGAGATGTCAGCCAGGCATGCAGAGATCTGCGCCGGGACCTGGGTCTCAGAAGGAGAGTAGGAGAGAAAGAGTTGAGTGTCATTGGTATAACAGTGATAAGAAAAACCATGAGCAGAGATGACAGAACCAAGTGACTAAATGTACGGGAAAATAGGACGGGGCCTAGCACCGAGCCCTGCGGGACTCCGGTGGAGAGGGTGTGGGGAGAGGAGAGGGATCCTCTCCAGGCCACCTGGTAGGACAGGTCAGCCAGGTAGGACTTGAACCATGTCAGTACAGATAAAGAGATTCCCATCTCGGCGAGAGATGAGAGCAGGATCTGGTGGTCCACAGTATCAAATGCAGCTGGCAGGTTGAGGAGGAGGAGGACGGAGCTAAGAGATTGAGACTTTTGCCATTTGTAGAGCCTCAGTGACCGCAAGCAGAGCAGTCTCTGTGGAGTGGCCTGCCTTGAACTCAGAATTTGCGCGACTACACTGTAGAATCCAGATTGAAACCCTCTAGCCTTGGGTTACGCTACAGATTATGTGCTCCCTGTGTGACTCAATCGCCACAAACTGTGATGTATGTCACTACACAGAAAATCAGTGTGCTATTTTGAAGAAAAAAAGTGGCTGGTAGTAGCATAGACTTCCGAAGAAAAGTGTTGGCTAGTCTGGCCTCTCCTGAATTACGGAGGTCACTGCAATGTTATGATGGGCCTACCGTTCTGCTACCTCAGGACGCCTAGCACCTCCCCCCCTCCGCACCTGCGCTTCCCGGTCACGTCTCCTGTCGGTTCTGGCTCCACGATGGTGGAATGACCTTCCTGTGGAAGTCAGAACAGCTGAGACCCTGGCCACCTTCAAGCGACGACTGAAGACTCACCTCTTCAGGGTGCACCTCTCCCCGTAGTCCATTTTTTGTTAACTTAGGGACATAGTTGCTTAGTTTACACGTCTACTTGTTTATGTATTGTATTAGGCTTAGGCATTATTTCCTGCATTGAGTGCTTTACTGCTACCTCTGAATTGTGGCTACAGATTTACCTACAGGGTCCTAGTTTAACTATGTGGTTGCTCCTAGCACCCAGGAATTGTACTTCCCACTAGGGTGGCTTTCAGCTGAACTGTTCTTGACTACGGTTAACACTTTGTTGTACGTCGCTCTGGATAAGAGCGTCTGCCAAATGCCTGTAATGTAATGTAATGTACCAATGGTTCATTCCAGATTTGGAGATGAATTGAAAATTGGGAATGAAATTTGAGTTCTCCAATGTTCTTTCAGGTGAATATTTTTGTCACGTTATACAAATGTATTCATGTAAACAACAAGACGATTTTAACTGTAATTCCTCCTTAACATTGTACATGACAACAAAGGCTGGATGTCGCAGGTTTGGTCCTTTCGTCTGACATTGGATGTCGCAGGTTTGAGTTTGTCCTCTCTTGGGTAACAGGATGTGGCTATACAAGCTCGCAAGCGCGGGTGCGCGTCTGAATCAGCCGGTACCGTACACTCCTGTTGACAGTGAAGAAAAATGCATATGGTTGTGCTAGTACTGCAACATTCTACTGTATCATCAGTCGAGGCTAATTCACCACACGTATGCCCACAGGGCTTTCTGAGAGGTGCAAGTTATTTTTTTAAACTTTCTATTGAAACTCTGTAGCTAAAAATGCATTATGACTCCATTACTCAGCTATAGTAATGACGGTCACGTTAGCCAGACTCACACAGACTGTAAAAAGAGGTCAGAGACATAATCAATGTCAAGCGTTAACAGTTTGTAGAAAAGTAGCCTAGCTATTTTAATTCATTTTGATTAACTGTGGATGCCTACAACTATCAAACACCCAAACGGTCCATGTAAAACAACCATGTAACATAATTGAAGGTGAAATCAGGGTCAAGTTGAGCATGCATTATTTGGTTCAATAAGTGCAGTCAGATGAGTCTGTTATGTTAGGGTTGCTTCACTGCCTAAGTACATACAGTAATGAATTCTAGATTTGACCCTACCTGTGTGTGTGTGTGTGTGTGTGTGTGTGTGTGTGTGTGTGGAAATCTGCACATTTTGTATCTATGCTTGAATGCAATGTCTATACTGCTTACATTTTTTTACATTTTATTTCTGATTTTACCCCCAATTGTACCCTAATGATTCTAATGATTCAACTATCCCCCCACCACGAGGCCATACTCAAGTAACATATGACATACAGTCATCTCTACCAAATGTATATACCAAAGACCCTTATACAGTAGGACTTTACTCTAGCTCTTCCAATTCACTTCCATATTACAACCAAGAACCATCCAAATATTCTGAAACATGCTGCAGTCTGATGCATTGGATTAACTTTGAACTAATCTACTGAATATAATTTCCCATTCCCATTTCTTTGAACATACAATATAGCTCATTAACTGTATTGTTTATATTATATAGGAATCTGCTAATCTTTATCAAGGGCGTGTATAGTTTTGGAGGGTACTGTATGTGTGTGGCTGTATGTCTAAACAAAGTTTTTATTTGACCAAATCACACCTTCTGTTCAGAGGCGTCCACTGGCTTATGGAGAAACATTTGTTTTTGCATGTTTTGAAATTTGAAATGAACTGTAAACAGTATCACATTGAACAAAATATATTTATTAAGAAATGGTTTCAGTACATTAAAATGTTAGGTAATTATATATTAAATACAGTAACTGCATCATAAAAAAATGGAGATTACAAATAATTTCAGAAATATTTAAAAATAATTTTGAATGAGCATAGTAGACATCGCCATAGTCTATAAAAAAGTTTTGAAAGATAGAAATCTTATAGAAAGATCTATAAGATAAGATCATTTGCAAAGTGAGGGAAATCATGCCTTTCTCTTGTTGCCATATGTAGCTCTTTAAAAAACAGTAAACTGTTAATGAAGCTCTTGTCTGATATGCAGTCGCTGAAGTAAGCGTGAGTATAATATGTAGACTAATTCTGGCCATGACAGATGGCGCATTCAACGTGTGACTCTGTTGTTCACAACGTAGCTGAACAATGCTCTGAGAACTTTGGATAGTACAGGTTTTACATATGACATAGCCATTACCAAGGAATTGGTATATCCCTCTTAACTTCTTTTTAAGGAACAGAAGTATGGTATTAAGTTGCCACTCTCGAGAGCTTTTGCATTTAAGTCCCAACTATGGCTTCATATATTTATATACACATAAATACTAAACTGGCCTTAAATATAGACCTTTCCCTAACCTTAAAAGTTACCAAAAAAGATATAAGAAATTAAGCAACAGTTGCTCCAGTGTTTTGTGCCCACTTGACCATGAGCACTTTGACTGATGATGACTATTGGATGGAAAATACATTCAACTCAAAGAGCAGCCTGTAAAAAAGATTTTAAAAACATTTGAAAGATGAATTTCCGGGTAAAATAACATCATATAACTAAGGCTGTTATGACGATATTAAGAATGTTTCAGTCTCCTTCAGGCTTGGGTCTCCTCCTTGTTTGCTGCATCTTTAGCCCTTGATCCAGTGCATCACAACTCTCGATCCCCTACCATCCTTGTTAATAGTGCCAATTGAAGGGCAAGATGGATTCTGAGCTGGCCCCATTGACTTCACCCCCGCCTGGCCTAAAGGCCTCTAGTGTGGCCCCGTTGTTGGCCTGGCGGGGCATAAGCGGGGTGTAAGACAGGTGGCAGTCGGAGGAGGGCATCATGCCCATGCCAGGGCCAGCTTCCTGGCTGGCCTGGGGCTCCTGCTTCGGCACGAAGCCCGACGCGGAGGTGTCAGCCAGACTTTGGAGGAAGTCATCGCTGTCCATGTAGGCCAGTTGCATACTCATGGAGCAGTCCCCGTTCAGCGCCTCCTGGGAGGCCGGCATGCTGTAAGCGGCCCAGGCCGGCTGTGACTGCAGCCCCAGCCCCAGCCCCACCCCCGCCCCCTCGGCGGTGGGATCCTTCCTGTGCAGAGGCAGAGAGACCTGTTGGTGCTGGTGCTGGTGCTGATGCTGGTGCTGCTGTGGGGTGTGGCTGCTTAAGCCCTGCGTCTCCAGACCAAGGCACTGCAGGTCCCCCTCGGTCAGCAGGGGAAGGCTGCTTCCGTCGCCGGGGAATGCTGCGCTGGGCTGCAGCTGCTGCCCGCCCACTCCGTTGCCGGGGGCGACGCTGGCGGAGGGGTTGACGTGGATGGCTTCCAGAGACAGCGATGGGCTGGGGTGGGACCAGACCTGGTTGATGGAGACCGATGGCTGAGTGCCTATGTGTGATGTCATCAGTGTGCGCTGAGGAACAGGCTGCTGGTAGGGGGAGTTGCGATACATGGCAGGATGGGGCTGTGGCATCATGCTGGAGCCAGGCATCCTCATGTACATGCTAGAGGGCTCTGTAGGGAAAGGAAATGCCACTTGAATTGCTATACCATGCAAGCAGAAATGTAAGCAGACATGCTTTACATTATTGAATGAAGCTCAGTTTTAAGGAAACATAACAAACATCATCGATGGAAGATTACAGCTACTATATTAATAGACTGGCCACTTATTATGTGACACTGAGAGTTTACCATTTCTGAATGTCTGTAAATACAATACACAGTTAAACCCTTTATTTTTTGTAGGCAGAACCACATATGTATCACATGAGTATATTTTGAAGTGACTTTGTTTTACCATTCAAACATGTAAGTACTCTTAAGGCACCATAGGTACTATGGGCTGGTGAAAACCCACGGAAAGCATAAGCCATTTGCAAATTATGGTAAAATACATATTCAAACAACGAAGGAGCAACTTCCTACCTTTTTTAATGAGCGGGCTCATCATTTGACTGTGTGCTACAGCCTTAGTTCTGTTAGCCTGGTTTATACCTGTGGTATGAAGGAAGCACCATGAGATTGCTTGATTTGAACACATATTTACTTCTGCGTGTTGATGTCTGATTGGTATTTCTTTTTTGTCCTGTTTTGTAGTTAGGATCATGTCTTGCATATAGTTATTGCTCCTTACCAGAGAAGCTGGGGAAGGACTTCATCAAGTCCTCTCTTCTTCTCTTTTTCACCTGACAGCCATAGGGATCTGCAATACAGGCACACACACACCGTGAATATACAGAGTGCACACACACACACACACACACACACACACACACACACACACACACACACACAATGAATATATATATAGAGGACACACCCCACAGACACACATTTAGACAATGTGAATACAAAGAGTGAGGACGCACACAAAGGCTATACAGAGAGGACACAAAAACACACACAAGTCATAAAGCAAACAAACAGAGTGAATGAGAACACACAGGCATGTACGCAAGCACACACACCACATTGATATACAGAGTGAACATACACAAGAGGATATTCAAAGTAAACATACACACACAATGATTACACAGAGTGAACAAACACATGCAGAATTCACACAATGAATACTCAAAATATATCTGAGAAATAAAGTCCCACCAGCCCAACACAGAAAGGCTATTCATAATAACACCTGAATTTACCAGCCCTGAAGGGCGGTTCACCAATGCCAGTGGTTCAGCTGGCCACAGAGATGGAACAGCTGCATATTGATCATACCATCCATCCGTAACCAATAGCGATAACAACGGCACCCAATAAACCAAAAATAAGTGGTGTCTTTTCTCAATCAGTGGGTGCTGCACTTTGGTGATGGTTGAGACAATCCTCCCCCTTCACTTTAACACTAGAAGCGTGACAACAGTCAAGGTGACCGTTTTTGTTTTTACAATGCTAACAACTCCGCCATTGATAAAGTGACACCCCATCCCTTTACTCTCATATTGTTTTACATTGATTTGCTTATATGTATTATGCACATCGCACTGAAATATTCAGAGCACATTGGAAATGATGCACGGTATATTATATGACAAAACATAGCCCAAAACATCATATACCAGTGTTTTTTCTGAATTCATAATATTTTCTTATCTAGGCTACATTTTATAACACCACTATTGTTTTACATATATGCAACTTTATTCCAAGCATTGGCTCTTTTGCTGTTGTGAACATAAATAGAACTGGCATGCATTAATCTCCTAAAACATATAATTCTGCTTGTGTAAATACAGTTAGGATATTCTAATGTCTCTAAAGACCTGTCTCGACTGAACTAAATTGTTATTTTTTAAATATAATACAGGGAATGGATTTATTACTCATTTAAAATGTTACCGGTTTAAGTGGCTGTTCTGCCACAGAGGTCGTAGAGGTCAGAATGCTGCGCTTCTAGTGTTAAACCACTTTGAGATTGTGAAAGGTGCTATATAAATGCAATAATTATATTATATAATATAATTATTATTATTATTGTTGCACGTGAACAAGCCCAGGGATTAAAGTGGCCCTTGCCTGGGGGCCTCTGATAGCGTAGCGGTCTAACGCAGCCGTATTGGCTGGTCCTTTATGTGTGTGAGCTGCCTATCACGGTCGCAGTTTGAAACCAGACTGTACCACACCGGTCCTGGTGGGGAGCCCCGATCTGCATGAGTTCACTAAGAAGCGTGCAAGGGTGACTCCAGAACGTGGGTGGGTGAATTCCATCTCGAAGGAAGCAGAGTAAGCTGCCCTCAGAGAATTAGCTTGCTTCGTAGAGACGAGCGGTGAATTCGTGTGGGGAGGGCAAATCGAAATAAATAGAGGGTATAATTGGCCACTGAATTGGGAGGAAAATGTAAAAAAAAAAAAAAAAAAAGGTGGCCTTTGCCTCATGCATGTCAGAGGATGTGCCCTAAATGCCACGCCTCACCTTTGTCATCGGGCAGGTATCTGAACTCCATGTGCTCGCTGACCTCCTGGTCGGTGGGTCGACGCAGCTGCATGTGCACGGTGACGGGCGAGGTGATGGACGGGTCAAAGTACGCGGGCGTCTTGAAGACGATGGCCACCTGCCTGTGGACATCGGCCTGAGAGAAAGAGCCCTTGGCCTCCCAGTTCTGCGTGAAGAACCGCACCTCGATGTCGTCTGGGGTACGGGATGATGAACAAATGAATGAATGAGCAAGCAAACGAACGAATAGTCAAATGTACAGGAGGCATCGAATGAATGCATGGAATAATACATTCATAAATTAATGAAAGAAACAATTGAATGACATAGTTTTCGTACATAAGTTCAACATTATTGCTTCCTCGAGATGGAAGTACAAATAGAGAAAAAAGACTGGTTAACCCCCCCCCCCAGCTGCGGAGGCTGAACGCACCTTTCTGAACCTTGTCACAGAGCAGGAAGATCTCGTCTCCACCCTTTACGCAACCGCTGTTCTTGTTGACTCGGCAGATTCGCAGTTCTGCTGTGTTTGGGGCCCCTGGGAAAGTGAAGGAACAGAGCAGTTCAGGCACACAGATAAGAGGACAGAGTTAAAGGTTTGGGTGGATGAATAAGAGGACAGATTTACAGGTTTGGGTTGATGTATGAGAGAGCAGAGTTACAGGTTTGGGTTGATGTATGAGAGAGCAGAGTTACAGGTTTGGGTTGATGTATGAGAGAGCAGAGTTACAGGTTTGGGTGGATGAATAAGAGGACAGAGTTACAGGTTTGGGTGAATGAATAAGAGGACAGAGTTACAGGTTTGGGTGGATGTATAAGAGGACAGAGTTACAGGTTTGGGTGGATGAATAAGAGGACAGAGTTACAGGTTTGGGTGGATGTATAAGAGGACAGAGTTACAGGTTTGGGCGGATGTATAAGAGGACAGAGTTACAGGTTTGGGTGGATGAATAAGAGAGCAGAGTTACAGGTTTGGGCGGATGTATAAGAGGACAGAGTTACAGGTTTGGGTGGATGAATAAGAGAGCAGAGTTACAGGTTTGGGTGGATGAATAAGAAGACAGATTTACAGGTTTGGGTGGATGAATAAGAGGACAGAGTTACAGGTTTGGGTGGAAGCTGAGAGCTTTGTGCTGCTTCTGTTCTCCTGCATCTCCAAAGAACAGTGACAAACTGATCCTCATCAAATCTTGCTCACTCCTTCCCATTTGAGCAGTAATACTGCCTCTTCAAGGCAAGGACTCTTACTCTTTTCCTCTTATTCTTCTATTGCGTGATATTCTATTGTGGTTTTTGGTTACATATATGTATATGCTTTGGCAATATGAATGTATGTCTGTCATGTCAAATTGAGAGCGAGAGAGAGAGAAACAGACATCTCCTGTACATAATTTTCATGAGGATATTAACATAAACGTTAGTAACTAAAGTAACAGGAGGACAGAATTGTTGCGAGCCCAAAGCTCCTTCCTGCCTGTTTCTGGATTGCACTCTGGGCCCTGCTTTCACACACTCTGTTCCTCCCACAAAGGTCTTAGGCAAGGGAACTTTACAGTGCATTACAATGGCATACAACTCAACACAAGAGGATCTCAAATCACTAAACAATCTCAGAAGAGGAAGTGGCTATGTGTGTTTTTATGCATTTTTTAAAATATTAAAATAAAGGGGAACCTGTGCTGCTTCCTCTTTCCCCAGCACTCATAGAGCCACATGAAGGGTTTGGTCTCAATGATGGGGAGGGAGAGACTGTATGCGAGCTTTGACAATATTGCCCTTTTAAAAAACAAGCTCTGATGCATATGAAGTTAGCGGACATTTCCATTCACACTCCTGCATTTGTCTCTCTCCCTCTCAGTCTCCGTTTTTTCCCCCTCTTGACTTTTTGTTCCCTTTTTCACTTCTTACATGTGCTGTTTACCATATGCCCTTAACTGACAAATAAATGCAAGTATTAGATGAATTTTTTTTAAGTGCACTTGCCCAACTGTGAAGAAAAAACACACTCCTGCATTTAATTACGAGTGAAAGAATACAGGTATCTCTCTCTCTGTCTTACTTTCTCTCAGGTGGCTGTCTGACCCTGAATTTCTGTTTAACTCTTTATCTGGCCACTATGGGGTTGACCAAATTGCTGGCCTCTTTCTTCTGTCTGCTTATCTACCTGCATCACAGTATGCCTAAAGAAGTTGGGATTTCCTGCATTGGGTGCCAGGGTGATGGCAGCAGGGTGAATGTAGTCTGTGCCCATGCCACTCAACGCGAGAGTGAAAGCGAGAGGGGGAGATACGCCCCATGGCTGCGTCAGTTACCGACTCCCACGCCAGGTCTGGTTTGCTGTTTGATTACAAGTGCCTTGCGCATAGCTGAAAGTAAGGTTCTCAGAAGCTGTTGCACAAATCGCCACAAATTCCCAAACTCGTGATGCAAGCCTGAGGCAAAGTTTCCCAACGTCCCCCCTGACCACCTGCAACTTCCAGCACTGAACACAAGGGGCACTCTTTTTGACCCAGATTGGAGAGGCAAGGGCCACTCACGGTTGTCATAGACGGGGTTGCGTTTTTTTAATTTTGTTTCAGATTTTTTCCTGTTTTCTCCCAATTTGGTAGCCAATTATACCCTCTATTTCTTTCAATTTACCCTCCCCCACGAGCCCACCGCTTGTCTTCGGAGACAAGACAGTTTTCCCCGCACAGGGTTGCCTTTCGCGCTTCTCGGCGAGCTCGGGCTGGTGCAGTCGGGTTTCGAACCACGGCTGCAATGGGCAACCTGCATTCCGGGCAAATGCTTTGACCGTTTCGCCACCCGAGGCCCATGTGGGGGTTGCGGTTTTTGACCTTTATGTAGAGGGGAGGGCCACTCACGACTGTCGTAGAGCGGGTTGCGTTTTTTGACCAGTATGGAGTAGGGATGGATCAGAATAATCAATTATTCGTTTATTCAATATCAAGGTTCAAATTAGATTTTTAATATTGGAGTCGATTTTGACGTTATTTTTTAACTCTGGGTCTGCATACAACACATCAGGGTGCACGGGTTCAGTAACATTATTTATTTTTTGTTTATTTAATTTATTTTTAACGGTGTTGAGTGTGGATTGGAATGGGAGAGGGTCTGACATCATTCAATAGCATGCTTGCAACCTGTCAGCGTGTGCGTGGGTGCGGTGTAGCTTTCATGATGTTGAGAAAAATCTCTGCCTGGGCACACCACAAAAGAGTACAGGATAATCTTGTCCAGTGTGGGATATGTGGAACAAAGTTGTCCTATCCACGACAACGACGCTATCACATCTCAAAAAGTTGCATTCAACGGTCACAGTAAGCGAAGATGAGAAACCCAGACCTGGACCGAGCCAATCAAGCATTGCGCAATCTGTTCAAGTTCGCAAGTGTGACAGAACACACAGAAAACATCTGCCCTATTTGCCAACATGGTGGTTAAAGACATGCTGCCCATTAATACCGTAGAGGGGAAGAGGTGTCGAGAATTAATGCCATACATAGAGACGGAGTACACGGTTCCATCTCGAAAAACGATCTCGAAAAATTATTGATTATTCGTACCGCCCACTTATTATTTGACCGTGACAAAGTCTCTCCCTAGTGTGGAGAGAGGAGGGCCACTCACGGTTGTCGTAGATGGGGTTGGAGATGATGGGCTTCAGCGGTCCGGGTGTACTGGCCGGCCTCATCCTGGAGGAACACCTGGAAACACAGCCGAACCACGTTCAGGTCATATTCTTCCGTCTGCAGCAGCTGCTCCCGGGGGACTGCAAACACAACAACAACAACAACGTCTTCACACAACGCTACTTCTTCAAAACACAGACACCAAACGCAGCTCAACTTCAGCTCAGCGCACAACACTTCAGACCACTTCTTTAAACGACTCAACCCAGACCACTTATTTAAACAACCTAACATGGTTAATGTTCATTTCGGAAAACAAAACAACAAAATTGACTCCTTAAACAACTTAGTACACAGTACAATTCAAAAAGAGACACGGCACAGTCAACTTTAAACAATGCAACACAGTCAACTTCGATAAGCACGACAATTTAATCAACCTCTTTAAACAACCCCTGATATACTGTAAATCGAAGAGCTTGGTGCTATGTTTTTGGCTGCCATTTTGGCCCAGCCCAGGTGGGGGCCACACATTGGTGGTGGTTGAGGTGAGTTTCCCCCCCTTCGCTGTGAAGCTCTTTGGGCTCCTTGAAAGGTGCTATATAAATGCAATGTTCTGTTCTATTCTATTGAGAGTTGCTTTGGTGGACGAGTGGAAGCCGCTGCGGATGCAGTGCCGAACAGCAGAAAACCACATGACACAGCGTGAGAGCGTGATCAGCATCGTGCGCGGGTCATGGTTTCTATAGTTTCCCTTTAGTTTGTTCACTGGGGCGTTATCTGAGAGAGTTGTTGCTAAAGGTTTGCTCAACTCCCGCCATCATCGGCTGCAGTCCAGCCCGTTTTCCTGGGTCTCCTCGAACCTGTGATGGCTCGTGTGCTGGAGCTAGAGGCTCAACCTTTAAAATGATTCATTTCTCTCAACCATTCATTCGTTTAGTTCAATTAACTATCCATCACTTAACTATCGGTTAATTATCTGACTAATCCATGCCAGTTTGGCAGCCAGTTAAATCTTCATATGCTTGTATGAAGTGGTAGCATTCTTTTTTCTTTATGTAATAAAATTGCACAGCATTTAGGCAAAGCTACTCATCTCAACAACTGATCATTTGACCAACTGGATCGATTTCTTCTGCCTTCACTGGGGTGAGACTGCCCGGAAATGTGGCACATCGATGTCATAAGGGTCAGTTAATCTGTACTCACTGTAACTGTAGTTTAAATGCTCATGACAATGCACCTATTTTCTGAAAGGAGACCCTCAAAGATCTCAAATAGATGCTTTCATGATTATATTTTGGTTGTGATTTGTAATACATTCAAATGTGACACGAGAAAGCTGTGAGAAATAAGATGAACAGGAACCAGTTTCTGGGTCAACTGTTGACATGGAGACAGAGAGAGAGAGAGAGAGAGAGAGAGAGAGAGAGAAATAGAAAGGCCGGGGGGGGGGTCGAGAAAGATAGGTACATTCAGGATGTGTGAGAAAGAGGAAGAGGGACTTTGTGAAAAAACAAGAGTCAGTACAAGAGAGAGAACGTGGTGGAGCATAAGAAAAACCTGTAAAACTTTAAAACTGAGGCTATTTTTTGCCAAGCTAATTGAGGTTATTTAAAATCACAACAAATTACTAATCTTAAGTAAAACACTGAAGGAGCAGCTAAGGAGGCACTGTATAACAGCAAAAAATGTCCTTCAGCAACATTGAAAAACTACTACTTGCAGCTAAAAGGACCCCCTCCCCGCACTTAACACACACAAACACACACACACACACACACACACACACACACACACACACACACACACACACACACACACACAACAAATTACTAATCTTAAGTAAAACACTGAAGGAGCAGCTAAGGAGGCACTGTATAACAGCAAAAAATGTCCTTCAGCAACATTGAAAAACTACTACTTGCAGCTAAAAGGACCCCCTCCCCGCACTTAACACACACAAACACACACACACACACACACACACACACACACACACAGACATACGTGTTTTCATGTACGCTCACATCCGCCCACTGTCTTGCGCACTTGACGACTGGGCAAGCCCGCCTACAGCTGTGTGTCCGAGTTACACTTCTATCCTCTCGCTGATGTCACTGCTGATGGAAGACGGCGCAGATGAAAAAAAGTGAGATTCTCTTTCTGCTCGGTGCTGCCACGCCGACACAAATTCTTGACTGCGTGGACAGACTGACGTACCGAGAGACCTCAGCCTTTACCTGCCCCCGCTCTGAAAGAATGCCACCAACCACCACCAACGAGACTAGAGAATGAGGGAGGGAGAAAGAGAGAGAGAGAAAGAGGGGGTGTTATGGAACCCCACACTAGGGGAGAGGGTGAGATAGAGAGAAAGAGAGAGCGAAAGAGAGAGGGGGGTGGTATGGAAGCCTAGTTTATGGGAGAGGGGGAGAGAGAGAGAGAGAGAGAGAGAGAGAAAGAGGGGTGGTATGGAACCCCACACTTGGGGAGGGGGGATGGGAGGACTGGGTGGCGCAGAGGAGGTGGTGCAGACACCTGCGCAGACAGAGAGTCAGACAGTGTGGAGGAGGGATAGAGGCAGGGTAGGGGAGGGTGTGAATTCTCCACGGCTGCGGGCATGGCACTCTGTCCCTCCGTTCTTCTGACTCACAGGATGACTTTTGCCTTGATGCAACGTATTATCTCTTTTCTAAATATAATATTCTGTTTTAACAGCCTATGCAACCTCAAAAGAAGCAGACTTCAAATGAGAAACCGCAACAAAAAAAACATTAAAAGGTAAAAAAGGAATTCTCACTATGCACTTCCCAAATAAAATTCCTGTACTGTCCCATTTGATGGACATTAATTTGCTTATTCAGTTTACATAGTTTACAACTGATACATTAGCCATTCATCTAGCTGTATATGTACTGAAACAATTGAGGTTAAGTGCCTTGCTCAAGAGCACCACAGTGGCACCAAACCGGATTTGAACCTGCAACATTGTGGTGGCAACATATCCAGCTTTCCCGGTATTACAATACTCAATTCCTGCGGAACCTTCACGCATGACCATGAATCGGTGAAGAAAGAAGTTCCATTATACAAATATTATCCAGCTATGGTGCACTGTAATGGTAATGGACAGCTCAGCGATTTTTCGTCTTGTGAAAAGGTCAGTTCCTGCCCTCGGGGCGGGGGCGTAACAAAGGCCGTCTATGTTCTTATTCACATAAGCATTCTCATTTCCTCTCATATCCCTTTACAGAACATCACTTCTTTTCTCTTCTCAGAATAAAGTAAAATGTATAAATTAATATAGTTATTTATTATGTATAGCATTTATAATAATAATCCTATAAATCCTATAATTCACAATAATACATAGATTATTTATATCAATCTTTTGTGTTGTAACAATGCAAACTATATCCTCATGAGAACACAGTGGACAGTGGGCCCCTGCATGGAGGTGACCATCTAAATATCCAGCTTCATTGAAGCTCAGTATTTTAATAAGCACAGTATTTTATTATCTACACAAATGTGGTAAAGATTTGTGACAGGCCTCACGCTTGTACAATCTCTCTGATGAATGCCTCTAGTTCACACCTGTGCACTGAATCTTGCACTGTGTCTCTTGTGCAGGAGATCTTCCTGTGTTGACATTAGTTTAATCTTTCAACCAAAACCACCATTATCACATCCAAGCTACGGGTACTAAATGAACAAGCTTGCCTCTCACTCAAAAACAAAAACAAAACAAAAACAAACAAATAAAAACCTTGGTCAGTTTTTGCTGTTGGATTATGATTTCATTAAGGGTAATTATTTGTATAAATGAGACGTAGGCCCTGCCGTGTCATTTTTGGAGAAGTGACTGCTGTGTTGATGTCTTACAGCCGGAAACAGCTGGGTTTCACAGCTGAAGTGATACTGCCTTTGCAGTGGCCTTCCCCTCTGAAGCAGCTTAGTGTGGCTCCAGAGCCCGTACAGGCCTACAAGCAGAGGGGCCTTTATCAGAAATCATGGGGTAAATTTAATGTCGTAACAACGTTGGCTGTTGCAATCCACTAACCCGCATTTCAACTTGTCGTCATCTTGATTTAATACTCAAACTAATTAACTTGGTTCCTTTTTTGGGGCGTGACGGGGGCAAGTGAGGTCTTCATACCTCAGTCTAACATCTATTTTGCCGCCATAACTGCACTTCCTAGAACATTAACGCCATGACCATCTACAGTAATGTCAATAGTGGGCCTCTTTGTTTAGTTCAAATTGTTTCAGCGTCGACAAAAAACTATTGGTTTTACCCATTCCACAATACAATAATTAAACAGTCAATCATTTAAAACGTTCTGCCCTCATGGATTACTGTACACAGGCAAGATAAGCTAATTGTAAATTGTAAATATGCCTTAATTTGAACTCTACACGAGGCAAGAGTCCCTCACCAAGCACCCAGCATGTTGGATGACAGCTCACACCCATTGAGTGGTGAATATGAACTTTCGATATGTGATCATTTAGAAACGCACTTTAAAAAAATGAGCAGAGCACATAAATCTTTTATGCCAAAAAGTATTCCTCTCTCTTAAACAAAGCTGGTAGCTCCCACACAGCATTGTAATCTTTCAAACCAAGCCTGCCACTGGATTATGTTCCTGTCTGTACATGAAATGCAGGCAAGGCACCGTACATTGTTGGTTCTGGGTCTTCTTTGCCAACCACAAAAGCTGTGAAACTGTCCGCAGTCGCGTACATTCAGCTGAACGCTAAATAAAGTCTCCCAACTCTCTATCTACTTCTGAGTTCAGTTTCAGGTTTTACAGGGATTCAATGGAGCCAACTCTCTTCGACAGCATTTACACGACTGCTGAAGACGTTTCGCATAGGAGAGAAGCGTTTTGTTTTGTTAAACCAACATATAATAGCAGTGCACAGACCCATTTCTGAAGAAAAACTAGCATTAGTTCTAAAATGTTTTCAGAACTAATGCAATGTGTTCATTACAGATATGAAATATTCTTAACTGTTTGTTGTCTTGGGAACTGAGTGTGCAAGCCAGGGCCTGATTGCCCTAATTGCTGTATTTGGGTTGTCAGCTCTGAAACATTCTATATCCTAACTATGTTTTAACTGAAGCCTCATTTTTCCGTAGTAAAAAATGATACCTGCATGCCCGCATACTTTGACCAAGATGCATGCATTTTACCAGGTCTGAAATTGTAATAAGGCAGGTATAAAGCATAAAGCCAGCAAGCTAGCTATACATACAGCTAGCCGGATGCGAGGAGTTTTCCTTTGCAGTTAGAAATGACAGACATGTGACTTAAGCTCTCACCATTGAAGGGGTTGATGTGCCGAGTCATTCTCTGTAATATTGCATCCTTCACCTCGCGCCTTCTCACACACTGGATCCCCAGGTTCTGAAAGCTGGAAGAAAGGCACACCTCGGTCAGGTTGGGTCTCCATTATCACTGCCCCCCCACCCCCTGAAGCCTGGCCTGTTTCCCCATGAAGAGCCACACAGCTCTGAGAGGACAACGATTGAAAACAATCTCATAATTAAGCAATTTTGCCTGAAGCGTTCAAATGGTCAACTGTGGGTTGGTAACAACCAAACCAACAATTCAGTAAAACGTGCTGGAGCAAGAGAGATCTTGTAGCTCTCAGATCTGGGTAACTGTGTTGCTATGGCAAATGATCTAGGAATTCCCCCACACACACACACACACACACACATACACATACACATACACACAAACAGTGACAGAACATCAAGTTGGTCATCCCTTGGAGGCCCACGCCTGTGCGTGGGTGGGGACTGTGATGACATCACAGGCTGCCACCAACACATCACACTCAGGCACCAAACAGAGTGCCTTTTCACAATGAGGCAGGGCACCAGGTTCTCATTTTCTGGAGGTCCCCCCCCAAAAAAAGACACTTGAAATAAAGTATGCCATTATACACAGCACCTTTTAGAAAGCTCTCCATATAAAATACTACGAACCAGAGACTATTTTACACTCTATGGTCCACAAGGTACTACAGGCGAGAGCTAGTGCAGATTGGAAAAATGGCAAACCTCTCGCTTAACAACAGCTGGTTGCCTGTGGGCACCTGGCGCATGGGGGAGGAACAAACTTTACAGTCTGGAACCCTGGCCAAATTAAACCCACCCCACCACTGGCAGAACCAGGCCAACAGTGTCCCATCGCTCTGGACTCCTGGTCCCATATTTTGAATTGGCCTTACTGGAGATCTGGTCATTCAGATCCTCAATTACAAAAGGAAATAGGGGGTGACCAGACATTCATGCTACTGGCCAAGCACTTCTTCATTTACAGATGATGCTAACAAGCTGATTGATCTTCATCCCTGGCTCCCAAATCTGGCTGCTTGGGTTATCTCAAAGAGGTGCTTGGGGTATGGTGGCATGGCATGGCATTAAAAAAAAATTAATTACTTTGTTTATCAATCAATTGTCTAGACATAATATACTTTTTATACTTTCGAACGGCTGACAGAAGTGTGCAGAGCACTGGAAGACATGGATGGCGAAGCACAGTCGTCGTGCAATCACAGATACCTTCTGGGGCGAAATAAAGACAAACGTGACAAGCAAAAAGATGTTCTGTTTGTCCATTTGTACCAGTTTCCTAAGCCTGTTGTGCATCTCTAGTCTTGAGCCGAGGAAGAGCCGAGGTGAAAGAGTGACATTGAGAGTGACTTACGCAATGACCCTGCGCTCCGGACCAAACTCTGCCTCATAGTACCCGTCCTTGCAGTCCTTACCCACCAGGTCATGGGGGTGTGGCCTGTAGGGCTCATTCTTGGTCACAAGTGACACGCGCACCTTTCCTTTCCTGACAAAATTCAAAATCTGAAGAACAAGAGGGTTTGTGGAGAATGTGGATTAGTGTTGGATCTGCTGAATGAAGGAGAAGCAAAATTTACAGTGGGGAAATACTAACACGAAATGCAGGCAAGGCACAGTTCTTACGGAACGTATCCCTGCGGTGGATTACTGCAACGTCTTGCAATTTTATACATCTATGCTTTAAATGACCTTTGCTTTGTTTTTGATTATGTACTAAATGCCTATGCAGTATTGCACTTTGCTGGTGCCCCCCCCACCCCCCCCCAAACACATACGAACACCCAATAACACTGGAGCTAGGCTCTCTCTGACCTGGATGCTGGGGTAGGTCCTGTTGTTGTCCGAGCTCCTCTTTCCGGGGATGCTGCCGGCCGAACGGCCCTCGCATTTGTACCTGAAGCGCATCCCCCTTTGCCTGGGCTCCTCAAATATCTCGACGCAGGGCTCACCCACTGAACGGACAGAGGAGGGGCGTAAGAGCTGGCAGCCATAAGCGTGACATAAGCACCAAACAACACAGCAGAGCTATAGCGATTTTCGAATCTCAACCAGATTTGAAGAAGTGAAGAAATGGCAGCACACACCTCCTACGACTAATCCTGACCACAACGTGAAAGAAAGCGCCGTCATAATTTCCCTTGAACGCAAGCATGAACTGTTTTGGTCACTATAGTATATGTGCAGATTGTGCGTGTGCTGGGATAACATTATTCAAATCTGCCAGTGCCAGTGCAGTGCCAAAATGCACTCGTTAACTGATGTTCATTAATCATCTTATGTTTCTAATATGACATGCAAAGTGATAATCTATGTATACGTCACATACTATAAACAATATTCCATCCAGATTCTTGTTCCATTGTACAAAATAGACCACTTGATGGCTTTTTTAACATCTATATTGCCACATAACTGCCTTTTTCTGCACTGGCTCTGTGAATTTCAGAACTACTGGCAGAGGTGAACTTGATCTGTTCCCTGCCCTCCTTGACAGTCCTTCCTCCACTTAAACATGCACTTTAAAATCTCCTAAAAATATGTATTATGCCAGAAAGGATCAATGCACAGAATGTAAATAATGATCAACACAAAACAGAAGAGGTGAGAGGAGGAAGGATGATGTAGACCGACAATTAGTTTTGAGATATCATCAAAACAATGGAACCATTTCCTCTTGTGTTTCCAGGGCTTTTAACAGCTAATTTACAGTGGCAGGTAGTGGGCTGAGCTAAACCCAGACTACGTACTTACCTCCGAGATGAGAGCCCCTGTGCAGTGGCAGCATTTGAGCTGTGGAAAAATGAATGAATGAATGGATGAACCAGGGATGGAAAAAAAGACAGAAATAACTGAAAGGGTTAAAGACAACAAAGACAGTGTTGCACAAAATAACCAAAATCACAGAATATTTAAATGAAAACTATCATGGGAATTCCCATTCAAATTTGAATACTGAATTCACTTTATTGAAATCCAAAAATATAGGAGGGATTTAAACACAGCAATGATGCGCCTGTGCACGGCAAAGCCTGTTATCTACATTTCTATTGGATAAGGAAATCATAAATTCCAAACAAGCACGTGCACAAGTCCACACATTCCAAGATATTCGACCACACATGCTACACACGCACACGCGCGTTAAGGGAACACACTCACGCGCGCCACCACACACTCGTATGCAGAGGAGCACGCACACAGAATCTCACTCAAATACGCACGCGCGGGGGAAATAATCTCAAGCAATGCTACAATTCATTCATTACATTGCATTCTGCAAATCACTAGAATCTGGCTAAATGAAAAGTACTATGAAACGCGGTTCATTGACAAATGAGATTGTTGGATGTCATGACGTCCCTCCAGCAGTTTTTCATGTAGATTATTTGAAGGTTATTGTAATCAATTGTTCAATCCCATGCAATCTAATCATACATTATGACACTCATATTTCATCTATTCCATGCGTATTTGTTTAAAATATTGAAAACATACAGCTTTTTCGTTTTTCAGTGCCACCCACGGTCAGCCTACATAATTTTCCTTCCGCATTTACACCATCCGTTTTCGCTTGTGCTAAGATCATTTAAGGAAATAATATCTCCTTTAAGTTTCTAATGTTTTGAACTTAACAATAATTTGACAACAGCAAATCATATTTGCAGTTTACAATGGTATGGACATTCTAAAGGTAAAGGGTAAAAGACGTTCTTATAAAATCCAGATATTTCTGTTGCGCTTTCTTTGGTAATGCATTTTCTATGATTATCAAGTAAATTGTTTGTAATGAATACACGAAGAATCAAATATCGAAACGTTGTGGCTCAATTAAGCCTTGCGTATGTATGTAATAGCAATACATACAACACAAATAAATTGTAGTCAACTTGGGTCACTTTAGCAGATACATCCTATTACTTTAATTCTATGCGAAACAAATATACATTTTGTGAGAAAAATAACATTACCACCTTCTGAAAACGTACGATCGGTGCATTGTTTCTACCTTGAAACACAGTTTTGTAAAAGTTTTTGTCACTACTCACCGTCCATGTTGTGAACACCCTTATTGCGGGATATTATCTGGGTGAGACGACTGGACTGAAACAGTAGAATGGTGATGTATTGATTTTTAAAATGAGAGATGTTGAAGACGCCCAGGGAATTCCCCCCCGCTATCTCCGCCCGTAGGAGCTAAGCACAACCCACCAAGCCCAAATATGTTCCCTCTAGAGGCGCTATTCTACTGTTGTCTATGGAAAAGGCTTTTAAGGTCGCGTGCCCACAAAATTCACGTTTTATAGTCAATAACCTCATTACTATACTCTGAAAAGAATTTCGTGATACTGTCATTAAATTGAAAACATTTCAATGACAGTATCACGACGTGGGATGTATACGGCCATGTCAACACGGGCAAGACACTCAGCAATCTTTCGTGAACAGTTTACAAATAGGAGTCTTCTAAATATGTTTCAAATAGCCTACGTCCATACAAATGACAAAGACCAGATGAGCATTCTGTAGAAGACTAGGATAAACATCCGGAATGTGAAAGGTGCTGTCTTCATTTAAATGCTGGTGAAAAACTAGCAAGTAACACCAAATAAGCTAAAAAATCAGTGCACCAGTGCTTAAACCCCTTTCCCATAGTCAACAGTAGCACTGATAGAGGGCATAGATTTGGACAAGGGAAGAGATTCGGGCACCACATACTTATAATTACAAAATGCATCACTTTATGTGAGCAACTGAAGGGAGTGTGTAATAAACAGTACATAGGAAAACTTAAAACAAATTTAACACTGTAAGAAGCCAGAACAAAATAACATTTGTGGAAATGTAAACCTGCAGGCTCTCCCACCAAGGGAAGTCAGTGGACCAGGGCCCGTATGTACAAAGATTCTAAGAGTAGGAGTGCTGATCTAGGATCAGGTTTCCCCCTAACTATTATGAGCTAAAAGGCTAAACTGATCCTAGATCAGCACTCCTACTCTTAGAGTCTTTGTACATACGGGCCCAGATCTCCCAATTTCAAGCCCCATTTTTAAGAGTTGATCCCAATGCCAAGACATCTGTGTAAGATCTGGGGAAGGACTTATGTAGAATTATAAATACAAGACTACTTCATAGCTTCCTTAACAAGCACAGTGTCTAGAGTAATAGTCAAATAGGGTGCTACTGGGCGCTATAAAAGACACAAAACCGTGGCAGATTACCTGTCGACTCTGAAAGATATTAAGGCAAGACAAGTTTTGACAAAGTCAGTGAGCACAGCCTGGCAATACAGACAAGCCAGCACAGAACAACACAGATCCTCAGGGCGGTGTGCTAGCATTGCAGCCAGGAAGAGGTAGAGACAGAACTGCACTTCACCAAGAATGTGAGAAATACAGGGAAGTAAGAGTTTTACTTCCACCAGCTTAACACTAATACATTTGAAATTCCTGGTCCCACAGGACAATGTAAATTGCCAATACTTTTTGTAGAGGACCCCTGTGGCCCACGTATCAAATATAAGTTTGGATGCCATGTTAAATGTATATTTTTTGTATATTACCTTATTTGCAGTAACTTTAAATTACTCCTTTAATTTGCTGATTTGTATTGAGCTTTTCTGCCACATGTAGGCTATATTTTGTGGCAATACGAAGGTACATTTATCACGACGTCAAATCAGGGGGAGGGGTGCTTTAGCAATACTTACATTACTACATTTATATTTACAAATGTTATTTGTTACGTATTATTTCTGTATTTATGCATTTATATACTGCATCAAAGCCATTGGATGAGACGAACGCTGACGCATCACCTGTTGACAGCTAGAAACCTGCAAGTGAAATGCCTTGCAGTAGCAAGAAAATACATTTTAAAAACAGCAGGGTCCTTAAAAACAGCAGGGTCCTGTCGACGTCACACTGAAGACGAGCGCATACATGGCCCACATGTCTGTCGTCAAATGTCAGCGATAACTCATAGCAGCCACCACAGGACAGTCCATGTGTAAAGGGAGAACACTGTAAATATCGTTAAAATCATATTATGCTCCTGTACAACATAGCCTACCATGTCTGAGCTAGCTGTTTACAAGATATTCAAATACGATTATTTTTCAACTTCCCAAACAGTTAAAAACATCACGGAAGACTAATATAATCATCATTTGGAGTCATCAATAAAGTGAAACTCAAAACATTTATCCAACGCTATTTAAGTAAAAAAACATTCATCATTCATGTTTGTTTTATTAACATGCTTATACTATCAATTTTAGGGTATTCCCCAGCGAGCTAGCACGCCTACATAAGGCGAGCTGGGAATCTCCCAGAGGCGATACGAACAAGGAAGTTTATTTTCTAACCAGACAGCCATCATATCCACACTACCTGTTTACAGATTGTCACAAAATGACATCACAACAGGAACTGTTCAGTTTCGCCACATTGAAAAGTTATCTTAAACTCAATTATTTATACTTAATACTTAACGTGTGGTTCTGTAGACTCTCCCGTCTTTAATATCTCACATCTACAGTAGGTGTTTCATTTTTCAGAAAAAATAAGGGAAAGTAGAAGTGTCCCCATTGATAAATGAGCAATGTCGCTATTTAAGCACCACGGCCAGTACTTGTGGTCGTTGTCCTTACTCTCTATAACGTACACACAGTGGCCACTTTATTAGGTACACCTTTCTAGTACTGGGTAGGACCCCCCTTTACTCCCAGAACAGCCTGAATTCTTTGTGGCATGGATTCAACAAGGTACTGGACATGATAGCATCACGCAGTTGCTGCAGATTTGTCGGCTGCACATTCATGTTGCGAATCTCCCATTCCACCACATCCCAAAGGTGCTCTATTGGATTGAGATCTGGTGACTGTGGAGACCATTGGAGTACACTGAACTCATTGTCATGTTCGTGGAACCAGCTTCAGATTACGTGTGCATTGTGACATGGCGCATTATCCTGCTGGAAGTAGCCATTAGAAGATGGGTAGACTGTAGCCATAAAGAGATGCACATGGTAAGCACCAAGACTCAGGTAGGCTGTGGCATTTAAACAATGCTCAATTGGTATTAAGGGACCTAATGTGTGCCAAGAAAACATTCCCCACACCATTACACCACCACCACCACCAGCAGCCTAAACCGTTGACACAAGGCAGGATGGATGCATGGAGTCATGTGGTTTACGCCAAATTCTGACCCTACCATCTGCATGTCGCAGCAGAAAACAAGATTCGTCAGACCAGGCAACGTTTTTTCAATCTTCAACTGACCAGCTTTGGTGAGCCTGTGCCCACTGCAGCCTCACTTTCCTGTTCTTAGCTGACAGGAGTGGAACCCAGTGTTGTCTTCTCCTGTTGTAGCCGATCCACTTCAAGGTTTGACGTGTTGTGCTTTCAGAGATGCTCTTCTGCATCACTGTTGGAACGCGTGGTTATTTGAGTTACTGTCACCTTCCTGTCAGCTTGAAACAGTCTGGCCATTCTCCTCTGACCTCTCATAAACAAGGTGTTTTCACTCACAGAACTGCCGCTCACTGGATGTTTTTTGTTTTTCGCACCATTCTCTGTAAACTCGACTGTTGTGTGAAAATCCCATGAGATCAGCAGTTTCTGAGATACAAACTGGTCTGGCACCAACAATCATTCCATGGTCAGTCACTTAGATGGGCAGGGAACAATTTTCATTTTTTTTCCAATATGGGAGTTAAATGAAAGGCCAGCTGCCCACATTTTGGTTTTGACCAGATTAAGTCTCCAACTTGATTTCACATCAGCATATAAACATCAGAAGATAGGTAAAATTTGGTTAAATAATTGATTAAAACATAAAATGTGCTCTGGAGTAAGAGTCAGTCAATGAGTAAAAACCCCCCAAACTATCAAGATGATTGTAATAGCACATAACAATTGACCAAAAAGGAGGGAAAACTGCTTGTGAAGTTGAGTACAATCAAAAAATGTTTCTCAATCCAAAGAAACAAGGCACTTTTGGGCAGAAGGTAAATGATTAAAAAAAAAGTCTACATAAGACGAGGTGTGAAATGTTGAAATCTATGTATCCATGTTAAATCTATCTATGAGAAGAAAACAATCTATGGGTTGTGGCTCAAATATTCTTCACCAGGACTCAACTTCACCAGACCAGAAATGATTACTAATGAGCTGTTATATTCTGCCGACCAAGTCATACAAAGTTCAGTTTAATTAGTGAAGTAGATTTGCACAAATTAGATAATTTGAACACTCCATAATTAATTATACAGAATGTTGTACTGGAATGATTAAAAATATATTCTGAAATGAGAATTTGCATATAAATGAATGAAATCAACCATATTTATAAAAAATCATTTTTTTGGTGGGGATAGACATGGCAGGAAATTAAGAAAAAAAAAACGACAGTGGAAAGTCACAGGACTACAAAATAGATATCAATCTGTTGATTTGGTCTTGATAAAATTGGTCCAAAACTAAACACGCACACAAAAAAAGTATGAAACCCCTTCATTAAACCTGTTAAATCCACGGATCAAAATATAAATATCTAGATGGTTCCCCTCTGAAGGGGAAGTGAATATACCAAAAACATTTCCCTCTAAATTTGTAAACATGAAATTCTTGATTCTCAAGGAGGAAAAAAAACAAGCAGACAAACTGGGGGTTTATGGTTTTATGGGATTATTTTAAAGGAGGCAATATCATACATTACATAGAAAAATACCCTTTCAAATACAATTTTTTGCCCTAGAAAAACAATACCCAAATAAACTTAAATGGTTTATTATTCTTTTTTTTGTTTAAATTGTGATAAATGTAGATTCACATTCAGTTGGAGCAGTCTTTACAATGTTAATGAGGAAGAAAACTGCAATGTTCTGATATATAAAAAAGCACACGGTACAAATATGCCAAGTATAAATAAAATAAGATAACCCCAAAGATGAAAAATAAATGAGTCTTAAATACACAGCTGCTTTCTGTACACCCAACCTCAGCGGAACCTCAAAAAAAAAAAAAAGCAAATGAAATCACTGCGTGGAAAGAAAAAAGAAAGCTGGTGTCTCCTTCTCTTTAAATCATGAGCTGGAGGAGGAGTTTAAGGGCCTCCATGGGAGGCGTACAGAGCTGACACCCTGCTCTCGGCCAGTTAGAGCAGCAGGGGAAAAATAAAGGGAAACTCATCCAACTATACAGAAAAAAGGATTCAGCCATCTCGTTAAAACACCAGCTGGACCTGGTCCTGGATCGCATCAGAACCGCAGCCCTCAAGTTCACCACAAATCACAGGTCTGCAGTGTCTTAAGAAAGGCTAGTAGGGTTTCCACTGGCAGAAAAAAACATGTGACTGGCGAAACGGGTCACGGTTCTAATGCGGTCCGTGGTCCAGAATGTGTCTCAGAGAGGTCCTTCCAGTGGCTGTATTGGAACCTCTTCAGTAAATCGCAAAAGGGAAAAAAGCAAAAAAACAAAAAACAATTGACAAACAGTGTAGAATCTCAAATACATTGGGGAGAGGGGGAAGAGAGGAAAAACCCAGACTTTTTTTGTAACTTTTCTTTTTTTGTTAAAAACTACAATTTTAAGTGTATGAAAGACTAAACAGTGATTTTTTTAAAGACAATTATATACATAAACTATACCTACTGTACAAGTTCTATGTTATACAAGCTCAACTCAGTATGTAAATGAGTATTTTGTCACATGAAGGCAATTTAAAATGAAAAATGAAACAACAAAGGAAGAAGAAAAAAAAAAAAAAAAGACCCCTCCAATACTCTTCATCGGTGCTTGATCGTGAGAGATTGCAGGTGTCCGTTCACGCAGGGCAGCAGAATGGGGTATTAAAAAAACGTGTTGAGCACATTTACCACAGTGGTCCTGCTCTTTCAGTAGGTCCCCGGACCAGCAGTAAGCGAGCGTCAAAGAGTAAAACGGGACCACCTGGTGACGAAGCACAGTTACCTGGGGAGGCCTTGCCGCTACCGGTTGAGGGTGAGTCTGATGGAGTTCTTGATCACGCGCAGGTTGCTGGTGGGCAGGGGGGACGAGGCGTCCGGCAGCTCCTTGCTGGGTAGTCTCTGTGCGGGGGGTCACAGTCACAGGACAAGACAGATTTAAAGTAAAACGCAAGTCTCTGTCCGGGTCTCACCGAATGGATTTGAGGAGGAGGTGGTGGTACCTGTGTTCTCGATGTGTCAATGGTTGGGATTGGCATAGCCTGTGCTCCGTCGAGATCTTCCTGCTGAAGACATTACAGGCATTTAGCAGACGCTCTTATCCAGAGCAGTCCATTTTTACAGCTGGATATTAACTGAAGCAATTCAGGTTAAGTACCTTGCTCAAGGGTACAACGGCAGTGTCCCACCTGGGGATTGAACCTGCAACCTTAACGTTACAAGCCCAGTTCGTTAACATTATACCACACTGCTGCCTGACAGGAGTTTAAATCGCTTGGTCATACGAGCCATGGTGAAAAGCATCATTTGCTGGGGAGAAGTAACTCCTTAAAACTATGGGGTTGACCCCCTTTTGATGGGGATATGACCCCCATCAAAAGGGGGTCATATCCTAGAAGGTTTAGTTTAACAGGGATACAAAAGATCAAATATGGATCAAGTGAAATCTTCAAAAGGACTCATTATGCACTCTAAATTTAGCATCAATAGTGTGCTGATGGTGATGGAGGAATTTCACCGGTACTCACCACTGCTGGGCTATCCCCTTGCTCCTGCCCGTTGCTGGGAGGTGGGTACGGCTCTTTAAATGCAGAGTCATCCAATAAGTTAATCTGTGGATTGAACGCATCATATGATCAGTGATTACCTCCAAAAGTTCTCCACAGTTGAACATGTACACCAGTTTGCATGCAGTGTACACACATGGCAGGCGGTGAGGTGAGGGTTTCGGCGTGAGACATTCTCCCCACCCTTCACTGCCCCACAAATTGGCATGGGGCACAATGATGCCTCCAAAGGAATCCAGCCCCAATGCATCATGGGCAAGTGGTCACCTTGTCTGCATCTTTGAGCCTCTTGGGCGACTCCTCCAGGGATGGCGAGTGGGGCCGCTTGGGGGCGGTGCCATTGACAGTGACGCCGTTGGGCAGCTCAGCCTGGTTGCTGGGAGAGATGCGCGGGATCACACTCCTGCCTACCACTGTGGGGATGGTGCTGCCAGTAGGGGGCGGTGAAGCCTTGGCAGGGGGTGTGGCTACTGGCTCTGCAGATGACAACAGAGGTTAGTAAAAAAAAAATAAAAATAAAAAAAGGGTTTTCAATCTTCCACCAGAAAAAACAAACAGGGAGGAGGGAAGAGCAGTACTCACTGGATCCGATCACAGGGATGGACATTCCCTGCTCAACTTTAGGGGGAGAAACCTCCATGGATGGTGAGCTCTCCACCAACAGAGCTTTGGGCGAGGAGACACTGGAACAGCAAAGGGGGAAGCAGCCACAAAAGTAACCGCATGACAGGGGGTAAATAAAATCGAATAAATCAAGCTCATCAGTTAAAAAAGGTATTAGGACACAAAGGTGCAATGGATTCGAGGACACACGAGGTGAAGCAGCCCACCTGTCATCCGTGTCTGAGGCCAGCTTCCTGGGCTTGATCACAGGGGTCGGGGAACTAAAGGGGGTCCCGGAGTCCGTGTCCCTGGAGCTGTCCAGCTGGCTGCTGTCCAGAGAGGAGCGCTTTGACCCTCCGCCGGAGCTGCGGTTCAAATCCGCCAGGCTCTGAAAGAGGACAGGTAACAGAGAGGGATCTTAAACCGTGGAAACCATGACACACACACACAAACACACAATGTGATCCTAGGGTCAATAATCAAGCCTGGACATCCAAGTGTAACGATGGCTTACAACGCCACTCTCACACTGTACAATGGCCACACCGCGGATACGGGTGTGGTGTCGCGTGCGATCTACGCCACAGCCAGAGCGACCCTCTACCTTTCTCTTCTTCTGCAGCACCTCCGGGGGGAGGTACTGATGGAGCTGTCTCTTCTTCACGTGCGTCGCCTCAATCTTCATACCGTCTTTCAGCATGTTGATGTTGTTAGCTTGTCGGTACACTGCGAGAGAAGAAACGGTTGCATCAGTGCCTCAGCGGTCAAACCGCTCTTCGGAAAGAACGGAGCCAAAGCAAACCCCCTTTTTGAGATGTAGTACCGTAGCAATGGAAAGTAAAACAGGGCAAACGTCACATCGAAGACATCCAGCAATACACTTTCTATACATAAACGCATATGCATTTGTTTTTATTTCTTCTGTTTTTGCTTTTCGCCCAACTTTTAGCAGCCAATTATACCTTCTCTTTTTCATGTCAATTATCCCCACCCTCGTATGAAAGGTTGCTGCCGTAGTCCTGAGACCGGTAGTGGGCACTGTACCACCTCCTCCGAGCTGGCACCTGCCACAGTCACCGTAACACATAGGACCACCCATATATGCAGCGTGCAGCGGCTTCCTTCCCTCCCTCCCTGGGGCAGACAGCCAATTGCCGCCCCCTAGTGGCACTCCCGGCCAGAGCCGAGCTGGAGTGACTTAGTGGAATCGAACCCCGGTCGCAGTGGGCAACGTAGGACGTTCTTACCACTACACCACTAGAGGAGACCCCCAACACATATGCATTTATAAAGACCATAATGTTTTGAAAATGCACAATGACACCTAGAAATTAACGTGAAAGGAAGAAATTATTGTGATGGCATTTAACTCCTGTTGATGAGCAGTATTAAAATGGCTGGTCTTACCAGTGTCTGTGAAGGCCTGGATGTCATAGGTCAGGTCGATGTTCACGCTCTCTGCGTTCTCCACCTTTTTGAAGATGATTCCAATGAACCACATGGAGACAAATTCGTTCCTGTTTCAATGGAAACACAAGCGTAAGTACAGGCAGTTCCTCATGCGTGTGTTGGCTGGTGACGTGCACGCTTGTGGCTTCAGTACACTGAAAACATTTACACGTGCTTGTCATTAGTCTTTCCCCAAATGAAAAAAGCTAAAACGTACATTTTCTAATGCAAATGTAAACAATTTGTGTCAAGTTGTGTCAATTAAAAATAAATACATAATGAAAACGTATTTTGATTGTTTCCATTATATTTTGCTTTTTTCACATTTGTGAAAAAAAGACAAGCTCATGGAAGTATAAACAGTCAATAGAAAATAGTGAATATAAAACAGGACTTAAAATAGAAAGTCTTCTGCTCCATCTGGTGGTCACACAAGGTAGTGCTTCTAACATTTTTAATGGCCATAATGTAATTGATTTGCAGAGGATTTTTTCTTCTCTGCAGACATTTTTAGACTAAGACGTCTCCTACTCCTTCCTCTTTCTGTCCCGTTGCTGAGCTGCATGTCCATTCCGATTCCTCAGGCTCCACAAGGTAGCCTGACTCTGACAGGTGTGGTTTTCAGTGCTAGGGTCATTGGTCAGTCTTTATGCTATTTCTAATGCAAATGTAAAACAGGAAGTTTTCCTGGTAGAACCTTCACATTCCTCTCCCACCTTAAAAGTATTTCAATATAATCCTCCATCCTACATGGAAACATCTCTGCCTTCAGACCTGGGATAGAATCAATTTCAATCTTCTTAATCACCCCAAGTATGCTAACCAATTTCATTGAGGGCTTCAAGCACTACACATTACCAAAATATCTGATAAAACAACCACTACTAACAGACAATACAAACAACCCATAAGAATGCCAAAAATAATATATAATGGAAACAATGCATTTTGTTATTTCAAAATCTACCTTTAACAGCAACGATTATCCCACCCTCAACTGACTTACTAAAAATAAATAAATAAAAGTTTGGAATAAATATATAAAATAGTATATAGGGTATCATAAGACCACACCCTATGTTCACGTGCACAAATTGCCATCCAATCAAGACTGATTAAAAAGATAACAGAGGTAGGTAAGGTTTCCTCACACCAACCACAAGGGTACTTACTGTGCTTAATTGTGCTTACCCACCATTCAACAGAGATGGTGTAATATTACTCAAACGGGCTCATCCAACAATGACTTGCATTAGACTTTGTTCACAGTTGCATTGTGGGAGATAAACAAATGGCATCAGTTATGACAGGTCTTGCCTAAACCCATATGGGGGAGAAAAATAAAAATAAAGTAATAATAAAAAAAAAAAAAAATCACCCCCCTTGTGGGACCCATTTTAGCTGCACCCATGTAAAACTCAAACTGTATGGAGGGGGGGCTTATCAGTCTTAGCGCTCCAAGACTAATGTTACATCCTGGTGCCCGAAAGCTCACAGGACTCCAGTCGGCGTGAATGTGGACTCACTCGTTACGGTTCTCCTTGGACCCTGGGAAGGACTGGGGGTTGACATGAGCCAGAGTGATGTACTCATTCCGCTCCAAATTTCCCACCAGAACTCGAATCTTTGACTCTACAAGACCAATCCTAAAGGGGAGAAAAAAAACGTATGGAAATTAATTGTAATAATATATATATATATATAGTACCACATTAACAGCAAATGTGATTGTTACTCGCCCAGGATAGAGAGCTGCCATATGAAAACAGCCAAACCGTGAGCAGTAGCCATTAGCATGGGCGGGGACAGAGACACAAACAAAAGTTGATAAACTCACCACTCCAAGTGATTCTCCTCAGTGGATGCGCTGGCTGTCAGTACAATGTAATGCCTGTTAAACAAGACGAGAAAAAGTTGCCGTCACAATACTGCACATTAAACTTTCAGAATATCCTTCCGTTCTTGTTATACTTTCTTAAGCACTACAATTAATCAAATGATCATAACCATGATTACAGAATCAACCTAAAAAATGTATCTGCTTTACATTAAAAAATGAAGACAAAAAATGAAAATATTTATGTACTTGTATTTTTGGAAAAAGTTTGGCGGCTCGAAAAGTTTTGACCATTCAGCTTTCCCGAGAAGAATTTCATCCGTGACGTTGAGACCTGCCAAAATGGAGAGGCATGTTTAATATTCTAAAATGCACACCAAACAAGGAGAATCTAACTGCAAAGATAGCCACCTGATTGAGCACTTGGGACAGGCTAAGAACATAAAGGGTGTCTTTACACCACGCCAAAAAATCTGTTGTAGAACCCACATTTGGCAAAGTACTAAACCACGGATTGCTTTTATTTAAATCGCAAAATTGCGTATAATTTTCTTATATCCATAAACGTAATTGAATTTGCGAATACATGTAGACTACTCTTTGTTCTCAGTTCCTAAATTCAAGGTATATCGAGGATGCAGAGATGCATTCATCCGTTCTGCACATCATAAGGAAGCACGCTACACTTAGCAGTAGTGTAAAGAGAAATGGGTTGTCAGAATGTGCCTTTTGCCGAAGCTAGGTTTAGCGACAAACACGCATTTAATCTACAGGCCTCGGGTGGATGTTGAGTAGCACTTTGCAAGCAGTGCACTTGCACTGTCCATACACACCGTTCTTGAACTCCTCGCTCATGATGGTGCGGGTGGAGGTGGAGACGTTGTAGGTGGAGTTCTGTTGCGGGTACGCAGGTGTGATGATGGGCATAAGGTGGTACCGGTCGGAGGGGTTCACCTGCAGACGGTGACGGGAGAGAGTCTCGGGTCAGGAGCAATTCAGCAACTGAAAACAGGGCGGCTGTGTAGTGTAATGGTTAGGGACCTGGGCTTGTAACTCAGAGGTTGCCGGTTCGATTCCCAAGTGGGGGCACTGCCATTGTACCCATAAGCAAGGTACTTAACCTGGATTGCTTCAGTAAAAATATCCAGCTGTATAAATGGATTGTATGTAAAGAAATGTAAATTGTGTCACTCTGGATAAGAGCGTCTGCTAAATGCCTAAAATGTAAATGTAAAATGCAATTCCTCCACACAGACAAGACTGGGCGGGGTTACTGCTCAAAGCCAGACTCACCCGTGGGTCCCAGACAGGCAGGTTCAAGTTGCTCTCCTCGGGCTGTTTCAAAAGGACCGGGTTGGGCCATTCCCTGCGAGAGAATGGGAGACAGGAGGGCCCTATGAAATCCCTTTTTATCATTTTTCAGTTACATTTCTTTCAGATTTACATTCTCTAGGTTTAAAAATCCTGATTTCCATTTTCTCTGCACAAGTTGTCCTGATAACCATATTTGCAGGGGAAAGAGAAAGAAAAATACATTGCTTTCACATTAACAATGAAACAATGTGAACAGTGGCAAACAAAGTATATGAAGAAAACATCCACGCGTCCAAGGATGCTTTTGGAAACTTCTCTTTCAAGTTTCCATTCATTAAAGATGTGCAATTTAAAATCACATTGTCTAGTAGATAATATTAAATGTGTTTCCCAGTCAAAATATCAAAGTAATTTGTATAATTTTGTAACAGTTCCTGGGATTACCAAATTCCGTTTTAAAACCTGGATTTTGTGACTCCGTCCACGTTCTCCACATCGTGGAACTCATATGGCCTGAAGTGAGATCAGGGAGAAATGAAGGCTGCAATACTACAGCCATCCTGGACTATCCTATCTGTCCACAATTTCCCATGAGGCAGCAGTGTCAAGGATCGGGCTTATCACCAGAAGGTGAATGGGGCATCGCTGCTGTACACTTGGGAAAGGTAGTTTAACGGAATTGCTCCAGTAAAAGGGTAATTTGTCAAATTGCCTGTTGTACGCTCGTCTACCTGAATGACGGCATCTGCTAAGCAGATGGATAAAAATGTATGACCAGGAGCCTTGTGTCAACACCTAAACATACTTTTACAAGAGAGAAAAAGAAAGAAAGAAGGCTGGACGCATCTCGCCGATGCATTTCGATTGACTCACCACTTGGAGAACACGAGGAAGAACTTGTGCACCAGTGTGGCGGCGACCGCGTTGGGATAGAGCTGGCAGGTCCGTGCCACCAGCATGGCCCAGGACACCCCCCCTAGGAAGCCCAGCATGTTGGAGTAGATCCCACGACCTGGGGAAGGGTCACAAAGCCACACCTGTGACATCACCCCAAATACCAATGCGCTTAAATGAGGCATCAGTCACAGTTGAGTCTTTTATTTTACAGATGTTTTACTGTACTCGGGCCATTCAAGTCCAGGCTAGATGCAGTACTAGATTTAGAATCAAGAAGAATCAAATTAGCTCACTGCACAGCTTTTCACATAATACATTATACTCACGCTTCGCCCATAGTTTGATTGCTCTTAGTGTCAGCCTGAAGTTCTCCTTGTTTGGCACCAGATACAGGATTTCATCAGTGACTCTGCAACCTGTTTGAACGGTTGATTATTAAAAGCAAAGTATTGGCATGCTACTGCGCTGGTGATGGGGGTGCACCTCAATTACCCATCAAAAATATATTTTAAAAAGGGAGGGGTATATGTTGGCACGCAAAACACCCCAAGCATGCTTCTCCATCTACACTACCCCCTACCCATTTGCAGTCAAATTAACTGATAGTAACAGAGCAGCATACCATTTAAGCTGCGAATGCATCGAATGTCAAGATTCCTCAAGTGTGAGTCTCCCCGCAGGTCGAGGTTGTCAGGGATGGATTGCAGGGCCAGTCTCGCAAACAAGAGATCAATCTACCCAGCAAAGAGTAAGCAGAGAATGAGAGAAATGACCAGTTACGAAAGGTCAAAATCCTTTACGGGAAGGAAGTAGTGTCAAACCGAATGAGGATTGACAAAGCTTCACTTTAATGCGGTTTTGAAAACGTTGTTTACCTCAATCCCGTCAAACTTAAATTTGATAACTGGTACGAATGCATCTTCAACAGCCTGCAATGAAACAAAAGTATACAAGGTCAGACAGTCAACGCTGTACTGAAGACAGTCAAGTTCCCAGCCAACTGATATGGTGGAATAATCCATGAATGGGTCACGACGCGTCCGACGTCCTGAGGAAACTCACCCGCAGGTCTTTGATCTCCTCGTGCTGTTTGAGTTTTTCAAAGAAGGACTGAAAGAAGTCCGATCGCTCCACGTGACGGGGGGCCACACACAGTGCGTCGATGTCAGCCCCTAGGAGCACAGAGAGCAACGTCTGAGCTAGAGTAGAGCAAGCTATATCACTAGCAAGATATGAACACTGCTTGGAGACTCACAGCAGCTTCTATACATGCCTCAACTCATTTTATACATACATACATCTCATTTGCCTCACCTTTGGTGTGCACTCCAAGTCGATAGGACCCAAATGTAAATATTTTACCACCAACATTAGCTACAGCTGAAGACGGAATATTCTGTAATAGAAGAGACGCATGTTTAGAATATTTCATCTACACACCATAACAGCGGTAAAGAGCAGCATTGTGTATAAACATATGCACAGTTACAACTCAAAAAAGACTAAACTCCTTTCCTGAAAGGGTCATGTCATCAAGCATGTCGCCATTGTAGAAGAGAAAGGGACTGAACGTGAAGGTTTCAGAATTGCCACCATCAGTAGATTGCTTACAATGCAGCAAAAAGCCAGCAAAATCAATATACGAACAAATATATGAAAAGAGAAGCAATTACTTCATTATATTACTTACTTTACTCTCACTAATATCTGCGATCCACTCTTTGACAAATGCGTTGAGTTTCCCCAAAACTGCCAATCTGCAATGACACAGACACACAGACAGAAAGAGAGAGCGCATATTCAGACCACAGTTTGAGAAGCACATGGTGAGCAAATGGCAAAGACGTTGGCATTAACCCTCACCTGTGGTTGAGCTCGTCTTCATCCTCAAACACCCCAAAGGGCTTCATGGCTTCCATGAGCTTCTGGGTGTACATGTGATCGATCTCCCTGGGGAAAGCCAGGCTGATGGAGGAGGTGATGCCATAGTGTTTCTGAGGCTGCTGCCCGCCAAGCACACTGTTACTAGTCCTTAAAAAAAGACCCACAAGCATACATTTATCGTTTCACAATGTATACTCTTCATACACAACCCAATGTAACTTCAAGTCTCTTGGTGCATGTTTACAGTTTTGCCTTCCTGCTAGGCAGTTTGCAAGGCAGTGATACATGTCATCATTAACCTTCCTAGATGGCTACCAAGATGATTGGTTTACCATCCAGCGAAGTTACAGTTCATGTGTTTTCATTATCAGGGCTCTAGCTAGCTTTCCACTGACATAACCAGCTACATTTACAGTTACCTAGCTGTACGGTTAGCCGGTTTCCCTCCCACCCATGGAGGTTAGCTAGCAGCATGCATTGCTACATGTGGTGGACCTAACGCTACGGTAGGAAGTGTGGCTTCTTGACACGGTTGAAAACAATGTTCAGTTCAAACCTATATGCTTATTTCAATGAACGTCATATGGAATACAAATACAACACAGTGGATTGAATTGCCAGCTACATGGTCTAAATAAAGAGATCACCTCATGTAACGTTACCACAATCGATACAATAAACCTTGATCATTTGTGCCAATGTTTATTATGACTGCATGTAGCCAACCATCTTCCAAAAATGTTCAGACTAACGAACAGCAGCAGGGAGTGCACAACGGAAATGCGCTGTCCTTGCTCCACACTGCCACAGTGAACGCACATTTTTTATACTAGTTACATTACTGGATCCATATACAGCATTGTTCACATGATTTACCACCAATGTCACAACTATGTGCTAAAACTACACAAACACTGTTCCAAAGCAAGGCTATCCATATTTTCCTACAATCGTTCCAAGTAACTTGGCCCTGTGTTTCTTAATCTTTCCATCAAGAGAATGCAGTCTTTAGGTGTATGATGAAGGTGTGCAATCTTGGCTAGTGTCAGCAGAATGTCGATGGGATGTTGGAGCGTTTTCAACAATGTAAAGAAATGCTTTCAATTTACACACCATGTAAATTCTTCAAAAATATTAGACATCATATACAGTAGGTGTGTGTAATAAGAGAAAGTGAGTGTTTTTTTTGTTATCACCAATGTACTGGTGCATGGTAGAGCTATTAGAAATAATACATTAAAATGATTACTGTCAATTTTAGTGCTAACAGGAAAAAGACAAAGAATGAAACTACATGTTTCAGTAGTTAGGGAAACCCTGTGGTCCTTCCATTGTGTTAATAGCAATGTGTTGTTCTGAATGGTTGTTCCTTTGCTCATCGTATAATTTGAGACTGGGAAGTGTGTGTAATTGTTCAAATTTAGAGAATATGAAGTGTGTGTTCATATGTGATGGGGCAAATGTTATATATTGTGTCAGTATTGTATGTAATATCAGGTGAAGTGTCAATCAATATAGGGAGGATTCACATATGCTTTATGGAGTGCGCCATTTTTAAACGCAGAATATGAAAATCATACTAGGCCTAATTATTTTATATGCACATCTGAGGATTTCTATCTCATGTGACATAACATTTGAAACCTAATGAGACATTTGCCAACAAGATGAACACGTGGATAAATTGCTTTCACGAATGTAGAAAAATAAGAATAGCCTTGCTTTGGAACAGTGTTTAGTTTATGTGAAAAAGCGATCATTTTAATTGTAACTTGGGATCATTTTTATATCAATAATATGGTACGCAGATTTTTGGAATTATGTTTTTTATAGATGCATATGAGTGTATGCTTTATAGCTGTGACCTAACGTTACTAGAAAACTTCAATGTACAAATATTTAATAGACAGATGTGTTTTGGTGGCAGAATGTTCACAGTATAACGCTAGACAAAACTGAAGACAAGTCAACGCGATAGATTTCACTTGGCATGCGAATTTAAGTCACTTATGAACTAGCTAATGCTAGCAGCTAGCAAGCCTCGTTTCATTGTACCGCCACAAGTTGATACAGACCACGCCCCATCCTTCAGTTTAAAAATATATATTAAAAAATAACAACAAATAGTTACAACAAAGTTATCATTTGACGTGATTCCTGGTGACAACTGTATTCCCGTTTAGCCGTACAAACTCACAATGTTGCCTAACCTTGTGACGCCCAACACATTGTCATTTAGCAAGCTAGCGGATTTAACCACGTTACTGGTCAAACTAAATGTTTTAACCGACAATGCCTAGATAGACACCAATGAAAAGCGGTGACCTGAGCAAACAGTCAAACCTGGCTAGAAAACGCAATAATTAGCTCGCTAGCTCACTGGCTAACGGCCCAACATTTACTAGCTAGCTACAACCAGTTATGTCAGGTCTCCCATAACAAGGACTGCTTGCTACCTACAAGCAAGATAAACAAATAGCCTAGCTAGCCAACATGGTAACGTTCGAGTTTAGCGTAACGTTAGCCGTTTCTATCAAGTCACTACACGAAATTTGATGAAGGCAATATTAGCTACACAGTCTCGCTAGCCAACTCGCTGGTGGTTATTGCGACAAGCTTAGCAAACTTGTAGACAACGAGCGTTTGCTAACTTTACCGGAACTCAACCCTGTCAACTGAGAGCCCGCATCACAGCTCTGCCTACATCATGGTTATGTCACAAAATTGGCTACACAAATGTATTATCTAGCTGTGCACCTTCGCGCGGGCTAGTCAGCGAACTAACAAAATAGTTTTTTTCCCTGATGACAAAGAACCGTCTTATACATGGCCTTCCCTAGCTAGCTAGCTACAAAACAAACCAACACAAAACGTATCCCGTGTGAATCCTGCAGGCCTTTGTTAATCCTAGCTGGCTAACTAGCTAGCAACCTTGTCCCCCACCTCCTTTCAACAACAGACGGTAATGTGTGGCTTCAGCTCAGTTTAAGGGAGTGGACCACTTACGCTGACATTTCTTTCATGACCTCCCGAGGAGCTTTCGCTGTATTTTTCAGAATATTTTTCTTGAAAACATGTAAACTCAGCCAGCAGCAGCCCCCCGTCCGTATTTATAACAATAGTTGCACTCCAATATGGCGACGACCGGCTCTGTGTATCCCGACAGGCTTTGCGCAGCATGTCAGCAGCGCCGAGGCGAGCTCGTTTAAAATGTGCTGCGCACACACCAGTTGTGGTAGAATCGTAGTCAGGCAGTCCTGTCGTTGTGCAGGGATGAATTGTAACTACTTTTTACCGTAGCAACTGACCCGTAATATGATTTTGTTTTAAGACTAAATGGTTTTGGATATAATAGTGGCAAGCTGATCTTAAAGTGTAGACAATTTAACCGTACTGTGCGTCCCTAGCTTACAAATAGACAGCCGGCTACCGTCAAGTTAAAACGTAAGGTAAATTGTTAAAAACGTCCCAGACATCGAGCAGCACATAGTGGCCAGAAGCGCGTATGGGGTAATCATTCTCACATGATTTTACTGCTTTTAAATTTAAACTCCGCAATTCTGACATTTTTAGCGGGAATTACAAAACGGCAAAAACATCCAGGTTATCTGCATCAGGGGTTCCCAAACTGGGTGTCACGGTTCCATGTTATTCATGCCACGTTTTATGTTTCATTCATGTCACGTTTTATTTAATGTCTTGATTCTGTTCATGTCACGTTTCTGTTCATGTTTAAAGCATACACTTTTTCATGTTGTTTCCGCGAATCTTGCGTTCATGCTCTCTCTCTCTCTCTCGTTTCCTCATTGTTTCTAACCCCTTGTCTGATTCACTAATTTACTAACGACTAGATAGGTTTATTGTTTCTGCAATTTAGTAATTCTAATTGCCGACGTGCTGGAGATTTACTAATGACTAACTCGCTAACCATGTGTATTCATGTTTCCTTTCGTTTCTAGTTCATGTCGATTTACTAATCTACTAACGCTAGGTCAGGATAGGATCATTACTAACAACGACTAATTATCTTGTTACCTTGTCACGCTCTCCTCAGCTGTTTTCTGTTTCGCTCTGTTCTCAAGCTAAGTGTCTGCACCTGTCTACACCTCCATATAAGCTCAGTGTTTTTGTCACGTCCTTGCGAAATTGTTGCCTATATTTCTATAGCACTTTTGAGCGTTTTCCAAGTCTGATTTCATTGTTACGATCCAAGCCTGTTTTCTGACCATTGTTACTGCCTGCCGTTTTGTTACCACTGCCTGTTTTGTACCACGAGTTTTTGCCTGCTGTCTTTTGTGCCTTTGCCCCGCGGAGCAGACTTCGGTCTTGACTCTTGCACCGTCCCTCACTACGAGCCTGCCTACCGTCCTCCTATACCTCTGCCCCGCTGACAGCTACTCTGGTTTGTTTTGGATTTTGCATGGTTTACCGAGTCTGCCTTCTCCCTCTGGTACTGTACTTTGGTTATTGGCTTGATTTTTTGGACTTTTGTTTTGTTTTGACTACGTCTCCTGAACATTCCTCTAATAAAGCCCTTGCGGGTCTTTATTTTATGTCATTGTTTCTGAGTCGTGCATTTCGGGTCCAACCCTCGCGTACCCGTCTCACTGGGAGTGTTTTTCCTTTAAATATTTCCATATTTCATAGTTTATATGACATGTTTTATAGTTTACGATTAAATAAACACTGACTGGTTTACACATCATTGGCAATATTGTGATCATTGTAGTTATTAAACTAGAAAAGAAAGTTAGATTTTTCAACTAGTTGGCTTGCCTACAGCAATTTTTAAAAGCTTAGAAATGGCAGTATAGAGATAGTTTGATGGTTTTTTAAATAAAACTTTTAATATTTTAATATTAGAGAGGGAGAGCGAGAATACTCTGTGATTATTATTCTCAGTGGCGTGTTTTCGTATAATTAAGTTTCCATGGACACATTTACAAAATCCAGTGTCTGGCATGAGAATGTGAAATTGGTGAATTTAGTGACATTCAAACTTTTTGCATGAGAGTTGGCAGCCCTGAACCCCTGTGTCCCACAACCTGTGTAATTGCCCTTCATTTTCACAAAGAATTTTATCTTCCCACTAGGAGTCACTTCTAAATCGCACTAAAACCTTTTAGTTAGGAGTCCCACCTTAAAACCTATTCACAAAGCTCCAAAGACCAACTCTTACTAAGGAATTCCTAGCTAAGAGTGAGGGCGGGGTTGACGTCGTTGCTAGGGATGACGTTGTTTCTCATGAACGAGCTTACTCAGAATGCCCACAGTGATTGGCTGATATAGGGGAAGGGTCATCATAGAGAAATAGTTTTTCTGCTGCTGTTTTTACTGTAACAATTCCCTAAATCTCGATGCAGAGTTACAGTGAAGAGATAGACAACCATGTATGTTTTGGTTTGCTTAAATTAAATAGAATTGAAACATTAGCGATCTTTTATTTTATTAAATGAATTCAGGCACAAGACCACCCTAGTTACATCGCCTAAGGCGTACTGAATCTAAAAATGTATTTTGTGAAATTTTCGAATACAGATTTAGTGAAATAACTTACATTGAAAAACTGAAATTATCATTCATTCGAAACGCGCCTTTGGTCCCGTTATTATTATTTTTGCTGATCCGAAAAATGATCCGATCCACCCCTATTATATTCTAATAAAGATTCTAAAATACAAATGTAGGCTACGTGTCACTGATTTAACATGAAACCAAGAATACTGACTAGTCAATTGGTTACATGTCTGCATCAATCAGAGGGTAAACAATCAGAGGGTATCTATATATAATATAATATATATATAATACCCTCGCGATTGAATGCAATTTCGGTATAAGTTTTGATTTCTATGAGCTCTGTATCATTCAAATATCTCCAGTGTTGACGCGATTTCAATATCAACTATTGCCGGCTGCAGCAGATTTTCGGATCGCCGTGAGTAGGTCTTTAGCGACTTAGAAGTCCTCTTGGCTGCTTTTAACTTCTCCTGGACTTAGGAGCTGTTTTTAGCTCTCAAACCCTTTGTGAAATACTCTTATCCCCAAAATGTAGGACTCCTAAATGTATGAGTGACACGCCCATTATTTTGGGGACTTGCTCCTAAATTGCGCAGTTAGGACCAACTTTTACCCTTAAAATTCTTTGTGAATACGGGCCCAGGACTAAGTAACCCCATTTAGTTCCAGGACAAGATAAGAAGGGGGAGGTCCATAAAGTCTAATTTTTAACTCTTTTCCCAGATAGAGCAATCATCTAAATGTATATTTTCAATGCATTACGCTGGGTTCCCATTAAACTCTATGACTGACATATTGTAATAAAGATAATCTGAAATCCATATTCGCTTGTATCTGTGTTTCAGTGTTAATAATAAAACATGTCTATTTACCACATCTCTATCATGTTCCTAATTTTGTGATTTAAAAAATACAAGCAACATTTCTGTTTCAAAAACCAGCCTGATGAAGACCCAGCCGGGTCGACACGTTGCTATCTAAGAATGAAAAACACTTTGGGAGCATTAAAACAGTGGGTGGGCATTTTTCCATTTTTCCTGTTTAACCTTTTTTTTTTGCCCAGCACCTGTGGCTAACCTTTGGATATGTGCATTCACCCAGTATTGCCCAATTTGCCACGCATTGTTTCTAGCATTAATAGAGGGTAGGCCTATAGATATTATGAAACTAAATCTTTGTGAAGTGTGAAACAGGAACAAGAGCCAGTTAGCTAGTTGTATTAATATTTTTAGTATCGGGACAGCACTGATTTGCAAATAAATACTGATTACATTACATGCGTAATAACATTTTGTATTTAGTGTGTGTAATATAGAGCCTAGACCTAACATTAGGATTGTTTATAAGTAAGGGCATTTCACCACCTCTGTCAGGAACCTGCAGTTCCGTCCTCCAACACCAAGAGGTTGACTTTCTGAAGCTACTTGTTAAGCAGTCAACGCATTACGATCTCAAGTAATCATTCAATTACCACAAATGAGATGGTATTGCGGTCTAGTAGACTAGTCAGCAGTTGGTGCTGCACACACCCACTTATGGAAACTCCACTCTCTGAAACAATGTCAATTTGTAGACTTGTGCCCTTGCACCAACACTCAGATGGGCACTAAATTGTATAATTGGTAATGTTAATTTGAGTAATTGCCACTAATGACTGAAAATAGAGTGCCTACAGCGCCTTGAGGATCAGAAAGGAACTGCAGCTTTTTATTTTACCTTTATTTTACCAGGTAGTCCCATTGAGATCATCGATCTCTTTTTCAAGGGAGACCTGGCCAACATAGCAGCAAATAGGTTACAGACAGAACATAAAGTACACAACAGAAAAAACTAAAGGAAAGTGCATTTGGAAGTCAGAAGTTAAAATACCTACACACATTGACAAGTACCAGCTTTCTTGAGAGAGGTGGTGAAAAACACATGCCCCTATTTATAAGCAGGGTTGGGAGGGTTACTTTGTAAATGTAATTAGTGCCTGAATACTGATTACACGGCTCTGAAAGTAATCCGATACGAATACAGTTACATGTCTCAAAAAAGTAACGTAATCAGATTACTTTTAGAATACTTTTGGATTACTTACTTTTTCCATCACAGATGGGTATATTTTGGGGTACAGGAGACATTGGGAAGCTGTTATATAGCCAAAGGTGGTGCTACTTAGTACTAAAAGGGTGCTCAAACTTTTGCACACGCCATGTTCACTTTTTTATTTGATCAGTAATACATTTAAATAGTTATTATGCATTACACTTTGAAAAAGGATGTCATGTTCAACTTTCCACTGTGTTGAGGTCAGGTCAGCTTCTGTTCATTTAATAATAAATACTAATACATTTGAGATGTCAATTTAGCTAAATATATGCAACATTGTATCTGCATTTTTGTTGTAGTCGTCGTCATTAACATGTTATGGAATTAGAATGGACAGATTCAAAATTAATCATAATAAAAGCAAAGGGATATTGAAAGGCAAGTTCTTTTATTGTTTTGATGGCTCATCATGAGCATAACTCAAACACAGCATCTGAAACAATGTAATAACTTTTGAAACTTTTTTGGCACTGGAATAACAGCGACTTGTAAGGGATATGGCTTAGAAAAGTGCCAGTGTTGGCGGGCTGTGTAGCGGCGAATGCTCGGCAGTGCATAACGTAATTGACGTATAGTAGAGTAGAATTGTCTACCAAATTGGGAGAAAACTGGGAAAATAAAAAGAATAAAATAAAATGTCATCGTTTCAACAATAAAGAAAGCAGTATAAAATTAGCAGAGCAGTTAATGCGATGCCTCAAACTGTAGGCTAAGGTCAGGTAACAGCAAATTACTGCAGAACTGTGTTCATTAAACTGAAGGTTAGCTAACGTCGACTTACTCCTTTTTGCTTTTGCTAAGTGCTTTTTAAGATTCGAAGTTGAGTCCTTTGATGCCGACAGTATCTTTATTCCTGGAAGACACAAGGTACACTGGACCGACAGATTTTTCCCATGTTCTTCTTTAAACTGGAAATTGTGTCGATAACGCCACAAACTAAAAGCTGACTTTTCTCCCATCTTGTCCCTATCAATGTTTGTCTGAGTGTGGGTGCGCGCTTTTTTTAGACGCATTTTCTTTTAAGGCAGTTTTTTGGTTCTGTGCAGCGGCTGTAGTTTTCGTGAGCTGTGTGATGATAATCATGTAGGCGTGATAATTTCATGCTGTAACTTTAGTAATGAATATCAGCTCATTAATGTGGCGGCACGGTGGTGCAGTGGATAGCACTGTCGCCTCACAGCAAGAAGGTCTCGGGTTCGAATCCAGGCCGGAGGCCTTTCTGTGTGGAGTTTGCATGTTCTCCCCGTGTCCGCGTGGGTTTCCTCCGGGTACTCTGGTTTCTTCCCACAGTCCAAAGACATGCACGTTAGGCTAATTGGAGAGTCTAAATTGCCCGTAGGTATGAGTGTGTGAGTGAATGGTGTATGTAGTGCCCTGCGATGGATTGGCGACCTGTCCAGGGTGTATTCCTGCCTCTCGCCCCAATGCATGCTGGGATAGGCTCCAGCCCCCCCGTGACCCTAACTAGGAATAAGCGGCTGAAGATGAGAGATGAGATGAGAGAGCTCATTAATGTTTGTAAGGAAAACTTTCCACCAAGAATTCCAAGAAGTAATCCAAAATGTATTCACTTCAGGTTTATTAAAGTAACTGTATTCAGATTACTCGTTTTTCAAATGTAACGCGAGCTGAATACAGTTACTTGATTTTTGTATTCTGATTACGTAACGCCGTTACATGTATTCCATTACAACCCAACCCTGTTTATAAGACTATATATGAAAACTTGATTCCTGAGAGTACATTCTTCAAAAGGCATTACATGACCGTATTTAATAAGTTAATTTCCTAATTATATTAATTGTCGAATTGAATCGACCAGCTGGCATTGCAGCACCATTTTTAATGTGCTTGCTTAGTCATTATTATGGGAACAGTTCATTTCTTTTGAGATGAGTGTCTTTTAAAACTAATTCAGTTAGGTTTGTTTGGTCCCTTCAGAAAACGCCTTTTAACCTAATTGCAGATTCATAACAGTTTGAAATCACTGGAGTTATTTAAGACAATGCAATAATCTGGTATGTGGTATGTGCTCTTTTGGAGACCTCAGCATTAACTTTAATCATGGAAAGCTGACCAATTGGTACATTTGCTGACCAATAAAATATTGCTATGCATGTATTAAGGACTGAACACAGCACTATGGTCTGTAAGTCTACAGAATCACACCATGCAAAAACACAATCTCAAAGTTCTGTAACTTGACATGATAAACTGAGATCAGTACATCTGCATATATTCTGCATATTTTGTCAAATAATATTTTTGTGAATTTGGAGAGACCGTGTGTCAGAATACATTGTAGCTTATCCTATGATTCACGGAGGAAAGGGTTAGTTGTTATTGTATTATTTTATTTTTAAAACTACTCAAGGAAATGGTGATCAACAAAAAACTCAACATGGTTAGCTGCCCAAGGCTCTGAAAAACTGCTCAAACTTACCGGTTATAGTTTATTGTGGGAGTAAAAGCTTAATTTCTTAATTTCTTATGTATACAAAGTACTCATAGGTGTTGGGTATCATCAAATACATCACCAAGTACAGCAATGAAAATGCTCCTGGCACATTATGTAATTCTCTGTACCAAGATAGGTTGTAAATGCAGTGGGGCTAATGACAGTTGATATGAGGTCAGAGTTTCTGGCCTGAACATGTAAGGCTGGACAATCCCCAGCTGTATCATACCTGAGAGGTGAAAAAAGGTACCAATTGATCTATTGCTTTGCACTCTGCATCAACTGTGGAAGTGAGGCCGTCAAGCTGGTGAATGGTCTTCTTCGATTGGTTTATGGTAGGGGTAGGGCCATTGTAGTGCAAATGTAGCACTGCCACCTAGTGTAAGGAATGCGAACTTACATCTATCTGCCCAGACTGAGTTAGCTACAGAATGTGTTTTTAAATCCACCTGCTCTGGATAGTGATAGTAATCAAATGTGTCTGATATGTTCAAATTTGACATTAGTCCCAGTATTTGCATTGTGCGCATGAATGGAGGCGCATGTGGAAATGGCCTATAAAGAGATGGACAGGGGCTAACTGCCCTACTATTGGTTCAGTGTGGCTCAGTGGGTAGAGCATGGTGCTAACAACGCTTAGGTTATGGGTTTGATTCCCACTGGGACCACATATACTGAAAAATGTATGCATTCACTACTGAAAGTCGCTTTGCATAAAAGTGTCTGCTAAATGGCATACATAAATGGTATATCTGCTTACCTGCTGTGTTGTCCAGGGGGTGGGTGCGCTTAAAATCTTTTTTTGTTTTTTGTGTAACAACTTTTTATTCAACATTTCCCCCAAATTTGGAATGGCTCAATGTTTTGGAATTGCTTCAACTTCCTCTGACAACTTGGGAGCAGCCAGCCACTGCAGCACCAGCTGAGCTGCTCAGTTACTGCCCAGGAGGCAGAGGGCAGGGGTTCATTTGAAAGGAGGCATTATGTGCGTGTGAGTCTGGGGGAGTCCTGTGTGACTGAATCTCTCCCTCCCTTGGCTACGTTAGGCCCATTGGTGTGGTCTGAACCGTTGGCGTTGTCCGAACTTGTACAGGTAACTGCCAAAATAAAGGAAACACCAACATAAACTGTCTTACGTAATAGGGTGAAGAACAGCTTCAGTGCAGCTTGGCATAGATTATACAAGTGTTTGGAACTCTATTGGAGAGATGCAACACCATTCGTCAATAAGAAATTCCATTATTTGGTGTTTTGTTGATGGTGGTAGAAAACGCCGTCTCAGGTACCACTCCAGAATCACCATAAGTGTTCAATTGGGTTGAGATCTGGTGACTGAGATGGTCAGGGCATATGTAAACCTCATTTTCATGTTCATCAAACCATTCAGTGACCACTCGTGCCCTGTGCATGGGGTATTGTCATCCTGGAAGAAACCACTTCCATCAGAATAGGAACACTTCACCATGATGACTTCCTAATTCAGAATGCAAACTTTGATTTATTATGCAACACACACCTCAGGGTGGTAGTGAGCTCTCTCAGCGCAACATATTGGACTTCAGCCCCATCTTGTGGCCATTCAGTGGTAAGACATTCAAAAGGATCGTTGATACTTGAGCTCTTTTATGCATATTTTGCTGAAAGTCTATTGTCTCTATATTCTGATTTTACCATGTAATAAGATGTCTCTATCAATTTGTATTAGCCATTTATGAAGGACTTAAGATGGAATGGGTAGAGTGAGTGATTTTCTCTTAGAGAGCACTACAGTAAGATACAGTAGGCTCCATTTTTATTCACACCCTTGATAAAGATGAACAAAAGAGATTGTATAAAATAAACTATATAAGTAATGAGGTATATTTTATGCTAAAAACATTTGGAAAATCTACATTGCTAATACAATTGTTCAGAAAAACATATTTTGTTTTATTAATAATATTTTTTTCTCCAGAAAACATCTGGATCACAATTAGTCATTAACATTTAAATTTAATCCAACAAAAACAAATCTTCATAAATATACAACTTATTTGAAGTTAAATGGAAGGTTATGAAATTATACAGTGGCCTACAATGATTTCTTGTTTCCCTAGGGTATAAGGAGGAGGGAACACATGTTTGAAATACTGTGGTCAGCCATCATCATGGTGAAAGGCAAATAACTCCCTGAAAGCATCAGACAAAATGTTATTGACCTCTACAGATCAGGAGATGGCTACAAAAACAAAAAAGTTAAAACATACCGCTTTCCACCGTTGTGTCAATTATTAAGAAATGTAAGGCCACCTGGAACAGATAGAAAAGGCTAACCTGCCAGGTAAAGTGCGCAAGTCTATCTTGCCACCACGTGAGGTGAGACGGATGGTTTGAGAGGCAAAAATAAGTCCAAGGGGCACAGTTCAAGATCTCCAAAACAACCTGGCATCTTGGGGTTACAAGGCGTCTAAAGCTACCATTCGACGATGCCTGCATGACGATGGTCTTATGGCAGAGTTGGAAGTTAAGGAAGCCTCTTTTGAAAACAACTCACCGGAAAAGGTGTCTTGACTTTGTCAAACTACATCTGAACTACAATTGAAACCATGTCTTGTGGCCGAATCAAGTTTTTTGGACATGCACATCAGCACATAATGCGTAGAAAGAATGCAAGTAATGTTGAAAAGCACCTCATGCCTATCAATGAAGCATGGTGATGAGTCTTTAATGCTTTGGGGTTGTTTTGCATCCACAGGCCCTGGGTCCCTTATTAAAATAGATGAACTCCAGCATGAACCAAGACAATTTGTCCAAAAACCTTATTCTCTCTGCCAGGAAGCTACACCTTGACTGCAGATGGACCTTCCAACAAGACAACAATCCCAAACATATGTCCAAAGAAACTAAGAAATGGTTGACAAAGCACAAAATCAATGTCCTGATGTAACCACCTTAGTCTCCAGACCTGAATCTGATTGAACATTTGTGGTTTGAACTCAAAAAAGCAGTCCACAAACGTAAATCCAAGAATCTGAAGAAGGGACGGATTATGAGATCAAGGGCCCCTGGGCACAAAAGCCTCTTGGGCCCCCTTAGCAAAGTACTGATGTACTGAACATGGGTGTGAATATTTGTGATTCCTGATTGTTCTGGGAAAGAATTTGTGGACCGTTTGATTGTGGTTCGTGCCAATGTATTATTATTAAAGAATATAATTTTCTGAATTTTTTGAGCACAAAATATACCTCAGTACTTATATAATTTATTTTATATTATCTCTTTTGTTCATCTTTATCAAGGGTGTGAATAAAAATGGCATATAGGGTATAGCATTTGGCATCTGATTTTGATGATTTTGAGCAATGGATTCTTCCATTCGTAAGCAAGACCGATTGCAACGTTAAAGTCATTTTTTATGTTGGATAAAAACAGCAAAAATGTAAAAAAAAGGTTCAAATCTATGTGGCAGGCATGCACAGATTATACTCAGTCTTTTTAAGGACCTTGGAAATTTATCTAAATGGAAATTAATCAAGAACCTTATTTGAGAACATAACAAACTTTATCTTAGATAATCTTGGTCCCACTTTATTTTATAAAAGACAGATTGGATACAAAAAGCACAATGTAGTTATATGGTATTCCCTGTAAATTACCTGGTTTATCCAATGTTTGACATTCATAGATATGGTAAACAACATTTCCCATTGGAGGCCAACTCTGGCACATTACTGGTTGTGCTGTAATAATAGATGCCATTTCGCAGATGCTTTTATCCAAAGCAACTTACAGTAGTGAATGCACACATTTTTCAGTATATGTGGTCCCAGTCGGAATTGAACCCACAACCTAAGTGTTCCCAACGCCATGCTCTACCTACTGAGCCACACATAATCATAATCAACTGTAATCAACTAGAAATTGCTGATTTTGAATATTGATTCGGTGCCACGCTAACATGCCACGCCCAACAGTATCTCATTAGTTAGCAGCCAATGCTGGCATTCTGAAGGTCCCAATAAATTTCCCGTAACAGATGTTTTTGTTCTGGTTGACATATAGTTTACCGGTTATCCTTTGAAAAGAGGTGCTTAGATGTTTGATATGGCTAATATGACCAACCCTTGAAGTATCAGTTAACCTATTCTAATGGCCAGCATAGTTTGCTAACACTTAGTTGCATATTGTTTGCCAAAGCAAGCAACTGATTTTTGCTGAGCCATTGCTGATGGACTACGTTGAATCATTATTCTTGGCCCTTAAAGTCACCAATACATTGCCCCACTGATAAAAATGACATAAGGCCAACACTGGGGCCATGACCTCTACATTTTCACTTTAATTGTTTTCACAAATAGCTATATATTAGTCTTTCAATTCGTTTTATCAAATGTATTGTTCATTAACATGATCATTTATTGGCATGTTAGTATTCATAAATGCCATATCAACGGACATTTCGAAAGCCATAAACAGTTGAGAAATCAAACATGTAAATATGCAAACACCAGATGATTTCTTTAAAATTATCCCCATAAAATATAATATTGTACAGTTCTGCATGTCCTGCAAAAATAAGAAATACAAATATATTTGTATATATTCATATAAAAATGAATGTTTTGAAGAAACTTTAAATAGAAATTTCATCAACAAGCAGACGGGACACAATGATTAGTGCACTCACTCTTTATTAAAGATATACATCACATTTCCACGTGAACACATTTAAAAACGTTTACCCGATGACAGTAACATTGGGACACAACAGCCAATCTATTTTTTCAATATTAATCCCTTTAAAATGTCTGTAGATTTGCTCAACTCGGGAATGCCCATAATTGCACAAATATAAATAATAATAATAGTAGGTAGGCTAATAGCGCACTAATAAAGTCTGCTGAATGATGATTTGACTAATTTCCTCAACAAGCAGACGGGACACAATGATTAGTGCACTCACTCTTTATTAAGGATACACATCACATTTCCACGTGAACACATTTAAAAACGTTTACTCGATGACAGTAACATTGGGACACAAAGGAGAGGATAAACATTTCTGCATATCCCTTATTTTTTCTAGGCAATACCTTATTATAAGTTTCGACATGATGCAATGTCTTTTGCATTTCATGTGCGGTATCGGTACTTCTACTACCACCTCCACTACCACTAAAACCTCAGCTGCTACTGTTATTACTGCTATTAAGGCAAGGCATGCAAGGCCAGTATGAATAGCACGATCTCTACATGGAATACACATGAAAGCATGGGTTAGATGTATTTGTGTGCGTGTTTGATCAAGGCAAGTTCGCTGATGGCTGTGGCTGCAGCTATGCTTCCAATTAACGAGTGAAGTTGGTGTCCCCTGTGTGTGAGTTTCTCCGAGAAGGACTGCTGGTGAAAACTCTGACATCAATCTTCTTTTTCAGATTGGCAATTAAGATAATTAAGGGCCTCTAATGTTTGGTTTTACACATTTAGACGCCTCGAGCATCGGGTGCCTTTAATTCGCCGTGGCGATAACAGAGCTGGATAAAGGGTGTGTGCACATCAGCAGCCTAAGGTGTGTGTGTGGCATTGGACCGCTGACTACGCGTTTGGGGTGGAGGAACAAAACGCATTGTTGAGCTAATTAATTTGACCTCCTGGTGGTAAATGTTCCTCCCCCATCTTAAAATACATTGAGGGAGGGGATCGGTTAAACCGAAAGGTATTGAAGATCGCAGAGTCACGAAAGCAATGTTTGTGTTTTACGGCGATGTTCCGAGGGCCAATGTAAGATATAAGTTATACGGCGTGATTCTTTATTTCTGAGTCCAGTTTAATTTCATTATCACAGGGGAGCATGAGGAACTTCGTTGTTTCAGTGTAGCTATACGTACGGTTTAAGATTGCGGTAATGGCCAGGGTTGATCATTTCAGGATCCCCGCTATCAAGCGATCATGCAGGGCCTCGATAGCAGGGCTATATTGATTCATGTGAAATTTGGTATTTCTCTGGCCCTTTTAAGCTCCTGGTCTGTTTGTCCCTTAGCAGAAGTTGAGACAGTGAAACACGTCTCCAAGAAATACATTATGCATGCATATGCAACAGACTCCAGTTGCTATCAAATAGAAGGCTTCGGTGTGTATGGGTATTGAATACAAGTGATTGTGCACATGTGCAGTCTTTACAAAAAGAGGTCATTATATACATGGGCACCACTTGCATTGTTAGAGCACAAAAACGTATTCTCTGAAAGGGGTCATATTATGTGAGTTTGGCCCGTCAAAAGAAACAGTTTCAAACACATAATTTCTGCAAGAACATAATAATCATTTCAAAATTTCCCAGCTCCAAATGTTACAGTAGAGCAAGTTATAGTTACTTTTGAGAGAAATAGCCATTATGCCTTGGGCATAACGTAAAGCTAGCAGCTCTGTATTGACAATTACAGTACTTCAGCTCAAATGTGAAATTAATTCGAGTACTAAGAGTAATAGTATCTAACAACTGTTGCATACACCCGGAGAAAGTACACCAATGTTATCTATGCAACCATCAGGCTGCAATGACGCTGTCCATGGTTCTGAATCATTATTCCATCGAGCGACTTTGTATGATTTACCACTCTCTCTTTGACTAACCGCTGAAATCATTCAACAATGCTTCATGAAGTTTGGGAAAGTATTAATTTGAGCGTTTTTGCTATACTCGTCGTCCAGACAAAAATTTGTCATGCATGATTATGTCTAGTAGGCTATGTTTTGGTACTTCTATGATAATGATGTAAATATATGGGCCACTATACACGCAGTAATTCCTTGTATCTATAAATTAAGCAGTAGCTACACGTAATTACAAATTACAAATGGCAAATTGCAAAGCCAGCCGCCCTCACTAGACTCTAATACCAATTAGCATGCTCAGTGTATCTGATGAGCAAGTATTCTGGACGTCCATTATACACAATTGTTTCGCCCTTTATGCTGGTTACAGTAAACGCAATGTGGAGACATTCAGCGTTCTAACATTAGAGACCGGGGAGATTGTGTCAAAATTAGTTAATTTTTTTTTCCGTTGGTGCTAATAATTTAAAAGCCAATGAACTAAATACATAGGCAGTTCATTAAATCATTAAAACGGGCTGCTATAATACTCTCAAAGTCATTATAACGCTATTCCCTCGTCAGACCTACGCTTGCCTTAAGCACAGTTTAATCAAATTAGATAGCAAGCTATGTCTTGGGGTTTCTCCGATTGATATTCATTAAAAATACATGACTTATCACTAATCTCTTGAAGGTATATCCCATTCATTCAACTGAAGGTAATAAACGCCACGAAGAAGGATAAACAGTAAAAATTAATTTACCTTAAGAGCAATAAAGAATCGCGTGCGTCCCTTCTGTGCTACCAAATGAAATGAAGACATCGCCTACTTATTATACTTATTAGAAACACATTTTCAGAGGTTTATCCTTGTAGGATAATGCCCCTAAGTAAAAAAAGTGTAAGGATACCAATACAATAATAATAATAATAATTATTGCTATTATTATAACTATACTAACAATAAAATAATAACACAATATGTTTAATAATCATTCGTTTTAGCATACACAATTGCTACATTTAAATTGTATTCCTTTGAAAATAACTATTTGAAGCATGCACAATTCAAAAGTATGACATCAAAAAACAGATTTAATCTGTAATAAAAAATAATTTAGGATAAATAGAGTGATAGGATGAATAGGAGCTTCAATGAAAAGTCTTATTCTAGGAATATTTTAAACTGTCACACATCAGTGCAGCATGTTATCTACAGTTCCAAGCTTCTAGAATATAGTAATGACTGTGATTGAACATTTATTTAGACCAACACTGAAGGAATTGCTGATAAATGTATTATAATAAAATATAAAAATATTTATATAAATAAATAACATTGTGTTCTAGCATTAACATTATGCATAAACTTTATTGGAATAGTTAACTACGTCGGATTATTTCACAAACGTGTGGCTTGGTAGGCCTTGGTTTCATCCTTTAACATGTCAAACTATGTCTAAAGCGTTTGGTGTTCGTTTTTTGAGGAAGGAAAACTTGTTTAAAAGGAGTAAAGTAAACTGACGAAAGGCAATGCTATTCTGTTTGAATGTTATTTTGCTAATACATATTTCCCAAAGAAAAACTAACAGCAAAGAACACTGATTTAAGTATTAAAGTAATACGATTGATTGGCTAAACACTGCGATTAACACGATATGCACTTATTAAAACTTGGCAGATACACGCCGTCGATTCATAATATTTTTCACTCGTAGATTACGTCTCCAAAATTGTATCGTAAAAAAATCTGCCCAGTGTCCACAATTGAAGTAAAAAAGGCACATGGCATATGCACGTGTATATCAATGAGTACCTAGTTATATGCCGAAAATGCGCTTTAGTATAATTGAATAGCAGATAAATACAGAATAATATTGCGGCTTTCGTTCAATGTCGGAGCAAGTCGTCTACTAGGCTGCTGTACTGCAACTTCTATTAACACTGATACTGCTTGGACTAGTAATGATACGACGTCCGACTTGAAGTGTAAAACCGACACTTAGTGTGTTTAAACACTAGAGGGAGCTTTTGTTCCGAGTCCTGTAACCATCAGCAATCCCTGTGGAGAACCTACAGTACCCTACAGTGAGAACTACAAGACATTGAAGTTGTGCAGGCCTTTTAAAACTAAGCAAAGTAACTGATCTACGGGGGTATTTAATTACATTTTTAAAACAGCTAATTTAAAGTGATGTTTTGTTTTGGGTTCTTTATTTTTTCGATAAAACGGCTTATAGCCTAATCGTTATTGACATTGATTGACTGTTTTAACAGGCACATACAATGCAAGTCCCACAAATACGATGGCGATAGCAAAAGGAAAGTAAATGTAAGGTATATATCACTTAAGAAAAAAAGTGGTGGAGTAACCCACCCTATAAATAGGTTCCGGTGAAGTAGTGTGTTCACTGGATAGAAAGGACGGGCAATAAAGAAAGCAACCCTGATGCAAAAGTGAAGGTACAGTTGATTATATTTAGAGGTAGAGTGTAGTTCAAGCTGAGGATATGGAGCACCTTACACCAGCTCAACACATACGCTACTTAGATCAAATAAACAATGCTCAGAGCCTAGGCCGTTGCATAATTCGCTGTCTTACTTGGTCGATACGTTCTATAGGTCACTTGAAAACAGCCAATCTGTTTTTTCAATATTAATCCCTTTAAAATGTCAAACAACACTATAGATTTGCTCAACTCGGGAATGCCCATAATTGCAAAAATATAAATAATAATAGTAGGTAGGCTAATAGCGCACTAATAAAGTCTGCTGAATGATGATTTGACTGCAGCCTACTAAGGGAACATATATAAATAAATAAATAAATAAATAAATAACATCAACCAACACTACATTTCCGTATTTTGGCCTCAAGATGGCACCCATTCATTTCTGTGTAAAATAATGTTAAAACGTATATCCATAACGCCTTGTTGAGACAAGTCGAGTCAGAAGCATAGCACATTTTGAATGCATCTCACATACAAACCATGCCACACATCGCCCAAAAGCGCACTTTCTCTTTTGAGATTGTTTTACTCAAACATAAATAGCGATTTTTTTGGTGATGTAAATAGTGAAATGGGAATAATAAAATATTCTGAATACTGAATGCTACTCGTTCAGTCTCGATTATCTTTGTATGTTGCATTCTAAATGGTAAATGTGCTAAAATAAAGGAAGGCCTCTCGCTCAACAGATAAATGCTTGGAGTCCCCTGTGTACCATCCCAGCCTCCTCATTCATCATCATAACAACCGTTTAGTGTAAAATTAACAACGACTTAACTACTACCGCAATAAACATGGCCATGCATTACAACAGATTGATGAAGATTGCTCGGTGGAATCCACAAACCTCACGTGGAGGATAAGCATGCGAGTCAGAGAAACATGCCGTTTTGAATTTAGGGTGGCGTAATGCAATTAATTTGACAAAATAGTTGTGTCCATGACCGTAAATGCAAGTACATTTGACATTCATCGTGATCGCTTACGCTTACACGTGTGGTCGTGTGATGTTCCAACATAGGTCGTCCCCTGGGCTACAGGAATGCACACGCGCGCCCGTACACGCACGTCCTGGTTTTCTTTTTTTTAAAGACTAACCAGCTCAGGTTTATAATTTCGCCCATAGCCAAGTAATCCCTTTGATTAAATCTAATACCTGCCAAAACCCAGATGGCATGCCCACCCATCGCACGGTGTGATAATGCCACATTGTGAAATCTATCCATTAATATTAATTGTCAGCCTGTGAATCTGTCTGAACTACTAAAGCTTGAAATTCCCCCGAAAAGGCAAGGCCTGACTTACTAAGGATTTTAAGATAATTCCTGATTTTTTCCCCCTTTTCTGTGTATTTTTTCCCATTCATCCGATTCACCGCATAGCCTACTTTTTTGTGAGAGGATGACTGTTGAGTTGTACACGCATATGCAGGCCTTTTCTTAGCTCAGAGTAATATGTGCATCCCGTTAACGCGAAACATGTGTCCAGGTGATTAGCTAAGTACATGCAAATGACCTCATATTGAATTGAGGTAATGAACTAAACTGTTCGTTGTATCTGCTTTACATATCTTTACAAAATATGTTTAAATTTCCTATACACGGAAAATGATAGTAGGCCTATATATGAGGATTACAGTTGCCACGAATGTTATTGTCGTTGAGGTTACAGTAACAAAACAGCAACGAATAAATAAGGAACAATATCAAATCTTTTGGGGATTTTTGCACTCGGGAGTATACATAGCATAACCCTCGATTAGTTGCCTGATTAACTAATGTGAAAACCAAGGTGGGAAGCTAAAGAGCTATGTAATGTTATCCCATCAGATTCTTTTAAAATTTAACGTCCATTCAATAGTATGCATTGGCCTGGGGGGAAGAAAGACGAGGATAATAAAATGTTGGCAGCAATATCTTTGAGATTCACGCCTGTAATTTAGAACTAACTTCAAGGCCAGACTGATTTAATTCCATCCGGAAAGGTCAGTGCGGGGTCTGGCAAAGCTAACCTCTCCGCTCCCCATCTGTCCACACTTCAATCCGAACACTTTTCAATGGGGCCTTGTGTGCTCGAGACTGGCCACAAACAAATTGAAGTGGTCTGGGTGCACAGAGACTCGAGTGTTTACCACACAGTGACCAGTGGGTTTGTCAGCAAAATGATGCAGTACTCGTTTACGTCAAAGTGACACAATTGGCAGATTGTTAGGGCTCCCCCCTCTCTCTCGGACTGTAAAATTGAAAATAAACGCCAGGGCCATGCGATCCAATACAAATATTAATCTTGCGTAAGAAGCGCGGCTTGCATTAACTTCCTTCTTCCTTCTTTGTAGTGTTTTGTACTTATTTTACAGGTTTATTAAAGAGATCAATACAAATGTTAAGCTACATGTAGAAACCTGTCTCGTCAAATAAATATAGTGTGTGTGTGTGTCTGTGTGTGTGTGTGAGAAAGAGAGAGAGAGAGAGAGAGAGTGAGAGACTGCGCGCGCGCAGTTTGAATCTCGTTTCTTAACTTTTTCTTTTGAGTGGGCGCGCCACGAGCCGGACGACAAGGATCCCAAAGCAAGTTAGAAATTCCAGTTGCAAGCAAGCTCACTAAGAAAATATAATTTTAAAGTAATGTTATTACTATTTTTGAATATGACAGTTGTTTAGGTACTGAGAACAAAATCCTCGATCTATACCGAGTATGAAATTTCCATCGTTTACTGGTAATTGGTGCACTTTAACCAACTTGTAAGGGAATATGTGAAAAGTGAAACAAGAAGGTCTGAATATGTATATTTTTCCTTATACTGGTTTAAAATGTTGGAAGACATTTACATTGGCTGTGGTTTAAATAACACGAAGGGGCAAGGTGGTCAAAATTCTGCACGCACCATGCATTGACACATGCAGGCGGATTCATAGTCTAACGCTAAATGCGAACCAGACTGCAGTTTAAATGGGTTTCAAAGTTTTGAATAACTTCTTAGAAAATCGTAATTGAATTGGAATATGTGGTTATTCGGTCAATTATGTTAGATTTCAGTTCTAATTAAACAGAGCTTAGTGCGAGTGAAGGATTTGAGTTCATGTCAACATATAATGGCTTATCCATCTTTTATTCATATCCAACCTGAAGGCCGAGAATGCTGACTGTAGCCTATAATGAACTGTATGAATATGTTTTATAAAACAATATCTATAGTATTTGTGTGGCCTCCAATATATCAGAGTGAATAAGCTAAGGACTACATGATAATTCGATCTAATAAAGACGACAAACGCAGATGTTTCAAGGTTGCCCAATGACACACGTACACACAGAACATACACACACACACAAACACAGTGTATTTTTGTAGTGTGGGTTATATATGTAAAGAGTAAGCGTAAACCAGAGGAGCTGATGAATAGGCAAAGGAAAAAATGAAAAAGTGAAGCAGAAAGAGAAAAATGACAAAGTGTTGAGCGTTGATTTATCGCATAAGCCCCTGGTCATTTCCATATATTGAAATGCGCCCAAGCGGCCAGTCAGTCAATTTTCTCCGAGCTGCTGCCCGTGGAAGGCGTGCACGTGACTATCTTGCATTTCACTCACCCTTCCTCCTCTTGAGGCGTTATATATTTATTTTATTCCATTGTTTAGATCGGAAATTTACACTGTAAAAGAGAAGATTACGGCCAGTTTATATGTAGCCTTATAGATGTCTTTTATCCATTAGTGACTGTTACAAAAGCATGAATTCCATCCTTGGGTCGAGATGTCAGAGAGATTGAGCGGTCTACGGGGTAATTTAGCCAGTAAGGTCTGTTTGCGACCACAATAACTGAATAATTAATATTTTATTAAATGTCCGTTTTAGGATGGTATGCGTCACAATAAACGTACACGAAACATATCCAGTTAAAATATTTCCATTGCCTTGTCCATCAGTCATCTTGTACGCGCACTCTCACTTGCACACGCGAAGGAAAAGGGGGGTGATACGTGTCAGACTGCACTGTAGGCTAGATGGATACTCCAATATATTTAACAACGGCTGGCTGATTTATGATTGCATCAGTCGCGTTGTCATTTACATATTGAGATTCCGCGTGTCCACACTGGGTTTTGTCGCTGCCGTGTAGCCCGCGCTCCTGCAGGAATTGGGCGAGGGAGGTGTAGCGCTCGATCTGCTTTGATCAATGTTGGCTATGAAGGAAGAGGGGGAGTATGTAGGAAAAGAAGGGAAAGGGAAAAAAACGCTTTGTGCCAGCAGATGGAGTGGGGTCTAGGGAAAGGTCAAGGTTAGCGCTCTCTGCTATTGAATCGGCTGCAGTCTCGTAGACAGACCTGTGCCTCGGAGGCACCCATCGGGGCTTTTCGCAATCAAACCCGATACAAAAGGCAGTTGCAGAACGAGGCGTCATCTGAATGCTGAAACTGTTATTACGGAGCTACATTACAGAAGGAATCGGCACACGTGATCCATGGGGGGTGGGGTGGGGGTACAACATGCTTTTAATGCATTTGTTTATAATAATAATAATCATCATAATAATAACAAACGTATTGGACGTTGATTATGAAAGCTGTGAAGATAAACGTTCTCATATGGCTCTGGTGATTGAACCTAATCTGTGATGTGTGATCTCGATTGTAATCATTTTAAATTCATGGGCCTTGTCAGGAAACAGTGCTGGACGCGCATAGCTGTCATTGATTGTTAGAGCTGTAATTCCTTTTTTTGCATAGTAGAAAATCCCAAACTTTTGACAGTTCCCCTATCTCCTAAAATCATGTTTAGGGTGTAGCTGAAGGGAATAGGTCCACATATTTGCGCAATCCCTGTTATCTTAAACATTGAGGGTGTATTTTGATTGTTCTGCATCTCATCACGTAGTAACCACAACTTTGGGAATTTCTCCAAACTGTCCTATGATAAGAATTAGTTGGGATACTGTCCCTGTTGACATAAAAAAACACTCTTCTACTTAACAAAAAAATTCGAGAAAATGACCTAAAGCGTCAAATACCAAACTATTTGTGGGTGGAATGCATTTAATTTAAATCTTCTTTATGTTAATGAAATCTTTTACCCCTCTTCCCCTACAACCCCCCCCAAAAAAACCTAATAAATAAATCAACAAATACACTAACACACGTTGCCTTTATTGGTCAATTTAATAACGGCTCAGCACGCTTTTTCCAGATGTCAGCATAGGCGCTCACGTTGCCCAGTGTTTAATTACAGCAACAACTGAATACGCCACGCGATATCCGTAGTCTTATTCTAGTAGTTTTTACAAAAGTAGTCGCCACACATTATAATTTCACACAAGCCGCTCAACTCAGTGGTTTTAAATCACGGAACCCTCAAATAAATCAGGTTTCGCCTTGCCACTTCTCCTGTGTAGAGCCACTTTTATGAAAGTACAGCCCGTAGCCAAGATGTTTTAAATAAAAACTTTATTTCAATGCCTGATCACAGTATATAACCTAATAAAACCCCATGTCCAACAAGAAATAGCCTATAGCATATGTACCAATTTTAAACGGTTGTATTATTCAGTCAGACTATTCATTAGCTTCACAAAATATATGCTAATTAAGTACATGCTTATCTTTTTGAAAGTTCTGGAAATGTCCAGAGATGCCTGAACAAGTATAGAGGTATTGTTAGTTCATGCCAATAAATGTGTTTTTAAAATGTAGGCGGCACAGCGTTTATCCTTAAGACAAGGAATCTCTCTATTTGTCATTGCTGATTAACCCAAGAGATGGGCAGAGTGTAAGAAATGTTGTATATCGAAGTGGTGTTCACTGTTAGACGTTTACAGCTTGATAAATTAATTTGTGTTCTGATAGCCTGTTTCACTGATCAATATGATCACTTTATGTTTTGAAGCGCCCAAACGCACTTGTTCTAAACACTGCAATATCAATGTTTTAAACATGTAGCCTATCTACAACTTCCAGTAAACATACCGTGCACCATGGTTTTAAACAGATATTTTACTGTATCCCACTTTCACACAAATATTAATTTTTAGGCTTGTTAGGCTATTATTGGTGAAAGCTGACAATGCGTTTATGTATCACTGGAAAGTGGAATTTGGAGTATTTTATTTTACTACAAGATGGAAAAATCTGAACTACCACAATCAAATTAATGTAATAATGATTGCATGGTTTTAAAATTCGTTTGAAAAGAAATACGCTACGCGACATAACTTGGTTTCTTGAAGTCGTCCGTCCTCCATTGTGGGGTGGAGAAAGTGAAAGACTATCATTGATTTGTTTGCTTAGTAATCCATACATTGAATTGAATAAGCGTGGTTCATTTTTTAAATTCCGGACAAGCCCAAACGTTCATACTCCTAAAATGAAACCTGATCAACTAGGCACCGAGTCATTACCATTAGCCTATATGTCTGCGTTTATCACTACATACACAAACGTCCATGCATTCGCAGTTGCTTTCTAATTCACAGCCTATTACCATCACAGCCCTTAAAAACGCGGACGCTCCTGTCGGAAATAAAATACTCTAACGCAAAAACACATCGAGTTTTTTCTGCCAAATGTATAAACGATCCTTGACCCGACAAATATTTTCACTCACTCACTGTTCACATTTTCTCTGCGTCGCTCAACTTCCTCTCCCGATCCACTCTTACGTTTCCCATTGAGTCTCCCCTTCCCTGTTCGGTTTGTCCAGTCCGTCTCTATAGTACTGTTCGCGTTTGCATTGCATTTCGCTCCTGTGATTCACTCACGCAGCCGCTAGTCTAGTACTTTTATTAGTTGGCTCGGGTGTTTTTCTCTCCTACCCACTTCATACACAGTCCCGATCATGTCATCGCTTTTATTTGTCTGGTGTCTCTTGCTGTCATTATTTAGTCTGATGAGGCGGTGTTCTGTTCCCCTTTATTTTTGAATCTATTGTCACGACGATTTTACCCCTCCCCCCTGCAAAGTCCCCGCATGAACGCAACCTGCGCACATCTGAAAGTTATTATATCCACCTCCTTGTTTTTTAAAATGGGCAGTCCCCGTGATCTTTTCTTTATACGTCTTATTTTAAAACAACACACATGTAGCATTCAAGCTACACCATCCACAAGCTTCTCCTTTTGAATTTGAACTTCGCCAGTTTTATTAATCTTTTCTTACCACACACACACACACACACTCTTTGTTCAAGATCGCCAGTTAGGAGTCTTAAATGTGCTATACCTTTGCAACCCTGCCCTCCCTCCCTTTATACGGATCAGCCCCTCTGCCCGCGTGCGGAAACCTGTCTGCCCTGTTCATGCAACCCGATCGTTTACTCGCGCTCGGTTTCGTTTCAAAAGCAGATTCACCCCTTTCTATGCTCGCAGTCTACGTACACACAGACGACACTGACTGTTTGACCACCACGAGAGTGTTTTCACTGCCTCTGTGCTCCTGCCTCTGGATCCCCGATCAGTGTCCACTACGACAGCTTATATTAAACGTTTCTCTCCCCCCCCCTTGTGTGTCGTATGTCCAGCCCCCTTGAATCTCTTGTCCATTGGCTTTTCTCACTCTGTTTTTCTATGTCCACCCCCACCTCCACACACACACACACACACACACACACACACACACACACACACACACACACACACACACACACACACACACACACACTGCTTTCATTAGACATTTTTTTCACTCTCTCTCGCGCGCTCTCTCTCTCTCCGGTGCCTCTTGTCCGGCCCCCTGATCTTTCTGTCCATTGGCTTCTTCGGGTCTACATTTCATGTCCAGCCCCTAATGAGTGTCCATTGGTTTTGTTATTTCCATTCCCTCCTCCCACTCCCCGGCTTTGCCCTGCCCATGTTTTGTATGTCTGTGTCCATCCATCTCCTGACGTTCAAGTTCGCAGGGACGTCACGTCCGCACTTGAACTTGCAGCTCAGGGGGGCTTTTGCCATTTTTTCATCTCTCTCTCTCTCTCTTTTCAAAAAAGCCATGACGGCTATCCCACAATCCATCTTCCCTGCGCCATCTTTGTATTATTTCTAATTTATTTTGGATGTCAAAGGCATTGATGAAGATATTTTCTCTGGAGTCTCCCTTCTAACCCGGCTCTCCCGATGTGAACCGAGCTGAAAGCCACCACCAACCACCATGTCTCGCCGCAAGCAAGGCAAGCCCCAGCACTTAAGCAAACGGGATTTTTCGCGTAAGTAAACCAAAATTGCAATTTACACTCTTTACTCTATTGCTCTTTCACTGCCCACAGCTTAATGTGTGTAGAAAAGAAGAAAAACGGTAGCGGAGGGCATAATTCTTGGCGAAGGCACACTGGACACTGGACAGCGAGAATCGTGGTCAAGTGGACTTCACTGAAAAGCGTGGCAAAAATGTATTTCCTTCAAGAAATACCTATACGAGTGCATTCCTCTTCAAAAACGAGAAAAAGTTTGACTTTTCTCCAATATGCAACATTTTGAAATCGGAGTACTTTGTATAAGAATTTTGTATATGCTATGGCTTGAGTGCCCCCGTCGCTTTAGCCACTTAAGTGCATATGCTAAGGTAGGGGACTGGTCTAGGTATGCATACTTTACCAGAGTTATTTGGTATTTGTAGTGGAAAATCCCGTAACATTGCCTGTTTATGTTCACGAGAGGATTTCCCTCCTCTCGCACTATTTTTTGGAAGATTTTCAAAAAAGTGGAAGTGGATTTTGATTGGGAAAAATCTCGTGTCCGACTGTTTACAAGCACCGCGTGCGCATAACCCACTGCCAACCGCGTCGAAAGCGAAGGAAAAAAACAATATTAAGCGCTTAATTTCCCTCACATGTCGACATAGATCATTGTCAAACGAGTGGATTATATACATTTAAGGCTTTGTTTTGTGCTTTTATTAAGAGAGTGAGAAAATAGGTTTAGAAACGACTCTTGTTCTAATAATAGGAGGCGAGCCTCGTAAAGAGCAACAGGAACACGGCATTACTCCATTATTTTTTCTTCCCATTTTCTGTTTCTATACATTTCTGGATCCTCTTTTAAATATATTTTAATGTATCGTAATAAGGAACTACCAAGGTAAGGTTACGTCTATTCATGATGCTCGTTAGATTGCAAGCTTAATTCGGGCTACAGTCAGGAAGAGACAAAGATAGTTCAAATTGAATCTGACAAGCTGCAGTTTAAAACATGTAATGAATTCGTAAATGCACAGCATATTTTACTTTATGGCACAGAGCGCCACAGTTTAATTGTGTTGTATGTAATTGAATCGTACGTATATTCCTCTTCTCCAGCAATGTTATATTTAAAGTAAAATAACAGTGGGCTAGATTGACGACAGTTGACGAGACAAGAAAACAACGTTACCCTTCGGCGTTAATGCAACGAACGGACGGTTTACACTAAATGTGTTACATTGTCTCTTACAGACATTCCAGATACGTCCCAAACCGTTGTAAAATAACATATCCCGTGTTCGAACGATTTGCACTCAACTACCCATGTTAGAAATGTTGGTCTCGGCGCAAAGGCAAGTTGCATTGAAACCTCTCGGCTGTGCGTCTCTGCGTTTCGTCGCTAGGAGGCAGAAGACGATAATAAACTGGAAATGAACTTGAACCTGATCAATTTCACCGCCACCTCAATCTACATATTCTGACGATCTGTTTGGAATAAAAGGAAACGCATAATACGAGGTTATGGCTCCTTTATTCCCCCTCCTCTTCGCAACCCCCGCCTCAAAATCCAGTGTCTTTCAATGACTATTTAAGTTAAACCAATTCTCATAAAATTGTCAACCTGCTGTAGACAAAGTCATTTTAAAATTAGCCTTAATATTTTAAAATAGATTTTGGTATATTTATTCCCTCCAACAAGAGCACAAACGAAACAACAATATAAAGGGTAATCTTATCTGTAGTTTAAGATGAATATATTGTATACATAGATAATTAGCGTCGTGCAATATGCACAGGGACTGGGTATGAAGGCTCTTAATTTAAGGTTAGTATTCCTGCTTTTTATTGCATTCCTCCATGTAGTAACCAATACATTACCACAGCTTAGCCTATATTTTAAAAACAATGCCAAACGTGTGTTGTTTGCAAACCTCTTTATGCTATTATTTAATTACATGTATGCATTTTTTACTCCAAGTCAAACAGTGCTGGCTGTTATTCGTTTTTATTTTTAGCCTTAGAAATGCATTTCACTCCAACGAGGGACGGAAATAAAATTGAATAAGTTGTCCGATGCTCGGTTGAAATCACGTGTGCTTAGTACAATAGTGTGTTATCGTGCAAACTTTTTATTTTCCTGCAGGACAGGTTAGACTATCACACGAATAATGTTGCGTTACTGTAGCGCGTAATGGTCAGTTGCATAGTGATGTTTCATTTTGTTCTGTTGAATCTAGTGCGATTATGATATTACATAATTAAAGCATGAACACCTTTAACGTTTTTTCATAAATAAATTAGAATATTGAACAGTAGCTAATATTAACGAAAAGGCACGTTTATTCACAAACTTGCTTGGAAAATATTCTGTTATTGTTTTTCTTAACCTTTTTTTAACGTATGTTGCATCGCAATTTAGAAAATAAAATCGGGATCATTCAGTGTGACGTCTCTTTAGAATACACGTTCGTTCTCGGATGAAAATATACATAGTAGCCTATCTCGGTATGCTGATTTTATAGTCCTCTTTATACAACAATTCCCACAGTCTATACCTTTGTGCATGTTCGTATTCGGAAGAAAAACATACTTATATTAAAACACTTCTTTTTAAAGCCCTTGCAGAATTGTTTAAAATCATGTAAATATTTTAAGGCAATATCGTATAGTTTGGAAAATAACCTACTTGACAGACACAAACCACAGTCATCAAATATAATTAATGGCAGAAATTAATATCAAGAGACAGGCATCTGTTGGGATTCAAAAAGATATGAATCCGTTGTTACCGACGTGGTCAGTTCTGGGGTCACCCTCGAGCTTTTGCACGCAACGTTACAGCCTAGTCTTTCAATTACCATTATCTAACGCATCTAAATGCGCCGGAATGCTATATCACCCAACAATTCCCCCTCCTGAACCGCCAGAAAATTAAGGCTAGTACCGGCAACAGGAATTTATCACGCTATCTCAATGTCCTAGTTCGAGCGCAGATGTCGTGTAGGATTGCATCTTTCAAATGATATTTTCTCACACGCACGTCTGGGAGCTACTCCACATACGCCCCTCAATATCTGGTCTAGGTTGGGCTGAAATAAATTTAACCTCAGTTCACAAGATCCTAGCACTTTTCTTTTTTTGATCAAAATCGGTTCCAATCATCCCAAACACAAATTAAAATCTATTTTTTGATTCTCAGTGGTTTTAAGTTCATTAAAATGTGAAATTGGCAGCTTAGTAAAGAAGGTCAAGATACTTAACCATTAGGAGGCTCGTAGTGTTTTCACCCCGGTACAAAGATTTCAGATAACTGTAGTCGCTGGCTAGAATCATTTAGTTTTTTTTCCATTTACTCCAAGATCATCTTTAAATGTCTCTGAATTTTTTGTTCCTGTTTACATGGCCAGTGCTCGCAGACTAGTCAAAAGTGAGAGAACTGTGCGAGCATTTTAAATTCTAATATTTCAGATTCTGTGCCATGCAATCGCTTGTGCGTTTCTCCACACCGATTTCCGGCCGCGAAAGTGGTCATCAAGGAAATAAAAGTCACGCGCGTGAAAGAGCGTGGAGAATACACAGGGCTTTCTCTGCCTACACACGTGTCGGACACATTTTAAATGGCTTTCCCATTTTAAGAACAAGAAGGTCGGATAAAGGAAAACAAAGTGGGAGGCTGAAAGCATTTTATTTAAATGCACATATTACCCGCACTTGCTTATTATGCTATGATCCTTTTTTGCATAAGGCATTTTAGAGATTCACTTTCTTTTTTTAAACAGTTCACCCCCAAAGCCATATAAGTTTATATATAGATTTACACACTCCAATCCAGGCAGTGTAACATGCTGCTTATTGGTGCACATTGGGGACATTCTAAACTTCCATTGTTGTCCTAGTTCAGAGTACAGAAGTGTCTTTGGATTATAATTTAGTGTTAAATATATTATGTATGCGCTTTCCATTGTAAATAGAGGTGTAGATCAGCATTAATCTTTTCAACGTGTGTATTTATTTCTGTGATAAGTGCTTTTCTTAAGGAATATCTAAGAAAATTCTATATGTGTAAAAAAAACCCAGTTCTGAACGCAGCAACGACAATGGCAGCATGAGAAATGTATCTTAATATTTTTTATACTTGTGAAGAAGTAATTTTGCAAGACTTTTGTTTAAAAACAACAACAACAAAGATACAACAAAAATCCTGTTGTTTGTAAAGATAGCACCACACACATTCAATGAAAGTAAGAGCCAATCAAGATAATTTTTTTTGCTCCTCAGTCTTGGCGCTGGTCAGTGGAACATTTCAGTCTGATTTTTTTCTTCTTCTCTTTCTCGCTCTCTCTCTCTCTCCTTCTCTCCTTCTCTTGTTCTCTCTTCCCCCTTGTTTGTGTCCCTCCTGCACACAGCCGAGCCCCTGGCTGCCATTCTCCCGGAGGCACAGCAGGAACACCGAGGGCTGGTGCAGGTAGCTCCGGAAGCGGACCAGGACCTCCTCACGTGTGGCCAGTGCCAGATGAACTTCCCTCTGGGGGATATCCTCGTTTTTATTGAGCACAAAAGGAAGCAATGCAATGGCAGTATCTGCATGGACAAGGCTGTGGATAAACCCCCCTCGGTCTCGCCTTCGAGAGGCGAGCTTCGGAGAGCCTCCAACCCCGTGGAGGTGGGCGTACAGGTCACACCGGAGGATGATGATTGTTTTTCGAAGTCCTCCCGAGGAATTTGTCCGAAACAGGAAAACATAACAGGTAACCAAACCAAAACCAAAAAAAAAAAAAAAAAAAATCACAGCAAAAATACAGTACACAAGAACACACACACACACACACAATGCGTGACATGTATTGCTCACTGTCTGCGTAAACGCGCTCGCTTGCACACACTTGACTTCCTGTTTGTGCGTGCGCGTCGAATGCGCCCCATGTCGCTACGCACGCAACGTCTTTTCGTGGGGGTTCGGTTGTCTTGGAGAGGAACGCTGAGGAGGCGTTGTGTTAGTTTCATTTGGCAAGACTTTTTCCATCTATCCGCACAGTGAGTGTCAAAAATTGGGAACTGGCTACTGAGTGTCGGGAACTGGCTTGGAGATGGTTTGAGCGTGACCTCCCTCAATATCTGGAATGACCTTTTCCATTGTATACAGCTTCTGTCCACACCTTATGGCACGTGGCTCTCTAGACCTTTAGCACGTCGAGTGTCCTCTCATTTTCTAACCTTGCGGAAAAGGTGCTTCAGCCTAGGGGCAGTCCCTCTCCAAACCGCAGGGGTGAAATGGTTAACCCAGCTCAGCAGTTGTCCCAGGATCCATAGAGTTTGACAGGGTGTGTGTGTGTGTGTGTGTGTTTTTTTGTTAGTTTTTTCTCCTCGGTAATCAAATATAAAAGTGACACTGGTGACCTTGACTTTAACTTGCCATTTGTGACTGGCCCCAGACCACAGCAGAGAAGAGCAGAGAGAGTGTGCATGGTATGAATCGCGCATAAACAGGCTTATCCCACCAAAAAAAATAGAGGAAAGTTCTTTGGACTCGAGGGGAGGTTTGAAACGGTTGGTGTGACGGGGGGGCATCCCTCATTCCGCCCACTCAGGCCGGTGAGAACACCGCCCTGCGCCGCTCGGACACTCTGATGTGGTTTTGACAGATTTATCTCGATTTCTTTGCGGTTTTACACGGCCACATCTTATCCGTGTAAATGCGTGCCTGCAGATTTTCGCTTTCTTACCAGAATAAAAAAAAGGGGGAAAGGAAAGGCATTCGGTTATTTTTGGCTTTTGAGAAAGAGTGATTGAGTTTAAAGAATCGTACTGTCGCAAATCGCTTGTTGTAGTTTCTTCCCCCATTCTGAATTAGGGAGAGCACCCAGTGCCTGGCTTTCAGCGCTAAATTAAGTCCCCCAGAAACCTGAAGTGAAGTTAAGGAGATGCAAAACAAAGCCGCTTATCCTGTTGCTTTAAACAACTTAAAATATCTTTGGAATCCAAGGGGTTAAAGCTTGACCCAAGGTAGCTATAACTCTCCGCTTTTCTTTGTGCATTTAAAACATGTGCCCTCAGTCCGGTCCACATCCTGGTTTAAAGATAAGTTTGTGTGTGTGTAGGGGTTGGGGGGGTGTCTCATTATCAGGTTTGTTGTGTTGCCTTTTCTTCAGATTAGGGCACTTTCTAGTTTGCTTCAAAGATTCCTATTCTAGGAAGTCCTTGAGCCTGGGTCACCCTGGTCAGAAATGTTCTGTACTTGACCTTTGTTGTAGAGATAATTCTTGGTTTTTGAGAACACCTCGGCTGAATTGGTTTTCCGATGTCTCTCTGTATTGCGCGTAGAGGCGGTGCCAGACAGTCCGCGGCCACAGGTAACGCGTGGATGCAGTTTCCACCCTCTTCCACAAACCTAACGTTTGCGTCTGATTCCGCCAGCTCCAGCTTAATCGCTACCGCTGCTAACCAGGGTCGTGTGTGTCTGGTTAACCCCCTTGGTTTTGAAGATGCTGCTGCATTTTCAGCGCAAATTACCCACCCTCTTTATCCATGCTTGCCATCACACATATGCGTCTTGCTTCTGTCAGCAGCTAAACTGGGTTATTAAACTCATTTACATGATAATGTAAAAAGGTTCAACTGAGAGCGTTGGGTCATTGGTATTATGGGTTGTCTTTTTCGGGTATCGAAACAATTTCGCAGTGGGAAAATCTATGTAGCAGCTCCTTAACACTAGATATATAGTGCAGGTACGGTTGTTTACAAAAAAAACTAAATTATGATGAACTAATCACTTGAGGTGTGAGGATTGAGGATTGTGCTTTTTGTTGTTGTTCTGCTGCCCTTTAAATCTGTTCATGTATCTCTTCATGTTTAAATGTGGAACCGGGGGGGGGGGGGGTTGTCGAAAAACACTTTACGTGTTCAAGAGACATTAAGATTCAGGTTCTGCTGTTGAAGTAGCCAGTTGTCTGCAGGTGGCCTGGTCGTTCTCTTGACAACCTCTAAGCTCTGAGTGGCCATTAGCCAGGCCCAAGGGAATGGGAGAGAAGGGATATTAAATATTATTATTATTATTATTATTATTATTATCATTGTTGTTATGATTATGATAATTGTATTTGTATTATATTGTGGTACTTCCCAGCTGTGATGTAACTTCAGGGTAATTCTTGCTTTCCACTTTCTTGTTAATGAGTAAGTTGCACACAATTCCATATTAACGTTGCTACATTACCACATTTTTATCCTGAGCTATAAAGTGCAGCCACTATTATTATTATTATTATTATTGTTATTTCTGCTTTTGTTATTTTTATGAAGGCAGTGATGATAATGAGTGTGTATCAGGTCTGTGGTTAATGTTGGGACAGTGGGCGTAGTGTGGAGGGGCCATACGAAGGCCTGAGAGGTCCCTTGACTGGCTCAAATGGCCAAATACGGAGAGTGCGCTCTGCAGGTGATGTGACATCCTATTTACATACGGAGCTGGTCTGTTTAAGAAGACGAAAGGCAGTACCTGTCAGGCTGAAATGGAGAGCGCACATCTCTCGGGCCCTTCCCCCCTTTCTGGCCCCCCTCAGCGCTGTTTAAATGTGGAGAGCTGTTGACGCTGTTTTTAAAACCTTGCTATTTTATTGTATTAATCCCCCCGAATGAGTGTAAAACGAAGTCTGAGATTCACTGGCGTAGTAGTAAATACGGCAGCCCGTTCATGACGGATACTGCACGCAAAGTATTACAGAGGGGAATCACACTGATTGTGTGATGGTAGCGGGATCTGTACTTTATCAGCGTGCTTTTTTGTTTTTTCCAATGAAATCTGAAAATAATACAACAGTAAAGCAACTGTCTCTGATCTCCCATTTGGAACGCAGCGTGCAGAAATATGCCTAAATGACAGATGGAATTTTCATTGGCCGTAAGAACACGTTTTTGGCTGGAACAATGAACTTTGATTTGCATAACAAACAATTTTTCAAGACGTCTACCCCTGCGACGGCCCTTTTAAAATTATGAATGTCCTGAAATAGACCAGCCGATTAGTTCAGACTAACACAGCCACCATGCATAACAGGCCTCAATACGGATAATTGTTTTTTAAATGCCTTTGTCGGGTTGTGTTTTAGAGCCTCTGAAGCAGGCTCTCTCTCTCTCTCTCTCTCCCTCTCCCCCCCTCTCTGTCAGCAGTACTGCTGTGGTTGCAATAGTCAGTGTAAATCAGGCGTCATCCAATTAATATTGAATCAATTACACCATGATGTAGCCTGGCATAGGAGACGCATGTATGTTTCAATGACATTGTGCCAACTGGCTGGATGGCTAGCGTAGCCTGCTTTTTTTTTCATATCAAAAAAAGTATTGCTTGATTTGTGTTTGTTATTATTTCTAGTGGTTTTTTGTAATCACCCTCTGCTTAACAAGCACTGTGGAAGCAATTTACTCTTTATCTTCAAAGTCTTTCTACTTAGGAAACATGTCTTCATGCTTGCTCTGTGTGTGTTTGCTCCTACCCCCATGTAATCATTGCTTTTTAAGTGGGTGAGAAGCCAGCTGTGATGTTAAGCCAGGGCTATCGTGGAAATGGCAGACATATAACCACAAATAAATAGAATATGTCAGAAGGTTTGGATAAAGCATTGTCCACACTGCAAATGACTCTTTCTGTATCCAGCAGCAGGGTCAAATAGAGCAGTGGCAAGTGGCTTTCTGTATTTGACCATCACTATGGGGGTGTTACTGTGTGTGTGTGTGTGTGTGTGTGTGTGTGTGTGTGTGTGTGTGTGCGTGCGTGTGTTACATTGTGGTGAATGGGAAGAATTGCAAGGCAGGGAGAGTGCAGATTTGACACTGCAGGAGGTACTCCTCAATATAAGTGATGGTTAGTTAACGGTATGGACACTTGGAAAAGTGTCTGAGCAGGGTTAACTTGGCATTACACGATGGCTTTTTATTTTGAAGTGCATTGTGAAAGGAATCGTGCGTATGCTTTGGGGCCATCAGACGTGAATACCAGGAAAAGCCCATTTTCTACGCAACATGAGGGAGAGAGTGCATTTTTCATAATCACAAAAACAAAGAATCAAAAAGACGCATTGTACCAGCCCTAAAACAAGAGTGTTCTCAGAAGTGTGGCTTTGCTGAAAGACCATATTGGTATCCTTTGCTGTACGGACAGGTATATAGATACCAGACGTTTCCTTTTTCTGTGATTATTGTTATGCTTTTTTAACATTTTTTATAAATGGGTCTTCACCAAAGCCAGTCTTTATAGAAATACGTTTGCAGGTCTTTGTGTTGGTGGCATTGAGTCCCAATGCTTTGCGTTCTGCCTGTGTGCCGACTGTGTTGGCACAGGCGATCCTGTGTGACGCGTGATCTGCCTGTGCCCCCAGCCGGTTCAGGCCCCTCTGCGAGTTCGGGTTTTGCCTTTTACGACACCAAAACCCCAAACGAGAGACACCCGGACCAATAATTTTGGGTGTCACACGTTAGCAAGGCCCCGTCCTGCTCGGTGAAGGGGCAAGGGGTGGGGGGGGGGCGGGTGAATGCCAGAAGCGTCCGACTCCGCGCTGCTCCTCTCTTTGTCTGTCAGATCGCGGGAGTCCATCCCGTCTGCATCGGGATCACACCGCGCACGGGTAACGCACGTTATGTTGGTGTCACACTTTCCGTCGGTCTGTGAATTTTCGATTATGTAAATCTGTACTTGTGCGTGCGCGTTTTGTGACGTTTACTGGTTGGGGATCAGAAACGGTGCGTCACGGTGTGGAATTTGCCAGCGTCCGCGCTGCCAGGTTGAGCTTTTCACAATGCGCACCTTTCAGCCTTTACCATGTGACAGCCGTCAATCGGAAGTGAGGTCTAATGCGCAACGCGGCACGGCTTGATTTGCATGATACTGCCCTTTGCGTGGGCTAGGAGGGGATTGTTTCTGAGAGGGTTTTTTTGTAAACCGGCTCATCCCGTGTACGTTTACAGTTTAGAAATGTATATTCCGCTTTCATTTTAAACTGGAACAAATTATCCATTTGAGCATGAAATATTGCTGGAGGATTTTTTGTGTGTCAGCTTCATGTTCTTTACACCCCCCCGTGAAAAGCGGGGGATGTAGTCAAGAAAAGAAGACCTGACGTAAAATGTATTTAAAAAATGAGTTCCCCCCCGCTCCTTACCATGTTCTTTGTCCAGTCTGCATAATTTGCCCTGATTTTGAAAAAGGGGAATCCATATTCCTGTGTTATTATGTTGTTGTCTCTATGTGAAAAGCAGTAGAACCTGGGATGGGTTGCGGGGTAGTTTTTATTTGTATTTTATTTTTCGTAACCTCCAGACAGAGTGGAGAACGCGTACGTTATCGGTACCTCAATTCGATTAAATCCCGCGTTGCTGGAACAAAGGTATTTAGCAGCCAGCCGTCCCCTCCCTGGCACGGTGCCACCTCCCCTCCATAAGCCCGCGCCATTGGGTGTCTGTCGTTTGGCCCCCCTCGCCAATCGCCGTCTTCTCTGAACGCCAGAAATGAAAACCGTGGGTGCGCGGTGCATCTCTCGATTCGCGCCTCTATGCCGATCGTCTTGAGGAAAATTTGGATTCCAAATAATTGCCAACACACATGGATATATGTGTATACATGTATATATGTGTCTGTGCACATTTTGTTCGTGATTTAAGGCAGTTAAGAGGCAGTTAAAAGTGTTTTTCCCTAAAAGATTTTCTTTCTCTATTTGAGAGAATTTAAAAAATATATTGTCTTCCCCCATAAGGTATTTGTACCACAAAGGAGGCCCGCCTCAATAGTGAATAGTTGCGATTTCTGTTGGTAATGTGTGATTTTAATGTAGATGAGAATCCAAGCTCAATCCATTAGGTACGGAGGGTAGATGTGTGGGTGTCTGTGTGTCTGTGTGTGTGTGTGTGTGTATGTGTGTGTGTGTGTGTGTGTGTATGCGTGTGTGTGTGTGTGTGTGTGTGTGTATGCATGTGTGTATGTGTATGCATGTGTGTGTGTGTGTTTTAGAAGGCCAATGTTTTTGGAAATAATTTCATAGCAGGCGTTTCTCTCCCCCTGCCCGTGTGGATTTGCGCCGCCCTGAATTCACCAGCC
>JAINUG010000062.1:215368-310368 GCA_029706075.1 Aldrovandia affinis
TGGCACACATCTGTGAGATCCGGAGTCTTTTTCTATTTTTTCTATTTGTGTTTGTGTCTGTGCGTGTGTGTGTGTGTGTGTGTGTGCGCGTGTGTGTATGTGTGTGTACGCGCGTGTGCATGTGCGTGTGCGCGTGTGTGTGCACGTGCGTGTGTGTGTGCTGATAGATTCTGCCCTCTCTGACTTCTCAGCCCTTGGTCTCTGGCCAAAGGCATGCATAATTGATTCCGCGCGCGCTATCATTTTCTTGATGTAATTGGTTTGGTAAGATATGATGAAATCTACTGGATAATTCATCGGTCCAAAATGGGTAAAGAAATGGCAAATGTTGGTGAAGCTCAGCCCTCCCTCTGTTGTAATGATGTTATAGCTGGAAAGTGTGATCCCACAGTCTCGCCTGGTCAAAGCCCCGCTGTTGGCCTTCACTCAGAGATATCTCGCCGTGTTAGTAGTCGATTAGCCGGCTCTTGCCCGTGATCAGCTGAGGAGAAAAAAGCACATCTTTCTCTTTCTCCCTCCGAGCTCTGAGTCCTTGGAGGCAGCTAAGCTTGAGAAAAGGAGATATCTTGATCCTGACAGAGGTGTGCAGTGCTACGGAGCAGGCTTTCAAAACTCCAGAGAAGATGAGTTTATTTGTTTCCTGAGGGAGAGGTCCTGTTCGGCCTTGAATGGGGTGAAGACCAGGCCTGCTTGTTCATTGCCAGCCTTTATTTCACATGGGGATAGACCACTGTAGTATGTGTGTGTGTGTGTGTGTGTGTAGATAAACATAATTTACATAATATCATTTCTTTCCTACTGCTCTCTAAAATATCAATTTTTACAATTATTTCTTGCTATTACTATTGTCTATCATTAACAATAACAATAATAATATGGATATGAATATAACTACTAGTACTACTAATAATAATAATTGATAATGAATATATTATTATTTTCTTTTACAATATTCTCTTATAGCTTAAATGTTATCCATTTAACAGAGTGGATGTTTTACGGAAGCCGTTTAATCGTCTTGCTCAAATGTACACCAGCTGTGTCCCATTTAGGACTTGAACCTGTCACCCTCAAGGTACAAGCCCAGTTCATTGTCCACTGCTACCACATGGATGGATAGATCTACACCTGCACCGCATATTCCAGCCGTGCGCTCTTCCTGCTATTGCCCAGGTGAACGTCAGTTCAATGTTTAGAACGTTTACCAGAAGGGGGCTAAACATTGGGGGTGGTTCAGAGAAATGTCCCCCTTCACTGTGTCCTTTGAGATCATGATACAAAAGGCGCTACATCAGTGCAGTCCATTAATATTATTACTATTATTATTATTATATGTGTGTCGGCTTCCCTCCCCCCTCCCTGGGGCGGACAGCCAATTGCCGCCCCGATGGCACTCCCGACCAGAGCCGACTCTGGTGCGACGGGGAATCGAACCGTGGCCAGCGTCGGCCGTTGAAACCACTAGACCACGCGGGAGGCTCCAGGGGTGGAGCTTTTGAGGTGCCTTTTTCCACTGTTTTTTAAAGCTCCTACGGCATTTAAAGGGAGACTGAAAACTGTCACCTCGTTCCTCTTGCTTGGCGCTGCCGCGACTGTCCGCTTCCCGAAGTGAAAATGATCGCAGGCCACAGGCTGAGGGCCATCATACTTTCAGACACTTGCGTGACCATGAAATAAATCCTTAACACAGTGCGTGGGGGTGCCAGACAAAGTTAAGTAAACAAAAACCAGGCTCCCGCTTTTAGAATATCCCTCCGCGCGGTCTGAAACGCTCTCAAGCCCGTTTGTCTTCCTTTCTTTCTTCCTTTCTTTCTGTCTTACTTCGCTTCTCTGCCCTCCGTGACGCATGTCATTCTCTCTGAAGCTTCAGCAGAAAGCGTCTGGACACGCCATGGACTAGCAGGGCCTTTTCACCCCCCCAAATGTATTTAATTTCTTGTAAACTTCCTTCCCCGCCCCCCCGGGTGTGCTGTTGTCTCGTAGAGAGCGGAGAGGAGAGGAGGAGGAGGTTTGGGTCGAATGGGTGGAGGAGGAGGAGCAGGGTGGTGCTTCGGGCCTCAGGCGGGCTGGTCAAGCACATGTGCGCGTCTGTGGAGGGAGCGGGGGGAATGGGGGCCGCGGCGCGGAGGGGGCAGGGACACAAAGGGAAAATTGTACGCTGGAGCCATTACTCTCCTCAGCCTCAGTGTGGCCGGTCTGGCTCAGCCAGACAGGATGATAGATTGCTTTGTCAAGGGTCCCAGGGTGTGCCCTGAACTTGGAGCACTTTGTTTATCTTGAATAGAAAGGGAAAGGCGCGGGAATAATCTATGTCTAGCTTTCAGTGGCCAGGGAGAGGGAGAGAGGAGAGGGAGAGGGGAGGGAGCAGGGAGCAGGGGGTGTTTGGTGGGGGGTGGTTGGGGTTGCCAGGAGGGGGAGGGGTGGGGCCCTACGGTGGTTGTCCATTAACAGATGAACTTGGCTGAGGTCCAGGCGTTTGATGAGAGCGTGTCATAGCCTGCGCTTGTTTGGGCCTTTTCGGCCTTTCTCTCCCTCTTTCTATCCCTCTTTTTTCTCTCTTGCTCCCCTCTCTTCCCCCTCTCTCGCCCCCCCCATCTCTCTCTCTCTCCCTCTGTACCTGCTGACTGTATGTCAAATGCTTCCAGGTTATTTTTTTGGCTAAAGGCGAAAAAAAAATAAAAAAGAGTCCCGTCTCTTCCCTCCCACCCCCACCCACGTCAGAACCAGTTCAGACCGGTTAGCTGGCCTTGTTGCTGGGCTCTGTCATCTTGGAGGAGTCCTAGAGGAGAAAAAAACCAAAAAGAAAACATTCTGATAAAGAGAGTAACCTGTGGGTCTCAGACAATGTAAAAAATGTTTTAAAAAAATGCAGAAAATGCAGTACAAGACTCTTGATAAACTTGAGGGGAAAAAAAAGTTGAACTTGAGAGGTGAGATGTGTAGCGGTTGCTTTACTTGGCTTTCTTTAAAAAATGCAGTCCTTGTACCCTACAGAGGGAAAACAGACTTTGGGAGGACAGTGGGAAAGGGATGGGAGAGAGCAGAGGGCTATAAAGGGTCTTTGTTTGGTGTGCGCAGCCACATGGGGAGAGCTCCTGGGCAGAAGCGCCCCCCCACCCCAGTGCTGTCTTCATTACCTCCGTGTCAGTGCCCGTCTCCCTGTGGCGGGCCTCGGATGCTCCACCCATGGCGACGCACGACGCGGGTTGCCTGCCTGCCCAGCCCCGCCCGCTTGCCCGTAAGCCTCTCTGATATATGAACTTGTTACCCGTGGTGGATGGAGGACGGCATCGATTTCTCCATCTCCCTTTTGAAGAATGGCTATTGAGCCCGCGTCTTACGCGCCCTGGAACGCAACATTCATCACCCCCCCCCCCCCCCCCCCCCCCGTGCTGCAGATGCTTTTAATAAACGTGGTTGTTTAACAGCTTTCAAAAGGCCGCTTCATGGTGCCCTTTGCGTGGAGCTCCAGGGCTGGGGAACGGGGTCTGGATCCCGGGCGGTGCCCATATGAGCTCGCAGTGCCTGCCCTTTCTGGAAGGCTTCTGCCTCGAAAGCAAAAACCGCCGTTCTGCAGTCTGTGCAATTTGCGTTTAGTGGGTGGGCTCGGAGCTTTATTTAATCCAGACCCATCACTTCTGCCCCCTTCTTGTAATTCCTCGTTTAATAACTGGGTAACCTGCCGAGGTGAAAGAAACCCCTCGTTATACTTGAGATGTGGAGTTTAACGAGGCCTTTACAGAGATGTCGTCTAATTTCAGGGATGTGGGTCTCCTCTCCCTGGAGCCGTGCGTGTCATGGTTTTTGTTTTTGTTGTGCGGGGTTGTGATCTTTAGGAAACAAGAGCCTCTTTGCTTTGTGGCTGATCTCTGCAATCCGATTGGTCATCTGGTCCATCTCCTCACTATGCTGCTGCCACTCTCCGCACCTTTGAGCCACGGCCCGATGCCTGGCACCGCCCTTCTCCTCCCAGACCAAAAGGTCAAGTTTGTGTTCTGAGGCAGCCATTGGCTGAATTTTGTGTTCTGAGGCTGCCATTGGCTGAATTGAAAGTGGCGTCTTAGCCTTTGTCTCAGCGGGGGCTGTAGAAATTGGTCTTATCTTAGCCACGCCCCCGATCTCCACCGCGTGCCAGCTCAAAGGTGGGAGCGGAGGGCGGGCACAGTGGCACACACCAGCCCGACAGAAGGCAGCTGGCGGAAATGAGAGAAAAATAAACCCAAAAGCGTCCAAGTGTCCACTCAAGTTTGTTTCCGCTCATAACGCTCGCTCTAAAAAGCCTGGTGTTTTGACAGATGTGCCCAATCAGACAGAGCTCCTGCCATTAAGTGCTCTCGTGACTCCTTTACAACATTAATCGGATCTAAATAAGCCCTCTCGTCCCACTCAATTCTGAGTGAGCCAAAACCCACACACTTCTCTGGTCTTCCTGCAACCACAAACTAATCACACTCCATCCTGATTATTGCAAATGATTGTTTTTCTGTGCCACTTGTGAGCATATCCTCTTGTTATAGGTTACCATGGTGAGATTTTTTTAAAGTGTATTTTTAATAATAATAATAATAATAATGTAATACTACTATTAATCTTATTCATATGAGATAATTGTTACATAATGAACCCACACAGAGTATCTGCTGCCAAACCTCCCAGATGTTCTTGTAGAATCAGTCTTTAACCCTTCATGGGAATGCGGCGTCGGTAGTGGGTGTTGGCCAGAGAGCGGTCCTCTCAGGAAACCTGACTGAGTTTAGGTGAGGACGTTTCCCTCTCTGTGCTGTCAGCGGTGTTTGCGTCTGATTTCAGCCCTAAACCCTCACACTGGGGCAGGCTCAACAGCTTATCTTTCACCCAGCATCTTTTTCTACTGTAACCTTTCCTAAGATTTAGCATATTGATCATTGGGGAAAAAGGGTTAACTTTGAATTTTAGCACAGTCTCTCTCTCCTCCCCCCCCAAACTTCCCCGAAAGCTGACCGTAGGCCAGATAAATTCACAAGTTAATGCATCTTGAAGGCCAAAGTGCTGGACGATACTTTGCTGTTACGTTTCCATTCATGGATTTAGCATGCTTGCAGTGGTAAGCGTTCGCGTCTGACGTGCGGGCGGGCGGGCGGGCGTGCACGTGTTTATTCGCAAATAGCGTTGCTGTGCGCAACTTCATTACTCAACCTGTTCTGGCATAACACGGTCTATCTGCAGTTTTTTTCTTCTCTAATATTCTACAAGGAAATGGCTAAATATATCCCCTGGCGCGCTGATGGGGCCGCTGTTCTGAAACCCGTGTATTAGCATATGTATGTGCAGATTGGTTGTGAAACAGCTCTGTGTGGAGGAGGTGGGGCTGGGTGGCTGTCAGGACAGTTTTGTGCTCCTCTCCAGACAAAAGGGAGGGTAGGAAGATGACACCCCGCTCTAAGATATGGCACTGCCGATGTGGTTCACGCACCCCCGGATGTCCGACCTTAAACCCAGAAAAATAGGCATGGCTGTTTTTTTCTTGGATAAGGGATCCGTTTCCATGCAGATTCACAGATCTTTGAATCACCTAGATGGCTGGGTGGTGTTTACTGAGCCCACAGCCACCTATCGTGAAGAACAAGGAATCTTTGTAACAGTTATTAAACAAAAAAAGAACAAAACAAGCCCCAAGTGTTTGCAGGCTAGGCTGGACTTTCAGGCCCTCTCGCGTTAAAGCAGCCCTCCCAGCAGAAGGCCTGGACAGGACCTGCAGCGGCTGCGTTTGGGATCGTCCCTGACCTTGTGTCTTAGCGTGGGAGGGCAGAGAGAGCCCCCAGAAAGATGGCTGCCATCTGCGCCACAGGCTGAAGCTCACCACCGCCCAGGCCGCGCGGGGTTAAAACCGCTCGGTCTCTCTGGCCGTCGGCTTGACCGTCAGTGGGAGGAGTGGAGTGGGCGGGGAGGGCTTACTGACCACTCTGCGCCTGCTTCTCGCACCCTGTCCACAAGGCTATGTGGCTGGTCAATGAGGTTGAACAATCTGTGTGCTCTCATCTACAGGCATTATTATTATTATATTATTACTATTATGATTATTATTTTTCCGTCCATCTATGTAAACTTTGGAATGATTCCACTGAAATCTCTCCTACCATCAGGAAAAAAGAAACTCGGAAGGTACAAAATTATTCCCTTCTCTCCCCCTTTGGGGTATTCACACCGCGAAGCGGAGAATGTATATGCTTCTATTGCACTCTCATTGGATCGAGACAGCCCTTGCACGGCATTGTGGGAAGCTGTCGGATCGTGTGCATCCGTTTTGTTTGTGTTCAGAAATGACCATTCGCGGCGAGCCTTGCGCTCCAACTCCTCGTTCTCAGCCAGCCTGCGGCCGCTAGCGGTTGTCCGCTCTTCCTCTTCACAAAGACGGGAACTGTGGGGGAGCTAGGAAGGAGGGAGGCCGGCGGAAAGGATGAGAGATGAGACTACCGGGCACAATATCCTCTTTCCAGCGCATTGTCCAAATGTTTCATCCTTTTGTATTGGTAATGTACGCTAGGAAGCTCCCGCTAGGCCCTTCCTGACTGGCTAATGGGGTCGGCGGTGTCAGGCTGTGATGTATGGATTATGTTTACTGTGGCATATTTTGTTTGTGAGCTGGGCTGAAAGATTGGTGCGGATGATAAATGAAAATGCCGTCCAGATTCACACAAGTTCCTGTGGTCGCCCCGCTCTCACTGGCAGTATGGGAAAAGAGGCTTCTCTCGGTAATGGAGGAGTATTTATGGGAATATAATTGGCTCAAATAAAAAAGAAGTTCCTTCTGTTTCATTTATTTATTTATTTGTTCTTAAAGCTGAAAGTTGGAGCGGTTTGACCCGCCTTCCCGTCCCCTACAGGAGCCTGGTGAATAATTCATGGCGGCTCGCTCTATTGTTGGGGGCGTCTGTTTGGAAACATCAACTTTAATATTTACGAGCGAACCGTAGAGGGAAGGTTCCCTCTTTATCTGGAACCTGCGCTGGCTAGGGCACCGAACGTTTTCATTTATTTACTAATTTGTGACATTTTATTCACTTACCCTGCGTGTGGAGAAAGTGTCGTTAGGGGGCGCGACCCGCAGGAAGAGGCCGGAGCGTGGACAGCAGGCCTTGTTTCCGTTGCTTGTGGGGCCAGAGTGCCCCGCGACGTTTGTTTGGGCCGCACGGCGTCCTGTTTGAGTGTCCCGTGTTAACGGTCCCCCCGCCCGGCGTGAGGGCTCTCTCCGGAGGCTGGGCTCTCCGCGTGATTAGCGTTCCACGGCCATTACTGGTCTTCAGAAGGGCCATCAGCAACCAAATCGGCATCGCTAATGGTGCCCAATTTGCAACTGATAGCTCAAGCGGTCTGCCAAAAAAAAAAAAAAAAAAAAAAAAAAAAAAAAAAGAAGAAGACCCCAGACAATAGTTTTATATAATCTGTCCTGGCACAGAATGTGATATGCTGTACTTCATGAGTGCGTATAGCATGTTGTCTTTATTTTGGCGTTGGCCTTTGTTGGCGAGTGGGTGCTGAGGGTAAGTTCTGTACAAATGCACGCCACTGCGATGATGCTTTCACGGCCCGTGGGATAAAAAAAATCCCCTCAACCAGAGAGAAAACGGTGAATCCCTCCCCTCTTTCTTACCGTTTTGATCTTCCGCCCTCCAATTTGTGTAATTACGGGATTGAATAAAGCAATTAAGTACTGAAGTTTCAAGGCATAGCTCGGTGTACGTTTTCGCATCTCCTTTTTTTTTCCTTTTTTTTTTCGTCCGACAAAAAGAGATCTGTGTGGAAATGTTATTCCGCTCCGTGGTCTTGCTGCCGAACCAGTGAACATTAATCAATATCAACGGCACCCGTAAACTGAATCTCCCCCTTTGTCTGTGCCTCCTCCAGCTGCGTTAGACGCTTTTGACATCTCGTTGTGCCGCAGGCAAACGTTTCCCCTCGCGCAACACGCTAGTCTTTGCTTTCTTTGTTAGATAGTTCAGCTTTCCTCACTCAAAGAGGCCTGTGTAGGTGTGTGTGTGTGTGTGTTTTTTTTTTTTGAAGTTGTTTTTGTTTGACTCGAACATTTAGTTTTTGCAACCCTCCCGCTAAATGCATTACACAGGTTCGATAAGCTGCCGCTGTGCTGGGGTTGAGAGACGACCACCTGAACCCTCACCTACATGGTCTTTGTAGCCTTTTCGCTAAAAGTTGTAAGAGCTCGAGCAGGTTTGAGTCGATGTGCGGGGGCCACCTGCACGCACACACGCCGTAGTTGTGGAGACTTGTATCGCCGCAGGACTTTCACATCACAGTCCCCCCCACCCCCCCACCCTTCCATCTTTACTCACTGTTTGATCATGTCCTTTCCACCCAATGTGGTGGCGTGAGTGATACTAGATTCCTCGGCATCATTAAAGGCCTAACCGGTCACCGGAATGCCTTTCTGCGCCAGCAGCACGGTGAAAGCCCCCACTGAACGAAACCCAACCCGACTTTCAACGTTGCTGCCTTTTTTCTTTTTTTCTCTCCTTCTAAATAGGATGCAGAGTAGAACGCGCTTGTTTGTCTTTGTGCGTTGAATACGAGAGCCTGGCTGAATACGAATATTCTGCCTTTTTTTTAAACAATTTTTTATTTATTTGCTTCCTCCTCTCTATCCAAAATGCTCCATGGTCCCCCTCCCACTTCTCATCCTGTACTCAAGAATTTGCTGAATTCTTTACGCGGCCGACGCAGTTGTTTAAACACTGAGACCTCGGAGACCTGTCAGAAGTGTTGTTGTCTGGACAGGTCCCAGACTTTTTTCTCTTTTTCTCTTCCTTTCCCCTTCGGACTGCAGCTGTAAACGGATTCACTGCAGACAGGAAGCTGCTCTGAAGTTGCACTTGGTTGGTGCTGGATGACCGCGGGGGTTTCAGCTACTGTATGTCTTTCTTTTTTCTGCCCCCCTTTGTTTTGTTCTCTTGTCCTTTTTGTTGCAGCAAATACCCTTGTTGCCAGACACAAATACACCTTTATACTTGACCGGGCACTGCTGCCTGAGCAGCAGAGAGAAATTCTCCTGTGCCCCCCCCACCCCCCCGGTGCCCTACAGACTATCGGTTTGAGTAATCTCTCCTGTTTCTGCTCCTGTGTGTGTGTGTGTGTGTGTGTGTGTGCATGTGTGTTTGTATCCAACTGATTTATTTGTATGTTTTCACACATTAGTGTAAGAAGTTAAGTTAAGCTTTTCATAACAATCTGTTCAACCTGTTCTCTTCCTGGTTGGGGGAATACTACTGTAGAGAGTTTGATGTGTCCATGCATTCTACCTGTGTGTCTGGTGGTCAGTTTTGTGTTCGGGAGCATGTGCCCTGCCTGCTGTTCAGGTTGCTGGCTGATGAATTGGGGTTATTGGGAGCGTGACATCCTCTCTATTAAATCCTGTGCTGGGATGTCAGCCAGAGACTAGGCCCGATTCACAGAGCTACAGCGCTACAGCGCTGATGCTCAGCCGATTCACAGAGCTACAGTAAGGCTGGGCCTTATTTACTGAGCTCCAGTGAGTCAGAGCTCCTGTGATTCTGGGGCTGATTCACAGAGCTCCTGTGATTCTGGGGCTGATTCACAGAGCTCCTGAGATTCTGGGGCTGATTCACAGAGCTCCTGTGATTCTGGGGCTGATTCACAGAGCTCCTGAGATTCTGGGGCTGATTCACAGAGCTCCTGAGATTCTGGGGCTGATTCACAGAGCTCCTGAGATGCTGGGGCTGATTCACAGAGCTCCTGAGATGCTGGGCCTTGCTTACTGAGCTCCAGTGATACCCTGTCTGATTCTGTCTGAGCTCCAGTGATACCCAGCCCAAAGGTTCTTTTAAATCACCTCACTGGATGATTTTGCAAGGGAGCAGGGGGGAAGAAACAGCAGGACTGTCCATAAAGATGCAGTGCTTTCTATAAGGTCATACAGACCGTGTGTGTGTGTGTGTGTGTGTGTGCCTGTGCATGTGTATATGTGCAAGTGTATGTGTGTGTGTGTGCACGTGCATATGGAAAAGAATGACGGATTCAGTTTAATTGGTTTAATTTAATCGACAGTTTCAGGTTAATTCCAGGCCAAGTAGCTGCACGTGAAGAGATTTGTAGCCGCCATCAAAATGAAGGGATCCATAAGAGATGTCAGAACAGCGCGAGCCGGCCGCTGCATGAGCAGCTGTAGCTTTGCGCGAATACCATGGCTGTTTAAACACGCTGAATACATTCCTCAATAACCGAGACGGGAGCCACACTCGGCGTGAAGAATCTGCACATATTCCCGTCAATAACATTCATTTGATTAACAATGTTAATGATAACGCTGATGCCATGCCTATGTAGGCTACTACATGTATTATGTAGCAAATGCATGCATTTGACTCACAGTATGTGAAGTAAAAATAAAGTCATAGTAATACGTGCATTCTAAAAGTACAGTACGACTGTTTTGTTGTTCTCTATATAAGTTAAGGGCACATTTTCCCTGTGCGGCGTAGCGGTGTTACACGGGTAAATGCACTTGGTCCAGTTTCACTTCTCTTGTTACTGTGTATTTACTGCATTTTTAAATGTTTGTACACCCCCCCCCTTGTGACTGTGGTCTGCCAAGTTTGAGGGCCGGTTTGCCAATGCCGAGCCCGCGATCTGTCTCTCATCATCTGTCACCACCCTGGAACTGACCGTCGAGTCCAAGGAGAGTGAAAGGAAAAAGGTTAATTTGCTTAACACGCCTCTCCACCCCGGCCACCGCGGTGGCAAGGAGAGGTTATGCCAACACCGCTTACTTCTTCTATTCTATAAATATCCAAACTGTTTTGAGGACAGCTGTGCAATAAAACACACGCATGCACGCGCGCGCACGCGAGCACACACAGAGCGTAAATACGGCCTATCGAGTGCCAGCCAGCGGACGCAAGCTTGCGCGAAACAGACCAGGGAGCCGCCGTCCCCACGTCGAGATTGCGGAGAGAAACTCCGCAGCGGAACGGATTCCCTTTTAATCCTCGCTCGGGAACCGGGGGTGTCCAGACTGACGAAACGTGAGGTGCGCGTCAGCTCAAAGCCACGCACAAATAACTGATCTGACTCAATGAACGTATTGCAAGGCTCGTGTCAATGCGGGGCGTGTATGTATATGTGTGTGTGCGTATATATACGTGTGTATGTGTGTGAGTGTGTGCATGTGTGTAGGGTCTGTGCATATGGATTTACTGTCTGTAATGTAGTTGCTTTGTTTATGATATTTTCCTCTTTTCCCCACGTGTGTGTCTGTGGTGTTTGTTGATCCTGCTCTCAAGAGCTTTGGTGACCAGGCAACGGTGACCTGCTGGGATTGCATGTAGTGTCGCAGGAGTGCCATGGTGCCATGATGCAGGCCTTGCAGTGGTTGTCTCTCTGTCACAAGAATCGTCCCCCCCAGCCTCTTGCTCTGCTCCCCATATACCCCTCCCCCAAAAAACTCTGCTTCCTGTGACCCCCAACCCCCCCAACTCCTGTGTACCTGTATATGTGGAACACACGGCCTCTCCCTGGCCAAACTATTTTGGATGTGTGTGGGGACGTGTGTTTATGAGCCCCGAGCGAAGCGGAGGGAGAGACGGGCGTACAGTGTCTCCGTCCGTCGCTCCTCCAGTGCTCTTATTGGTGTTAGTGCCATCTCCCGTCTTTTTAAACTGACACCCGGCGTGCGCGGGACTCTCTTTGCTCACTCTGTCGTCTGTGGAGAAGCTCGGGGGAGGAGCACCCCGTCTGCCAGGCACATCCACCATGGCGATAACTTCACACGTTTCGAGTGCGGCAAAGCAAACAAGCCGAGAAGCGAGCGGGATAGAGGGAGTGAAACCGAGAGAGCGGCGGAGATGGGAGGGAGAGAGCTGCAGGAGTGCAGCCGTCGAGGCGTAAACTTATTTACTCGTTTTCTGCGATTCGGTGGGTATTTCCTTTGATTCTAAAAATACACTGCCGGGTGAAATTCTCCTGGGCCTGTGGCGCCTCACGCTGGCTCACGCGGCTCTCCGCTTGATGGGGGAGGGGGGTTGCTGGTGATCTTCTACCTGCTGGGCCTTGTCTCAGATTCCCGGGCCGGGCGTGTCGGGATCTTGTGTAACTCCGTGACGCCTTCTCAGCCGACAAACCTGTCCTGAAACCACCCTCCGTCATGACCGGTCCACCACCTCGCTCAAACCAAAAGGCAAAACCAGACTTGAGGGATTCTGTGCTGGGGGCTTTTTTTCAAAGTGAAGGGTGGCATTCCAACCCCCGCCCAACGACATGAAATCCCCCCCCCCCCAACTTCCATTGTTGCATGGCGACGGTTACTTGAAAGCGAAGAAGGAGAAGGGGGTCACTTGGGGGTATTAGTTTGGGTTAATCACCCAAGGGGGCGGGTGGGCTGGGGCCTGCCGGCCTGGTGTGGCCACCGCAAGCCAGTGGGACAGGCCACCGAGGCCTGTTCCCAGGAGCCGGCTCTTCTTTGGTTACACAAAATGTCCGCTCGGGCTTCTCTGTCGCGGAGGCTATTATTAGCAAGTGTCAGTCAGTTATCTGAGAGTGGCGCTTTTAGCGGCCATTTGAGTGGCTGACACTCGGGTTTTGCAGCAGATTAAATGAAATTTTAGGCGCGTTCTTGGCTTGGCTGAAAGCAGACAAAGGCAGCAGCTGTTGTGGAAATGTAATCTGGCACCGGCCAAGAACGGGTGCCATGACTGAAGCTTCCCACCTTTTTTTTTCTTTGACATTTTTTTTTTTTTTTTCTCAACGTCCTTCCTTTTGAAAAAATGGCACCTTCGATATTTTCCGTCGTTGCCTTCAAAAAAACCCTTTGTCAACTCTTGAGGCCTTGTAGGCCGGCCTCCTGACAGCCTGTTTCTGAGAGGAAGTTATCATTTTCCTTCTGGTGTCAGTGCTATTGCCCGGAATGTCAGCTCCGGCCTCCGCCCGGGTGAAGAGTGAGGTTGTCAAAGCACTCAGTTGACTCTTTTTTTTTTTTTTTCTCTCTCCTCCTTTCAAACTGCCATGTATGTATTTATTATCGTGCCTCAGATCTGCCCTGTAAACACTGGTAAGCTTGTTTGTCCAGTGCAGCCAGACGCTATCCTGGGCCCATTGCCACCAAGTCCTTAAGCGGTCGTCTCTTCGCTGGCCAGAGCAGGGTGTTCTCAGAGCATGCTCTCTGCAATGCCACAGCAGGTCAGGCTCTGACAAATCTGTTCACCTGCCCAAATGGCCCAGACCTTCCCATCCCACTGTGCTGTAGCCCACAGTCTACATTTGGGTATAAGTAACCAGTCACCCCTGCCAGAGCGGTGACTCTATATGATCTTGACTTCTTCTTGTGGGAATGGGCTTGATCGTGGCTTTGATTGCAGACTTGGGGCTTGAATGTAGACTTGGATTTGATCGCGAAATTGAGTTTGATTGCGATCGTGTGGAAGCGTGTTTGCTTGAGATGAGCATAGTTGAACGGTGTGGGAAATTTTGTGGAAGCTTGATGCGGGTTGTTGGTACAGGGTGTGTCTGGGAGTTTGTGTTCATTGAGCCCTGCTCTCTCTCTCTCTCTCTGTCACGCAGGGGGGTGGGGTGGGCTTCCGTCAGTGACAGCAGGCTCTTGCTGTCAGGCCTGAAACGGCCCTGCTTCAAGTACAAATGAAAGCCGTGAAAAACCTGACAGCTGTAAATGACTGCCCAGTGTTTCCAGCATGGACTGAGAACTGCATCAATTTAGACCAGGCTCTTAATTTACTAGCGTTTGTGGGTGGGTTGGTATTGATGTCGGACATCGTCTTGAGTTCTAAACTACGTTTCTGTGACTTTGTGTTGTCTGTTTTAAAGGCACCGGTTTCAAGTCATCCCTTTTGACTCGATCCGTGATTGCAGTCTGCTCAAGTTAACATTTTCACAAGCTGTCTGAAAGAACATTCAATAAGTAAGTAATAGTGCACAAACTTTGTTGTCTTATGAGCTGGGTGGTACTGTTTGTTCTGTCAGCAGATGTCTCTGTCCATGGGGATTTGCAGAGCTTTGCTCATTTATATAACTGTCAATGAACCTCATATTTGATGAGGCAAATGAACCCACTCAAGGCTGCAACAGTGTTAACTTGGATTTGAACATGAACCTTTCTGGTGTCCACTTCCCAGCTCACTTATTCCCACTGGCATACAGGAAATGGCTTTTGCGTGAAAGGACAGTAAAATTACTGGAACGCAATCTAAAATGTTTTTGAAAGCACCACTTCACGAAGGCACATTGCATGTGTTGCTTTTGCTACCTCCGTCCTTGTAGACATCACGTGCCAGGTTAGTCAGGTGTCTTGCAGCTGCCCAAACCTACATTCACCTGTCACTTACAGAAAATGCGCTCCCAGTGTCTTTGTGTTTTATTATTTCATAAAAATGTTTTTACTGCCACTAGTGGGTCCTGACCCCTTGAACCTTATTGTGAGTAAATGGTGTGCTTAATTCAATTTCACAGATAAGGTGTCTCATGGTCGGTGAATGAAGTGCTGCAACAAAGTCTTTGTTGGCACTGGGGTTGGGATTTTCGCCCTTTTTTTGGAGAAAATGCTGCCCTGTTTTTTACATTTTTTTATTTTATTATTATTATTATTATTATTATTATTTTTGCCTGGGTACTTGAGATAAACACCTGAGATACTGTATGTTCCCTTAACCCAGGTGACCTCATGGAAAGAACCCCCCCCCCAGTCTTTTGAGTTTGTGAGCCTTCCTATAGACGGTCTGATGTATAGGACCTGCGACACATTTTTGGCACGCTGTGCAGGTAATGTTCCAGCACGCTTCGAGGGCTAAGGTTTGCCATGTTCCGACCTGATTTATTGACTTCAGCTGCCTACACGAACTTGCAGGTACACCGCCTTAATTAACTCTCTTTACATTCGCTCTGTAAATGCCAAAGGATAAGACAGAGTTCTCTCTGATTTACAGATCGGCTTCAAAATTGTTTCGGTGTTACGGAAATGCTGCGTACGTGGCGCCTTAGATATTGTGAAAATATGTCACGAGACATTATCGCCAATAGCGATGAAATAAAATCGATTGCTTTTATTGAAGAAACGGTGTTATTGTTTGGGCACGCGTGCGGTTTCTACGACGGCGTTCCTTGCACTCTTGGTATGGTGTCTTCCACAGCGACCCGTTATAGCACGGTATAGATTAGACCACTTGTATTAAATTATCTCTGGGACTGGGAGATGGTACAGAGACGCTCTCGGATGAAGAATTAGGGTAAGCGCTGCCCGCCAGAGCCAGGCATGCGCGACATCCATCTTGCGGTGCATTATTGATGGTAAACGTTATATTTAGATATTAACGGCTCCTTTCCCCCTCCACATTAAATAGGAAATCAAATCATTTGGGAGCTACAATAAGACATTCAGCGCTTGCCGTGCCTGGCATGTGTAACAGACAGCGGCGCGGACCCGCAGGTTTTCTTTAAGGCGGTTATTGTCTCTTTTTGCTAATGGTAATGCCCTGGGTTCGCCGGGGCCGGGTGCAGTGTGCAGGGGCCCAGTTTGAATTTTTAATACAAATAAAGTGCAGGATCGGAAAGTGCCTTTGAGTCATTTGCCCATGTCCTGCATGAGTAAACCACTCAGGAACTCTGCAGTGATGGGAGACGTGGCCCCTCGACCCCCGCTCCGCGTAGCCTAATGCACCGTTCCCCTGGCTGGCTCGCCAGAATGCCCCACCGTAATGATCAATTCCTCATTTCGTCATCCAGTGGACCCATTCGCTGTTTTACGAATCGGCTGAGGGCATACGCATATTTTTCATTGTTTCATATTTTCATTGTTTTTACACTTGTGCCTTTTTACCCTCTTTTTACCGCCCCCACCTCACGTTCCCGTTCGTTACCCCGTCGCGTTGTCTCGGTTCATCCAGATGTTTGCATCCCAAACCGCCAGGCCCAACACCATTTCTCTCGCCATCGGGTCCCAGAAACGCAAGAGAAATTAATCGAGTCGTCAAAGCTCTTGTTCATCAGTCCTCTGGTGCAAATTCCAAGCCTAAAATGTTCACGTATGTAAAAAACTAAAACAAAAGCATAAGCGCTTGGCGGAGGTAGCCATGGTCTCAGTGGGCTGTCGTAGACTGCGATTCTCTGGGTGTTTGGTCGCCTTTTTTAAATTTTTGCATTCCTAAAGATCTCGTTTATTTTTCGCCGCCTTTTCAGAGGGAATACCTCTTTGGCGGAAAGCGATAGATTTATAGGAACGCTTTGACCACTGACACACTTCTGAAAGGTTTAATCCGATGCATAATTCATTAGAATCCGATCTTGATTTACCGCTAACCTCTCTGACCTGAAAGGGGGGAGAGGGTGAATTTCACGTTGAAAGCTAATCGGCGACGGCAACAAGTCCGGTGAATCAATCGGCGCGACTAAACTTTCAGCACTCTTGACCGAATTACATGCAGTGACGCACCGAATGTGAAGTGGAAAATTGCAATGTCTTTTGACTTGTTTGGAACACTGCGCCGTTTGTACCCACTTGTGTGTTCTCGGGGCAGGGGAGAGTCATGCTGGATAATTCCTCCTCACAAGCGGAGTGTCACATGTGCGCCCGGGCTCACTGGACATTTCACTGTAGGTGCCGGGATAACTCGGTTTGTGGGGTGGTCTTTGTTGTAAATGCCACATGTCTGGCATCGGCGGTACATTTTAACCCCGTCTCACCCTTTTCCCTCCCCTCCGCTGTGGATGGTTTCATAGACTATTGACGAGCGGTCAGAACCTGCTGTCCCTCCACTCAGTCTCATTTTAAAACCAGCTGAGCACTGGCCTTTTTGCTGGCCTTTCCCCTGCCTCCCTCCCTGTCTGCTTCTCAGTTCTGGTTTTGGAAGGGGCCATTGGTTTTATTGTCATTACCCCCCCTGCCCCAAAACACGCGCACACACACACACACACACACACACACGCACGCACACACATACAGGACTCCTTTATGGCTTGGTGCACTTCAAAACAGGGCTGCAGAATACACATTTATACTCCACTGAAAAGGCTGGCACACCCGAGATTCGCTTCCTGTTTTCCTCAAATTGGGAGGGTGCTCAGTAATAGGCCCACTGGGGTCAAGGGTGGGTCACATACTCCTACTTCACCCCCTCCAGCGGAGCCCCAAAACCGACTGTCTGACAACTGCCTCAGAGCGTACTCTCCTGTAGCATTTAGGGAAAGAGAGAAAGAGAATGTTGAGGGACAGGCGAGGGGAAGGGAAGACAGAGGGGTACAGTGCGAACATTTTGTCGAACCTGCACTGGAATAAGACGCCTCTCTCGATCTCGGACCAGGGTTGACTCCACCGTGCCTTCGAGACCAGAATTGTGAAAAAAAAAGATTGAAAGTGATCTTATTAGCAGGCGGACTGTTTGTGTCTGGCTTGGTGGCTTTGATGGGGGAACTCGCACAGCAAGGAGCCTGTTCTGGGGGCTGCTGGGAGAAGCGACAGGACCGTAAACCGGGACACGTGGCTTTATTTAGCCACCGGCTCGCATGCGCTCGGCCGCGTTTAGCTTTTCTATGAGCCTGTTGTTGTCTTTCGCTATACTGCGTCAGGCATTCGCTGCCTGGAATGTGTGAAGGAGAGATCGTCCAGTTGCCTCACCATGCCTCGTGGTGACGGGCCAGTGTGGCTCAACCCCGGGTCGGCATGCATCGACTCTCCGACTAGGCCCACAGATCGGGCCGGCACGGGCTCAGCCGTGATAAACACGTCCATCCTTATGTCACTGAAAGCTCAGGAAGGGCAGCGTATCGAGGGATAATTTAAGGGGCAGGCGGCTGGGAAGGAGCGGATGTTCTCCCGGAATGTGCGCTCCTCCACGGAAAACGTTCCTCGGTAGGAGTCTGAGAAAGTCCTGCGTGCGATCTCCGCGGCCGCGCGTCTCCGTTGGCTTCGGCTGCCCGCGGAAAGCCCTTTCCAGGAAGGGCGGCGCACTCTGTCTGTGCTCCGGCTCCGGCAGAGCTGCGGCCCCTCGCAAATTTACTTCATTCACCGTTTGGATTTCATATTAATGGCTTATAAAAAAAAACACTTCCGTGCCAGCCGCCTTCTAATTGGTCTTAAAAGTTGTTTGTTGCCTTTTGATCAGCGTAATTAGCGTACCAGTTGCACTTTGCAGAACGAAGGCGGCGATGAACCTCGTCTTTTAATTTGGCCGTACAATCTTTTGGGCTCGACTAAAAGGCACTGGCCGCTCCTCAGTGGAAGGCTTTTGGGAGCCAGCGACCACCGGGAGCTCAGGAGGGAGGTTTATAAATGTGTGGTACGGCACTTAGACTCACTGATGGGAACATTAGCCACATTAGGTTGCTCTCAAAAGAGGCTAATGGAACCTAGCACACAAAAAAATAGGGAGGTTTACAAATATTTTCAGGAACTTTTTTTATTTTTTTTTCATTTACCACTGCCCTACCCCCAGCCCAAGAAAGAACTAACCAGAGCAATCCCTCCATGGAACTTGCATATGAGATAATGGCTGAATATTGCTGCAATAAATAGAATGGATTTCTGTTTCCGTCCATCCTCAATTTGAGAAGTCACTACCGCCTTAAAAAAACAAACAAAAAAAGCCCTGAAACAAACCGCTGTACATCCATGGTTGATGTGTTTGTTCATTCGGCTTGAGGCTTTAGGTCCTTTTCTCCTGTACTCATGCTTTCCTGACTCTGTTACCAGCCTTGTTGGCCAGTAAAGAGCAGGGACCCCTTTGAAGCTTGTGTGTTGGGCATGCTTGAATGTTCATGGCCCTCATGCTGTGTGTGTGTGTGTGTGTGTGTGTAGTGACTGCTGTGTGTGTGTGTGTGTGGGGTGTGTGTGTGTGTGTGTGTGGGTAGTGACTGCTGTGTGTGTCTGTGTGTGTGTGTGTGTGTGTGACTGTGCTGTGTGTGTGTGTGTGTGTGTGTGGTGTGTGTGTGTAGTGACTGTGCATGTGTGTGTGTGTAGTGACTGCTGTGTGTGTGTGTGTGTGTGTAGTGACTGTGCTGTGTGTGTGTGTGTGTGCAGTGACTGTGTGTGTGTGTGTGTGTGTGTGTGTATGTGTGGTGTGTGTGTGTGTGTGTGTAGTGACTGCTCTGTGTTGTTGCTGTGGTGCTACAGCAGTGATGGCCTGGGCCATTCTTCAGTGTAATGGACTCTTTCTTCTCCTGTTGATCAAACCTCTCGCTCTCTCCTCTCTCTCCCTCTCCTCTCTCTCTCTCTCCTCACACTCTCTCTCTCTCTTCACTCTCCTCACTGTCCTTTTTTAGACTGCTTGTCGGCCATTCATGTTGTGTGTGTATTTTTCAGATGTTTATTGTGTGTGTTGTGTGTGTGTGTGTGAGTGTGAGTGTCTGTCTGTCTGTCTGTGCTTGTGTCTGTTTATGCATTTTCTCATTTGTACACCACTTCAGGCCAGTCTTCTTTATAAGATGGTATAAACGACTTCTTTTCGCCTGTGTCCCGTGTGCATCTGTGTGTGCGACGGCTCCTCTTCTTTAGATTGATGTAGTTGTTGCAATTAAAAATTGGGCTCTTTGTCATTTAGCATAGTACTAAAAGCATAAGTACTAAAAAAGAAAAGATCAAATACAAATGGACTTGTTTTTTTTTTATTGCTGTGTTTTTTTTCTCTGTTGGCTTTTGGAGTGCATAGATGCATGCGCGCGTGCGTGCGTGTGTGCGTGTGTGTGTGTGTGTTCTGGTTACCTTCTCTGTCTGTCATTGAAAGAGCTCTGGTCTGTCTCAGACTCCCTGTTTGTGGTGGTTCTGACATAATGGACGTGAACGCTGCCCGACGGGGCCTTTCGAGCCAGAGTGTCACTTCTCCAGACCTACGCCATCACCGAAATATTCCTAAGTGAGAACACGTGTTTCACAATGGCATCCTCCCACAGACCGCTGAAATGTAGCCGTTAGCCAAGCTTGGTTTGTTTAGACCTTTTCGATGTTTATCTGTGAGTGTGCCGGTGGGTCACAGCAGGGGGGGGTGGAATTAAAATGGCAGAGCTCCCCGGGTTTCCAGAAGTCTGAATTAATGCGGCCGAGCACTCCCCCAAAACAATCACACACCCTGGAGGTCACTCGCAAGAAAAGCACACCAAAATCAATAGGCTGCTTTGCCCAGAAAAATGAAGCAAGTTAACCAGCTGTACAGGAGGCGTGAGGGATGGGAATCAGTTGTTTTTTTTGTGTAATTTTTGGGGGGTTTGTTCAGTTTTGGCAAATTTCATATGATGGGCACCTCTTGATTGGAGTAATGAGCCCCTTGTTGGCTAGCGGAGGGTTTCTGGTACATGGGGCTGTGAAGGAACACCCAGTGATTTTGGGGTGCCTGGAACAGGTCTCCACTGTGCCCCATTCCAGCTTGGGCTTCTGCCAGGCTGCTCCTGTCTCAGGGAGTAATGGGTCAGGGAAATGTTTGTTTCAGAAGGTAACCTTACAGAATGTTGTGGCAACTTTCCCCCTCTCTGCGGTTGGTTTCTCCTTGCACCCTCTCCTTCCCATTTGAAAATCCGGAAAAAAAAGGTTTTCTTTTTCTATTGATGACTAACGGTAACAAATCCGTATTGAAAGCATCCTGTATCGATTTTTTGATCATCAGGAGAGCATCTGAAGCTGAGCGCGTTGAGTGTGGTGAAGGCTCTCTGCACCGGATCGAGCGAGCGAGCGAGTGAGCGCGCGCACGAGAGAGAGAGAGAGAGAGAGGGAGGGAGGGAGGGAGGGAGGGAGGGAGGGAGGAGGGAGAGAGAGATTCTGGCAGCCGAGCGTTGTCGTGGAACCGCTGCCAAGAGCAGGACTCCAGTGGGGTCGGTGTTTTCATAGCAGCGGGTTCTCCGTGACTCAAACCCTCATCACACGCCTCACCTCTCTCCCTCCCGGCCCCCTTCTTCTCCTCCCTCTCCTGTGTCTCTTCCTCTCTTTTGTTATTTCGGGAGCGATCTGTGTACCCCGCCGAGGAGGGCGTTTGTTGCCGAGGTCTCCCCATGGCCCGGGTCATGCAGCCGGTGGGTGTTTCTTTCCTCTCTGCTGAAGTGCTGCTGCTCCCTGTGAGACCCCCTGGGGTGCTGGAGGGCCCTGGTGTTACGGGCTTTAGCCCCCCCCCACCCAGATGAGTCAGTCCTGCCCCAGAGCCTGACTGCTTTGTGGGATGTTTACTGTTCCACAGATAGTGAGGGCCAGGAACCAGAGCCGCTGCACCTGTATGCACCTGTGATAGACTTCGGCTGGCTGAGGCGGGTGGTTTAGAGAGGAAGAGACAGTTAACCCCTCCCCCACACACACACGTTATCATCAGAGGTACTGTGTGTGTGTGTGTGTGGGTGCAATGTATGGTGAAATGGGGGGATATGTGTGTGTGTGTGTGTGTGTGTGTGTGTGTGTGTGTGTGGGTGCTATGGTGAAATGGGGGGATATGTGTGCGTAAGTGCATGTGTGTGCTGTGGTATATGTATGTGTGTGTGTGTGTGTGTGTTTGTGTGTGTGCGTGCACATGTGCTATGGTGAATTGTGGGGGATGGGGATGGGGGTGGGGTTGTGTGTGCATGTGTGTGCTGTGTATATGGTGTGTGTGTGTGTGTGTGTGTGTGTGTGTGTGTGTGTGTGTGAGAGTGAGTGTGTGTGTGCATGTGTGTGCTATGGTGAATTGGGGGGATGGGGATGAGGTGTGTGCGTGTGTGTGTGTGTGTGTGTGTGCATGTGTGTGCTGTGGTGTATTGTGGGAGGGGTGTGGGGGGGGGGGTTTCTTGCGGCCCCAGACAGCTGAAGTGTTTGCGCAGCCCTCAGAGTGATCCCACGCAGTGCTGTGTGCCCGATGACTGATTCTCAGTGCCCTGCAGCTGCTCCCGCTGCCCAGGCCCACGATCCCCCTCTCCGCGCTCTCCGCGCTGTCTGCTTCCTGTGTGTGCGCCGCGCTGCGGTGACCGCTGACCCATCGCGTGTGCTGTCGAGAAGAGCCCCTCTCCCTCCCTGGGCTGTACTCCCACTCAGCCCAAGTTAGACAGCTTATTGGTCCTTCTTTCCTTAGTGCCACAACAAGTGTGCGTGTGTGTGTGTGTGTGTGTGTGTGTGTGTGTGTGTGTGCGCGGCGTGTGGGTGTGAGTGCGTGCATGTGCGTGCTTAGCTTGCACTTGCACTGTATCAGTAGATATCACACCTGTAATGGCATTTCCATTATCAGCTCTATTTCCGAAATATGAATGTGTGTCAGAATTGTTCTGTAATATTCACAGACTGTTCCCGTACATTCCGCGTGAATGTCTGAAGAGAGAATGCGTTCAGGCTGAATAAATCCTAATGGAAATGTGAATCGCTGTCGTTGAATGCCGGGCCAGCATAGGGTGGGGAGGCTGAGTGAGGTGCAAGTACGTGAAGGCCAATGTTACTGAGCCTCAGAAATGCCTTTGGTCATCTAATTAAAATGGCTAAAAATGTTTTGACAGTGTGTAAAGCCATGCTTCAGGCAGCGATGCCATGCCGTTTGAATTTCTCTCCCCCTCCAACTGATGCTGTGATACACTTATGCTGCGAACGTGCTTTGAATTTCTCCTCTCTTCCTCCTCTCTGTGAGAGAAAGAGAGAGCGTGAGAGAGAGAGAGAGAGGGAGAGAGAGGGAAAGAGCAAGGGAAAGAGTGAGGGAAAGAGTGAGGGAGGAAGGGGGAGAGCGAGGGAAAGAGTGAGAGAGAGAGAGAAAGGAGAGAGAGAGAGAGAGAGAGAGAGAGGGAAAGAGGGAGGGGGAGAGTGAGGGTGAGAGAGAGTGAGAGGACAGAGCCATCATTTTGTCATTTTCAGACGCAAAGTTGTTTCTTTTGTCGAAACTCTGACTGGATCATGTCTGGAGAGATGCTTATCACCGTCGTCTCTGTCTCACGCTCTCCGTAGAAACGATGATTCGGCGGTCACTCAGGATGTGTTTGGAGAGTGCCCATCCACTGGCAGCAGGATTAGCACTGCCTCAACAATCCCCGATAATCCGAAAAATGTCAGTCTATCCTGTCATGTGGAGCTGCTGCTGTTTAAAACGTGTGTTATTTAGAATTTCTGTGTGTGTTTTGTCTTTAAACGAGCACAGTGTGTATCTGTACGACACGACACACGGATCGCTAATATCACAAATATATCACAAACATAAGGCTATATGGCCTTGTAGGGAGGTGATGGTGTTGTGAAGTGCTGGTTATGCCTGTGGTACAGTGACCGTGAACAGGAGCAATATTTACCATTATTTGTGGTCCATTTGATTTGATACATTTCTCATCTAAACATTCGGAACGGTTTCTTCTGGAACGTATTTGATCTTGTAATTTCTCTTCTTTTTAAAATGTAAATTAAAATAAATATATATACAGTATATTGCAATTTCAGAGTGACATTTTTACCTATACCTTTACCCTATTAAAATGATTAAGGGCTAAAGCCTCCAACCCCCCCTTCCCCTGATTCTCTTAGCCTCAGACATAAATAAATGAATCCCAACCTAATTAATTGATGCTTGAGGAACGCCACCGTTTGCGCAGTGATTAATTAAGGTATTTATGAGTTTGACTGTCACTCTGGGCTCCCCGCTTTCATGTCATCTCGTGAAGCCGACATGTCCAGGAAACTGTGACATGAGCATCTCTTGTCATCATTCGTCACGGCGAGGGGGGGGGGGGGGAGGTCCACCGGTTTGTGTACTGGCGTGTTTAACGGAGCGTGCGCGCGGGTCTGGCTGCCACAGATGTCTCTCTTTACGTTCGGGCCTATGCCGGTCCCTCCCTCGCTGTGATTTCTCCTCTCTCTAATTTTTCTTTTTGTTTGGTTTTACTGCAGGCTGCAGTTGCCGCTACGAGCTCCAGGCTCTCCCACGCGTGCGAAAGCCAACAAATGAATGAGAGAGAAGGAAAGCGCTGTGCGTGGATGGTTATATAAAGGTTCGGCCATTTAATTACGGTCATAAACACAGTTTAGTAGGCTCTTACTGTATTATTAGAATTAAGTTTATGAGATAAGGCGGAAATATTTCTCTCCCCCGCCCCCTCCCCTCGTGTTCGTCTGTGAGCAGCAGAGAGGCCCGTCCTCCCTATCCCGGTGGCGAGGAGCGAACGGGTTATTTTTTTGGCAGAGAGATTCCTCCGCTCTGGGCCCCAGGGACCGGGCACGTTCCCGGCCTGTTGGAGAAGCATGCTGGGCGTCGCCGGGTCTGGTCCACATCATCCGCTAGCTAGCGCGCGCTCCAAACACAGCGACGCACACGGCGATGTGCGCGTGGAGGACGTCCGCTCCGCCGGCATGCGGCCCAAAGGCAGGCGCTGGCGACGGCTCACGCGGGGGCCCAGTGGAGGAATGGACAGGTGGCAGACAGAGCAGAGCCTTAATGTGTGAGACACACTGCACCGTTACTTCCATTGTTCAGAGGCGTGCACGGCAAATTACGCCTCTGTAGATGCCATCTGGCCCCGCCGTCCCCTTCCCTCCGCTTCCCGAGGCGCGGACACTCGCGCAGCTTAGAAACAGGGCGGTTTAATAAACGGAGCCGGCACGCCGCATCTCGGCGCGGTTTTGAGCACGGCTCAGGCCTGTGCGGTGGGCGGTTGTGGATTTGCCATTTCATGAATCATCACACATTCCGTCGCCTGCGTCTTTTCAAGGAGGATTTCTTTGTTTGGTTTTTTTCATACTTTTGTGTCATTTATTTTTATACTAACTTTAGGGGGGGGAAAAAAGAATGAGTGATTCAACACATTGCAGACCTCTGCTTTTAGTTTTTTTAATGGTGTCACTCGGCACCCTTTCAAAGGAGCAACTGCGTCATGAGGAACAGCTAGACGTGAGTGTAGCGAGGAGGTGTGTTCTTTTGCAGTTAATGCCGAATGGGGATTTTGTACATTGCGATATTTAACGAAGCTGCGGTGTGCAGAACTGTGTTTTTGAACGCGTTCCAGTTTCAGCTCATCTGTGTGGCACTGGTCTGAAGCATTTGCCGTATCCTGAACGGCACGTGAGCGTTTTTGAAGCGGATTGATGCACCACACCCAGGCGTTTGATTGAATCGTGTGAATCGTATATATATATATATATATATATATTATTTATATACACACTGTATATAAATAATAATTTAGTACTTTTTTTGCCATTGTTGAGATGTTCCAGTCTGGTCACAGTGCTCTCCAACCCGCTCCAGCCCTTGTCAGTGGCCCCAGTGAATGGCGTCTCTCTGGCATGTGATCACAGTGGCAGAGAATAGCAGAGAACACCGTCTGTGACTCAGCAGGGACTCCAACACAGTGACAGAAGGTATTGATGTTTCTCTGTCCGTAGACGCACTCCCTCATTACAGAGTCAGTTTGTCAGTGACACCACCACCACCGCCGCCCCTCTGAAACCCAGATACTTCTCTTGGTCCTTTCATAATCCGCGGTGTAGCATTTTCAATTTGAGGTTTTTTCTGTCTAAGATACTAAATTCCGGATGCAGTCATCACCTGTAAGTCTATTGCATAATTACATTCCATCAGTATTCTAATATTAATTATTAGAACATGGCTATACCTCATCCTCATCGTAAAAAAGGACAACAGAAGAACTTAAAATTAAATTGTCATTTTTATTTTCTGATTGGCTGAAAATATCTGCATATTTTACAGTATAAGTGGCATTGGCCAGGGCCTGATAAAATATCAGTTTAATCAGAGATGTAAATGTGTTATAGCCACGCACAATGCGTGCCATGAGATGCCTAACCAGAGTGGAGTAAATCCTTTCCCCTGGCTGGCATTATCCCGACCCGTAGCGTACGGTACGTTGTAGGTATTGTGCGTGCGCCGTGTCTGGAGGTTGTAACTTGTACTCGTTATGTATCCCGGGTCCTGTTTAATGCGTGTATGCTTTTTTTTTATGGAGAGGAGACGGCTAATAGCCGCGTTCTCCTTGGCGGACTGTAATGGGAAAGGAGAGTCAGGTGTGTCTAAATCTGCCTTCGCTTAATTGCATTTGCCGTCCGCCCGCACGGCGGATCCGGGCCTTGGCAGGATTACACGCGTACTGGTGAGAGGGGATCCCTGTAGCACACCGATCCCCCACAGATTTCCCTCGCACTTTCCACAGATTGTGATTGACCCTGCTTAGCCTAGACATGATTGAGAATACAAAGTTAATTGTTCATATTTCCCACCCCCCACACACTTTTACTGCCTTGGGTATGATTTCTCTCTCTCACTCTTTTTACTTCTCTCTCTCTCTCTCTCTCTTTCTTTTTCCTCTCGAAAGACATGCTTCGATGCGCACACATGCGTGACTGTCCCAACTCTGGTGGCGGAATGTCTCCGTGCTTAATAAACAGTGATGAATGTGCTGTTCCGTCCACGGGGTTGGGTTTACCTGGGTGAATGGGGCGGGGCTGGGCTGGGTTGGGCTGGGGTGGGCTGATGTGTCTGCTGCTTATTCGATGTTCTGCTCTGTAGATGCACTCCTGGGGGTGGGGGGGGGTAGTTGTGGGGAGAGGTTCACATGCTGTTAATGGAATACGCTGCTATTTTTACACGCTCCTGCTGAATATGTGAGGTAAAAAGGTGCCTCAATTTCACATAGCTTTTTTATCTTCGGTTCAGGAGTGTGAGCGGTAATAAGTCCGGTCTTTGCCAGCCTGCCCCGGGTCAATCACTGCCATGGATCTGCCCAGGAGCGTCAGCCCCAGCTATCACAATACCTCTTTCAAGGCACATTGGATGCAATTGTTTAGACGTCCTTGTGCGTTTCTGCCACGAATGCTCATCCTGTTTGGATTCGGCAGTTGTCAGCACCCAAGTTCTGTGTGTTTAAAAAAAAAATTTTTTTTTACAAGTTCCTGAGTTCATTGTCTCTGGGCAAGTGCTGGTCAAACAAGCCTTTGTTTGTGGTCAGCCGCTCGGTGCACCACAGCGAGTCTAGGCCAGGACAATGTGTCTGAGCCGGGTCCAGGGCAACCTCTTCAGACCTCATGGGAGCGGGGTTAATGGCTGCTACACCCACACTCTGTACAATATCGTCACAGGACCCACCACTTCTACTAATGATAGTAATGGATATAATAATAATAAATAAATACATAATCAAGAAATAATATTAGAATTCATACCACCTTGATGATAATGAATTTAGACAGGATTGTTTGTGTTCACGTCTGAAAGGAACGTGACGTATACACAACGGAGCACATTTGAATGAAATTCCAGGGCACTTAAAAACACAAGACGCTGATAGAATTCTTAAATGATATTACGGGACAGTGTCCTCTTCCCCTCCTGCACCACTTAATCCAGTTACAGGGGTGTTCCATTACTTCAGTAGCTGCCATTTACTGGCTCCACAAGGACAAAAGACAAGGACCCTGCTTTTCCCGTCTCTGACGGGGCGGACAGTTTTCTGCGGGAGACGGGTTGGCCGGTTGGAGGCTTGAGGACGCGGCCGAGCATCTTATGGCTCGAAGAGGAGTCTGGTTGTTTTGTTCGCACACTGTGGTGTTGGTGGCGCAGGCTGGGTGAGAGTGACACGGGGGAGGGGGTTGGGGGTTTGGGGCACGGCAGAACAATGGGGGAATCTACATGTCCGGGACGGGGCGCTCCCTTTTAATCTGGAGACTGTCTTTGTCTGCCGTCCCCATCGATCCGGCTTTTCATGCACTTCAGCTAAATCTGCATCATTAACGCGGTGTCACTCTCCCTTGCCCGATTCAACACACACACACGCACGCACGCACACACACAAACCCACGCATTTGCATGCACATACACATCTGAAAAGATTTTAATTTAAGATTGTACGAATACACACACACATATACATATATGACCATTTGGTAAATCAGGGCAGATTAAAAAAAAGTGATACTTCTGCAGATTTTTTTCTGGTGGCACAGGCCTTGACAGTTAAAATAGTATAATTATGTGAGTGAGATTTCCACCTGTGTACACAGCTTGGCTCTTTCTTAGTTGCTAAAGTGTTTTTTTCTTTTTTTTAGAGTAGTGTGAAATGAGCTTCTCAGTGTTATGCAGCTCCCTGCCAGGAGTGGAATCACTGGATTCTGCTTAAGATAAATATTAAATATTAAATTCATATTAAACTACATTGTGCCTTCTTAGGTGTGATTTTAGAGAGCCACGAGGACTAAATCTTAGCGGAGCACTTATCAATCATTATACAATTATTTACAGATTTATTTTATCTGAATTTATCTATTTAAAAAAAAAAATCTTGGCACTTGGCTTGGAGCTTTGAACTTTTCCAAGTGAATAAGTATATAAATAAAATAATTATATCATTTAAAAATCAACCACAGGGTAAATGTAGACATGCCAAGTACACATGAAGTAAATGGGCCAAATGTGACACCGGAAGGCTGGGAAAGCCCGCCTCTGATTGGTCATTTTCCACAGCTCTGTTTTTGCTCCTGTCGTTCAGGCATCCACTCGACCGGTGGATCTCGCTCTGGTCTCCCTGGCGACGTGACGTTTCCCCGCGTGAAACTGGCACGCGCTCCGTACCCGTCTCTCGCGGGCGCCACTGCCAGCTCCGGGAGACTGGCACGTGCTCCTACAGCCGCTGGAGCTGTCCATACCGCAAACCAGAGGGCTTTGTAATTAACTCAGGATCCGTAAATTAGAGCGAGGTGGCTTCGACAGTTCCCTTAAATGCTTAAAGTGTCAAGCCGCAGATTATCGTTACATCTAACAAACTCCTGGATTCAGTGGGCGCCTTGAGACTAAATCAGCACGGACCAGGACTCTCTTCTCTTTTCACTACTCGGGCATATTAAACCGCTCTGATCCCTACTTCTTAATATGGCTAGAATCCAACCCCCAGCTTTCATTGCGGTAACACAGAACTATATGCTGTAAAGCGTTCCCCGTTTTTTGTGAAAACATTTTAAAAATGTGACATTCGAAAAGAAAGAAAAAGTAAATGTTATTTTTCTCAGCGGTTTGCTTTATTTCCCCCATTTCAACCTCCCCCTAAATGCCGATATAGCCTGCGCATAAAAGCAGGTTATCAGAGTTCCTGCTCCGCCTCCCTACGTCTTGTCATTAAGACGGGTTGTAGCAGCCTGTCAGCAGAAACAAGATTTTCACCTATCCATGCGATGTGAATGGCAAAGCGTTTCAGTTTTTGGTGTGTATGGTGGCATTCAATAACCCCCCTCGTGGCTGCATAAGGCTATCAATTATTGCCACAATTATTTGTCTAGTTGGATATTTAAAATGTCACCTGAAAAAAGATGATTACGTATTCCGGAAGGCCTTGCCGTGTATAATCGAATGAACTGGCCCCAGTTAAATGTAGCGTTGCAGTAGCCTGCCCTTCAGAGCCGTCTTCCCCGGCGGCCAATGAAAAGGCCACCGTTACAGTTGTGGCGGTGCAGCACAAGCGGGTCTTGTCCTGAAACAAGCAAAAGCGGAGCAAAAACATTTTATTCTCCTCCCACTTTTGAGGAACGAGGGAACACCGACTGGTGGAATCAGTGCTTAATTTGTGCCGGGGCTAGCCGGGGCACAGCCCCGGCAAATGGCAAGAATCAGATTTTGCGCCCCGGCAACTGAATTCAGAATCAGAGCCCCGGGCTCATAAATATCTAAAGTGCGACAACAACGCGTATTTTAACAGACTTAACAGCCGAGAAACAATTTGTGCTTTCAGAGTGTTCACAGAGACATCGGGAGAACATGTTACACAGCCCTTGAAGGATCTCTTAACCGCTGTTAACACCGTAGCAATTTCCAGCACAGAGTTCGAGAGAGGTTTCTCACAAATTTATCTAATCTGCACGTCAACAAGAACGTCTTTAAAAACAGCAACCATATCATCGCTCCTGTTTTTAACCCTTGTTGCTCCACCACTGGAAAATTTCAACCCAACCCCATATGTCCGGACGTGGCTTGCCAAAGGGCACCGAGGAGCAGACGATGCGAGAAGTAAAGGGAGGCAGAAGGATAGCGGAGAGAGAGAGGCGAGGAGCATGGCTGTCCTATGGAAGCACCTGGACCATTAGACCAGAGGGCCAGGTGCTTAACCTTTTTCCTCTGCGGGGGGGAAGGCAGAGTTGAGGTGTGGTTGGGGGAGGCGAGTTGAGCCCCGGCATCTCTTATTTTACAAATTAAGCACTGGGTGGAATATTCCTGAAAACACGGAACTTCTGTGACTAGCGATTTGCACCTTTCTGCAAGGGAACATTTCAACAGAATTAAAATGGAAAAAGGATGCGTTGCTCTCTCAAAATGTGGCTTCATTTTAATGATGTCGAATGTTTATAATAATAAATGTAATAATGAACGTATCGATTTATATTATGTACGTTACTTTAGGAAATCTCCATACATATTTACATATTTCTAGGAGAATATAAATGACTTGTAATGATTTGTGGGGTGGGGGTGTAAGGATCAGGAGCTTTTATATCAAAGCCAGTTGTATTAAGCCTTTCTGGGGCTGTTGTATTTAGTAAAAGCAGAAAAGATCCTTTGCATGATAGAAAAAAAACATAGTAGGTTAAACCCTGTGCAGGTGGCAACAATTAACTGTAATTTCTGCAGATTGTAATGGTCCATAATTTACCAACCAAAGATGGCCTTTGCATACCCCCCCCAAAAAGGGCTCTGGGTTTTTCGGCTCTGATTTGGTGCAGGGTTTTCAGCTGTCGATTTGCACAGAGATGGTCAGGAGCTGACCGTGGGTCGCACGCGGCAGGAACGTGATGTTAGTTCCTCGCCTTCTCTCCGCTCGGCACCCTACCTGCACCACGCTCTCTTTGTCTCTCTCTCACACACACACACACACACACACACACACACACACACACGCACTGTTCCGGTGGGCCTCCGTAGGCCTCCGCTCTTGTGGGGTTTTGGCTTTGACATAGTTGGACCGTTTTTGCCATTTTTTGTGTATCGGAATGTGCCACCTGAAATTAAAAGTCGCAAAGCAGTTACATAGGAGTTCATAGCTTCATATATTCACATTGCCTTTTTCACCCTCAGTTCAAAGCTGTGTCCCTCTGTGACCTTTTACCTACATCCCTGTTCCAGTACACACACTCGCCAACCCGTGTGTGTGTTTGTGTGACTATGCGTTTGTGTCTGTACATGTGTTTGTGTCTGTACATGTCTGTGTTCGTGAGAGCATATGTGTTTGTGTCTGTAAACGTGTGTGTTCATCCGCTATGTGCTGGAAGTGTCACCGCGGACGAAACGGCGCCGCGCCGAAAGGGGCTGGGGGTGTTCGGAGAGGCCAGTCTGCGCTGTCGGGAGCGCCCCAGAACCCCTCCCACCCATTTGTGTGCATTTAACAGGATTATGTCCCAAAGAGGAGCATCACTGCCCTGACTCCCCTATACAGAGCATCTTACAGGGCTGTCTGCTTACATGCTTTGCTGACTATTGAGGGCCTCAGAGATTCCCCACTGCAAGGAAAACAAAGGGAGCGGATGGGAAATGAAGGGATAGGCGTTGCTAGTATGGCCCCGTAACTCCTCACTTCTCCTTCCTTTTCTCTCTCTCTTGCTCTCTCTGTCTCTCCCTCTGTATCAGGGTGGGTAAAAACAACATCACCGAAATGCACGTGAGCTTAATTTAGTTTTTTTGATTCCGATTAAATCCCTTTCCTTCTCTCCCCGTTTCTCTGCCTGTCACCTGGCGGGGTTTTTTTTTGTGTCAATGAAAACACTTTTTAATGACCGTTTGGCCCCTCATTTTCAGAGCTTAACCAAATTGTATTTGTTGTGAAAATGTAAGGCGCCGGTTGAATGTTCTCTTTTAGTGGCACTAATTTGCAGAGTTCAGGCTGTCGGTTGTTATGCAGCGATACGTTTCCATTTCAACAATTTTGTAGGGAAACTAATCGTATTTTCTTTCGAGCTCCACATCCCATGAAACGCAGGTGCTGACACCTGACATGGCTGAACCCTCTCTGTGCTTACCTGTGGAGGTAATGTGATTTGCAGCACTTTAGCTAAAATGCTTTTCATTTGGAAATGTATCTGGCATAATTATCTCCTCTGGGTCTGGGGGCTGTTGATGAGGGTTCATGTGGATTTGCTTAGATTGTTGTTGTTGTTTGTTCATTTTTTTTTATTAATGCATTTTAATTTGTCTTTGTGAGAGAAGCACATGGAGCACAGCGTATTTGTGGATAATTTCATGTGTGGGGAAAAACATAACGTTCTTGTGTAGTTTGCTGGTCCAGTGCCGGTGTTTAAATATGAAACAAAACCCATTTAAAAAGCATGTTACGTACATTTTGTATGTTTTTAAAATCAAAATCTTAAATTCCAGATTCACCATCCTGATTCAGTTCCGGTCACAATTTTTGTCATCTCATAAAAAGAATTGTATAAAAAGCGTTACTTGTTTCCGGGACCTTCTCTAAGTGCTCCCTGGACACTTGAGTTGAATGAGGAAACACAAGGCCCATGGCCCAATCCCAACAGCACAAGATCCCTCTGTGGAAACATGTGGTTCTCTGTGTGTGTGTGTGTGTGTGTGCATGGTAGTGTGCCTGTGTGTGTGTGTGTGTGTGTGTGTGTGTGTGTGCGTGCACATTTGAGTATATGCATTAGTGAGTGCAGATGATTGTCTGAGTATGCATAGGTGAGCATTTGTAGATGTATATGTGTGTGTGTGTGTGTGTGTGTGTGTGTGTGTGTGTGTGTGCGCGCGCATGCATGCATGCATGCACGTGTGCGTGATGGTAGTGGAAGGTCCGTTTCTGTGAGCAGTGGTCTGCTTTCAGTAAAATTAGACGGAAGGAATCTCTCAGTACTGCGTATCAGTACTGCGTATGACAGCGTGCATCTCGTTTGTTTCATTCTGAAAGGCTTCCGTTCCCAGCTCAATTTATTATCTTATCTTGTAAATGAGTTGGTGGAAGAGCTGGGTACATTTAATGAGATTACAAACGCTTTGTGCTGCAGAAGCACAGGTCATAGTGAAAGTGCCACTGAAAGTCAATTATTGTTTGAATTGTTTTTTTTGTTGTTTTGCCATTGCATTCGCCAAAACGCTAATTCACTCCTCTTCAGCTGCGGTGTGCATCTTTAGTCAGGATACAGCTGTGTGTGTGTGTGTGTGTGTGTGTGTGTGTGTGTGTGTGTGTGTCCATGTGTGTTGTTGTTTACCCACAAAGGCACAACTAATTTAATAAGCTGAAATGTTGAATGCTGCTGAATTATTTAAAACGTGAATACGCGAGGCGCTTAATTCTCAAAGAGCCGTGGCGCTGAGGACCGGGGCCGGCCCAGCTGCAGGAGTGCGAGGCCGTGTGGTGAACTGCAAAGCACTGAGGCTGGGGATCGATTGGTCCTCCATTAAGCTGGTCTTTCGCACGGGTTGTCATTTTGGTAGACACCATCACTCAACAGTATTAATTCCCCCTGCCCTTTTGTGCTGTGTTGCTGGTGGCCAAAAATGCAGGACAAAAAAGCCTGTTATACAGTTTTACCCAAAAATATATCTGTAGCTTTGTTAGTTTAACAATAACAATAATTATAATAATAATGTATTTTATTTATTTATAAATGTATTTGTATTCGCTCTACTTGTACTTAAGGCACATCAAAACATTAAAACAAATGCAAATAAAACCCCATATTTTCTAAATCACATATTTTCTATTAAATTGCAGTGGAAGTAAAAGCAGTTTTACACAGCGGTAAGGTGGAGTAACACAGGACAGCATTGTAGTCTGTGAATGACTTTGTTTGTACACTGAGAACTCCATGGACAAGGGTTTGCCTTTTTTATAGGGTGAAACAGGCTCAGACTCAGATCAGCTAAACAGGCTGTGTGACACCCCCCCACAGAGATCAGAACAGAACTGCCCCCCCTCACTCCAAATCACCAGCAGCTCGTCTTGGTGTTTGAAGCCTCTCTCCTCTTCTGGGGTTTGGCCCGTGGTGATTTTTCGCGGAGCATGTTTTTAATAAGAGCCGTATTTACAGCCATGTGATACTTTTATTAGTCAACAAGCTGCCGCTGCTGTGTGGGGGTGTTTGGGGAGGCCGGGGGAGTGGGGGGTTAGTGTAGAGGAAGGCTTCATGAATGATTAAACCCAAATCTGAGACGTTTCACCTGAGGCCGGTCAGGGTAATGAAGAGGTGCGAAAGAGTGCCGAAAAGGAGGAGGTTTAACCCCCTCCCCCCCTTGCCTGTACTCTACTGTACTGTACACACCACCACACTCTGACTGGATATGCTCCCTCTCTCTCCCTCTCTCTGTGTCTGAGGCCTTTAAAATCCCCCTTTTGCGAATCTGAATTACAAACAAACCCCCCTCCTGCGCCACACCTGTGAGAGGGAGGGGAGGGTCGCGGAACAGCGGTCGTTCCTCCGGCCGGGAGACTGAGCCCCTCTCCGTTTTCCGTTTGTCGCCCCGCAGGTAAAGATGAGCCCAGCAGCTACACCTGCACCACCTGCAAGCAGCCGTTCGGCAGCGCCTGGTTCCTGCTGCAGCACGCCCAGAACACGCACGGCTTCCGCATCTACCTGGAGAGCGAGCACGGCAGCCCCCTCACGCCCCGCGTGGCCATGCCGCCGGGCATGGACGCCGACTGCGTCTCGCAGCCCCCGCTGCACGCGCTCCACCTGCCCGACGGCGGGCCCTTCAGCCTGCTGCGGATCCCCGGGTCGGCGTCGGGCCGGGACGCGCCCCCGCCGCCGCCCCTGAGGGAGGGCCGCTTCCCGCCGACGCCGCCGCTCTTCAGCCCGCCGCCGCGCCACCACCTGGACCCCCACCGCATGGAGCACCTCAGCCCGGAGGACCTGGCACTGGCCCCCCACCACCCGAGTGCCTTCGACAGGGTGCTGCGCCTCAACCCCCTGCCCCTGGACCCCCCCGCCATGGACTTCTCGCGGAGGCTGAGGGAGCTGGCCGGCAACACCTCAGGCTCCACGCCGCCCCTGTCCCCCAACCGGCCGAGCCCTATGCAACGGCTGCTGCAACCATTCCAGCCGGGAGCCAAGCCTCCCTTTCTGGCCACGCCGCCCCTCCCCGCCATGCAGTCGCCCTCCGGCTCCCAGACCACGCCCAATCAGCAGCAGCAGCAGCAGCAGCAGCAGCCGGCCACGCCCTTAAAGACCAAGGCCTGCGAGTTCTGCGGGAAGACCTTCAAGTTCCAGAGCAACCTGATCGTGCACCGGCGCAGCCACACGGGCGAGAAGCCCTACAAGTGCCACCTGTGCGACCACGCCTGCACCCAGGCCAGCAAGCTCAAGCGCCACATGAAGACCCACCTGCACAAGTCCTCGCCCATGACCGTGAAGTCCGACGACGGCCTGTCGGGCGCCAGCTCGCCCGAGCCGGGCACCAGCGACGTGGTGGGCAGCGCCAGCAAGGCCCTCAAGATGGTGGTGGGCAAGTTCAAGAGGGAGAACGACTGCATGATCCCCGAGAACGGCGAGGAGGAGGAGGAAGAGGAGGAGGAGGAGGAGGAGGAAGAGGAGGAGGAGGAAGAGGCGGAGGGGGAAGAGGAGGAGCTGGAGAGCGAGGTGGTCAGGAACAGCTACCACTTCGGCCTGAGCCTGGAGGCGGCGCGGCGCCACGAGAACAGCGGCGGGGGGCGGGGCGGGGGCGCGGCGGGCGAGGACGGCATCCCGCGCTCGCTGCCCGAGGTGATGCAGGGCATGGGCCTGGCGGCCAGCATGCAGCACTACAGCGAGGCCTTCCGGCAGCACAAGCGCGGCGTGCTGGGCACCAACAGCGAGGTGCACCGGGGCCTGTGCGACGACGACTCGGCGCTGGAGTCGGACCGCGTGGACGAGGGCTGCGGATCAGCCATCAACGGGCGCGGCTCGTCGCCCAGCGAGTCCGCCTCGGTGGGCCTGTCCAAGAAGCTGCTGCTGGGCAGCCCCAGCTCGCTCAGCCCCTTCTCCAAGCGCATCAAGATGGAGAAGGACTTCGACCTGCCCACGCCCACCATTCCCAACTCAGAGAACGTCTACTCCCAGTGGCTGGCCGGCTACGCCGCGTCCCGCCAGCTCAAGGACCCCTTTCTGAATTTCGGAGATTCCAGACAATCGCCTTTCGCCTCTTCTTCGGAGCACTCGTCGGAGAACGGCAGCCTGCGCTTCTCCACGCCGCCCGGCGAGCTGGACGGCGGGGTGTCGGGGCGCAGCGGGACGGGGAGCGGGGGCAGCACGCCGCACCTGGGCGGCAGGCCAAGCTCCAAGGACGGCCGGCGCAGCGACACGTGCGAGTTCTGCGGCAAGATCTTCAAGAACTGCAGCAACCTGACGGTGCACCGGCGCAGCCACACCGGCGAGCGGCCGTACAAGTGCGAGCTGTGCAACTACGCCTGCGCCCAGAGCAGCAAGCTCACCCGCCACATGAAGACCCACGGCCAGGTGGGGAAGGACGTTTACAAATGTGAAATCTGTCAGATGCCTTTTAGCGTGTACAGCACCCTGGAGAAACACATGAAAAAATGGCACAGTGACCGCCCCTTGAGTATCGAAATTAAAACTGAGTAGAGCACGGAGGACCATCCGCCCGCAAACAGTCCCTTGTAGATTTACCCCCCCCCCTCCCCCCCCCTCCTTTCACTAGTCCAGTGGAAGCTAAGACACAGTGCTTGGCACCAGCACACCTTGTTTCTTTTACCGTTGAATGCATGATCTGTATCGGGGGCAATACTATTGCATTGACGCAAACTTCGAGCCTTTCTCTTGTGCAATAATTTACATGTTGTGTACTTTTTCTTTTTTCTTTTCTTTTTTTTTTTATAATTAGACAGCATGCATGGTATGTTTTGGCTAATTTAAAAAAAAGAAATTGTCCCTGGTTGGTTAGTTGTTGAGTAAATGTGTTGCTGTTTTCTTGTTATGTTTTATTTAAAAAAAAAAGAAAGAAAAAAATGACCATGCTGCATACGTTCTGTAAAACATATCATGTACAGTTTTGTGTTGTAACATGGAGGAAAACAGTCTATTGCTTAACCCTCTATGGACGGGCTGGGAATCGCACTTAAACTGATCTTTCAAAAAGATGTTCTGTCTACAAAGGGTTACAAATATCAATTGGCTTAATGAATAAATATAAAGCAGTGACAGCCTTTGAATTTCTTAAAAGAAAGTAGTCATTAAAATTTGAATTTGTACTATCATTTGGTAAAACAACAAAAAAGAGTGCCTTGGATATCTTGAAACTGCATTGGTTAATCTTCCTATTTGCTGTAAGCTTGGAGTCTCAGCTAGATACTGGAAACGGATCGAATTGATCCAGAAAAGGTTCTTGCATCAAGTACCTGACCACTATAGTCAACTGTGACTTAAGGAAATTAAGATAATAATAACGAAGAAAAGGACATTTATAGTTAATCATCATTTAGCTACCTATTACATGTGTATTTTTTAAACTGTTTACTTGCACGGTACGTGCTGTATTGTGTGGGGGTTTGTTTTCGTTTTTGGTTTTCCGGTACTGTACACAGTGGTACTAATTGTCAATCCACAATCTTAAGCTCCTGTGACTTTTGTTTTGCTGTCGAGGTTGTATTTTTTTTTTCCTTTAAAAAAAAAAAAATTGTTAGTAGCACAAAACTGTGTTGTTGTCGCTTGGACTTACAGAGTATGGCCCAAGCAGTGGTAAAGGCACTTATGAACTTGAGGGCATTTTAATTCAGACAAAATAAAATATTTGGTATGGGAGAGTGTGGAGGACGGGGGAAAATATGGGTTTTGTCTGTAAAGTTATGTAAGCATAACGTTGTTTTTTTTTTGTTGCCTTTTTAAACCTGTCAGTGATGATTAACTATGAATTGCCTATACATTGGAAATGGGAAATCTTCAAAAATTTCACTCACACAAGTTGCAGTACCTAAGTCTGTGCTCCCTAAAAGAAAGAAAAAGAAAGAAATGGAAAGAAAACAAAAAAAAACATGGAACACTTTTTTGATTTCTCATACACTGTGTGCCGTTTGTGTTGACATAAAAGGAGACTTCTTTTCATTGTTGAGTTATAGCATCCGCCCCAATTAATAGCACTTGTCACTCTTCCTCAGTGTCTGTATCCGTTTCATTAATCGGAGGTACAGTGGTTGAGTATAAAAATAAGACTGCTTGTTTATAGGACAAAAAAAAGTGCACTGTTTTTCAATTTTCCCAGTTTACAGGTATTCACTTAAGGGAAAACTTGCTATAATGCTGATGAAAGAATATGGGTGTCATTGTTTAGCATAGTGAATGAGAACACGTTGCCAGCCATTTTCTCCCCCCAGAAAGCCGAGCTGTTGGGCATCAGCGCTGTGACCAGGCCTGGACTCCCTGCGCGAGAAAGAACGATTGGAACTTGCTGCTTACACTGCAAGAATTGTTTTGTACAAATTTTTTTTAAAATATAAATATAAAAATGACTTTTTTAAAACAAAAATAACACTTCATTATCTTTAGGGGGAACAGTATTTAAGTTTGTTGTTGTTTCTCTTTCCTCTCTGTCTTGGTGATGTTCAAGACTCGATCACAATATATATAAATATATATATAAAATGGAAAAAAAAAGTCTGTGATGAAATTTTTTTACATTTTTTTTTTTTGCCTTGGCTATTCACAGCTCTTCAGGTCGAATAAAACTTGCATTGGGGAAAGGTTTAAGATTATATATAAATATATAATAGAGAACTTAAATATAGGAAAATGCACACTCATGTCGATTCCTATGCTAAAACACATTTATGGTCTACTTTTTTCTGTATTTCTAGAATGGTATTTGAATTAAATGTTCACCTAGTGTAGGCACAATAGTATTTATATTGAGGCTTGTATTTTTAATTGTTGCTTGTTCTCTTAAAAGGTATCAACGTACCTTTTTTGGTAGTGGAAAAAAAACAAGCTGCCACGGTATATTTTTTTAATTTGGCAGGATAATATAGTGCGAATTATTTGTATGTTTAAAAAAAACGGAAAATTAAAACGGAAAAAAAAATGTGGCATTGTATAGGCGGGCCATGTAATGGCCTCTTCAAGGAATCCTTTCAGAATGTCCACAATAGCTAAAACAGGTGGTTGTACATATCTTTTTTCTTTCTTTTTTTTATTCTTTCTCTGCTGCCATTCTGTACGCAGTAATGCAAGCTGGTGTCGGATTGTTCTGTTGTGTGCTTTCCTGTCCCTTCACCCTGTCACCTGACTACATTCCAGCGTCGTAATGAAAAACTTCATATGCAGTAAATAAAAAAAAAAGTAAATAAGTCAATAAATGAATACAAAAAAGAATCAATGTTTTGCAGGTTTTTTTTTTTTTTTTTTCATTGCCAAATAATAAAAGGTGCTTTATATTTAGATTGGGAAGAATTTCATATGCAAAGCATATTTAAAAATGAAATGGAAACCCTGGGAAAGCCGGCTTGAGTTGATACTTTTTTGTAAATGGCAATGCGGAAATTTTGTTATCAGCCTTTTTCTATTCCAGTTCTGAAAGCTGTTTGTTGTAACTTGAACTTGAACTTTGTCTTTTACAATGGGAGTCACTATTTATTATTACATATTGTGCGCTGTTCAAAACAGGAGCACAGAAATGGATCGTTTTTCTTTTTTCTTTTTATTTTGTTTATTATTTTCATTTTTTTAAGAATGGCCAAAGGTCATTGACAACCTAGCTATTTTGTTGTATTTGTTTCTGGTCTATGTTAAGTTCTATTGGAGATACCACTGTCTGTGTTTCTGACAGTTGTCTGCATTACCCTGTTCACACCCATTTTGTCCCTTTATTGAAAAACAATTAATAAAAAATTCAAAGTATACTTGTGTTTGGTGGCAGTACATTTCTGGTGGGGGACGTTGGCCGATGAACAAACGTGGGTGACACCCACATAAATATTCTAAGCTCATTGCTGTCTAACGCACACCTCAAATATCACAATGCACAACATTCGTACCCGCACGCACTCACAAAGTAATATAAAGTAATAAAATGTATGCATTCACTACTGTAAGTCACTTTGGATAAAAGCATCTGCTAAATGGCATATGCTATTATTATATTAATGTTGTTTCACAAATGGTTGCAATATCTCTGTTTTTTTTCTCCTAATGCATCTCCTGTTTCCTGAAGTACTCTCAAATCTAGATGTCAGATGTTAGCAATACCTTGTCAATAAGGATAAAGATCTTTATTTGCCACGTTACACACAGTTTTTACACCAGGTAATTGTAATGTATCTTTTTTTGCATACCTCTCCTTTGATGGTCGCACACACACCATCAAAGAGCTCAGAGCGCAGGGTCGGCCATAGTACGGCGCCCCTGGAGCAGTTAAGAGGGTTTTCGTTGGCCTTCCTGGGATTTGAACCAGCAACTCTCCGCTTGCCAGCCCGTGCCGCTAACCACTGAGCCACTGCCCCCCTATCTAAACCCATTCTCATGATCCTGAGACGGGCGGTCCTGAGCCATGAACACTTGCCCTTGCCTAGCAGGCTCCCTCCCCCTTGACCTTGGCCCTGTGGGTTTGGGGGTTTGTTTTGCCTGTAGGGCAGGGCTGGCCGCACGACTGGTTCAGCCCGCAGGGAGGTCACGTGACCACGGCAGTGGTCATGTGACCAGTGTGTTTTCACAGCGTTCCTCAGTTCGCCAACAACAGCAAAAAGCATGATTTCATCCTCTGCTTTAATGACGAGATCTCTTTGACGCTGTTTGTTCATTAATTCAGCGTAGATGGCAGGAATCCGATCGTCCTCTTGATAATTCCGATCTAATCAATTTGAGTCTGACCGCAGTACACGTGTCTTGGATGAGCTGATGTCTTTCTCCACCATCAAACAAGTCATTTAAGTTCTGTGAGACTATGTGTGTTGGGTTCATCTACAAAAAAGGCCAATCGTTTTAAAGTGCCTCTCCAGTGATTTAGAAGTGATATGAAGTGGGGCCCTCTTATGAATATTCATGAGTAGAAATGTTCAGTAAATACACGCACAAGAGGCATCCACATCAGCGAAGCCTTTTAAACTCACACAGTCAAAGGCTTCACAATTGTGTGTAGCGTACAAACAGCTGATTAATTGTTCATAAGTTTTCATGAAACTTGGATTTTGATAGATGCTTATGATGAAAGTCACATCTACTTCTGAGCGGGAAATCATGTAAATGCAGTCAACGATACTCGGAAGTAATGGAGCAAAACCGAAGTCGTGCACTGCACACAATCGGTGGTGCTACAAAATGTTAATGCTTCTTGTAAACTGCGCCCCAAATTGTAGGCAATTCACTGCAGGCTGGCTAACTAATGCATTTGAAGTGTAGCGAGAACAAGATCTGGGAATTTAAAAAAGTTTAAGAAGACTCTCCAGTGTGCTTGTACTTTCTGATGCAGACTTATCTGGTTGAATTGATGGTACAGCTCCATCTCTTGAAAGCGGTCAATGAAAACATTTTTTTATCCACCTCTGTCAAGTGGTCAAGTGCACATTTGGCGGTATTTGAGAACGTCCTTATTCTTCACATTGCATACAAACTAGTCACCAGAGTAATGCCCTTATTCTTCATGTCTCATACAAACTAGTCACCAGAGTAACTAAGGTCCTTATTCTTCATATCTCATACAAACTAGTCACCAGAGTAACGCCCTTATTCTTCATATCTCATACAAACTAGTCGCCAGAGTAACTAAGGTCCGTTATTCTTCATATCTCATACAAACTAGTCACCAGAGTAACTAACGTCCTTATTCTTCATATCTCATACAAACTAGTCACCAGAGTAACTAACGTCCTTATTCTTCATATCTCATACAAACTAGTCACCAGAGTAACTAACGCCCTTATTCTTCATGTCTCATACAAACTAGTCACCAGAGTAACTAACGCCCTTATTCTTCATGTCTCATACAAACTAGTCACCAGAGTAACGGCCTCTCAGACAAGTACGGAAATGGAAGTAACAGTAAAAAGCTGTTGAGTGCAATGAGCGAAAGCATTGAGCACAATCCAAAGAGATGGGATTCTTTGTTTCTTAGTCATGGGTGGGCTTTAAAAACACTGGATTTGTACCCGCTACCTAAATAAAGTGGGTATGTAAAAAAGTCAGTCTTTAAGGCCCTGTTGTTATTAGCTGACGGATTAGTGCTGAGCTTCATTGTGACATTCTATTTATGAATCATATTTGTATTAAAAACTCCAGTAACCCCTTTATTTTCAGTTAACAATGCTACAAGCCGTGGGTTGGACACAGCAGGCCAGTATAAACACAATCGGTGACATTTTTCCTCGCAGCGTGATAAATTAATTGTTGCAGACCTGTGATCCGTTGAGGGCTTTTCGAGTTTACTCGAGTTCCCGAAACACATTCATTTGAAAAGCGCAACAAATTTTGGCAACATTGCGATAAAAATCTGTACAGGCATGACCCACTGTCATATACATGCATACATATACACATATAACATGTAAACATACAACCCCCCCCTCCACCCCTCCCAGCAGGTGTGCGTGTGTTGTTTTTTGTTTTGGGCGTGGCCCTAAAATTGTACTTGCTGAAACGAGCAGTTTGACTTTGCTGTCCGGTTTCTGTTCTGCCCGTCCTGCTCGAGCAGTGTCACCTCACTGGCACGTCACCTGACAGGAAGGTGGCGGATTGGGATCCAGAGATGCGCGCTTCACTCACTTCGGTGCATCAAACCCAACTGAAAATGGAGCTGCCCTCCTCCGCCACATCCTGAATGTGAAGTGTGTATGCCAATATCCATATTGTTGTTGTTTTTCCCCCACATGTTTGTTAACTACAGGACTTGATCTTTTGTGCCAAGGAGGCACAGTGTAGAGAAAAATATATATTGTAAAGTCCATTGTATACATTTTTACACCAGTTCTATGACTAGGGGATGCATAATTATAAAAAATATTGGGGGGGGGTGAGAGGGCTTGCAAAGGTGGCACCGCATACCTAAATGTGATGTTGGAAAAACGCCAATCCCCGGCGCTGTCAGTAATTCAAGTGAAAGTATAAATAGACTAATTGAAAGTTTTGATTGGTATCTAAGCATTATTACCTCATTGAAAACCGGCATTTATTTTGCACCCCCACAGCACATTTCGCCGATGGCCCTCGTCCGCAGTCTGTGACAGGAAATGACTGAACGAGCGTCAATAAAAGTTTGACCACCTCGGCTGGGGTGGCAGTAGAGAGTGGGCAACGATGCCTGCTGGCGCTGCCCCCTGTGGTAGAGGAGGTGTCCCCTGCAGCCCGAGTGCGTGGGGCGGGTAGGCAGGATGTCTGAGGGCAGGAAGCGATGGCCGTGTGACGGACAGCAGCAGAGCGAGCGGAGACCCTCCTCACCAGGCCGAGCCGCTGCCCGCTGCCCGCCCCACTCACCCATCTGTGTTTACCTGGCCCCCGCTGACCCGCTCCCACTCCACGGCCCCACTCTGACCCCCCTCTCCCCGGCTCGAAGCCTCTCCTGAGCGAGGCTACCCCGCCCTTCGGCCATCTACTACATTACACCCAATTAAGCCTCCCTCCTTTGCAGCATGCGTCTCATTATGGAAAGCATGTCGCTTGACCCACACAATCCCGCCGCTAAACCCCCCTCCTTCAGCCGATCGGCGATTAGGCTTCGGGCTGAGCGCTGTTATTACAAACGGACAAGGGGTCCCTGAGAGAGCCACAGCATTGCGTTTTCACTCTGCTGGCCAAGGGATTGCCTTTCACACTGTCCCCCCGAGCTCTATAAAGTTGGAATTGTTAGCTTTGCTCTCCATTCGTGGGGTAACAGACAGGCAGGTGCACCTCTGCATGTTTAGTGATTAGATTTACTTGAGATTATAGATATTATAAATCAGAGCCTGTGTGAGCTTGGGGCGCATTGATAAAACGTGGATTGATCCAAGGTGAGTACTGTTTTTTTGGCTCTTCAGATTACCCTGTTAATGGTCGCGTTCCCCTCTTCAGTTGCAACTGCCGGACTGGAAGAGAGAGGTGGCGAATTCCAAAACCCTGATGTCACGCACGAAGCGGGCGCTCCGAGCTCGTTCTCACCTCTCCGACGGCGATTAGAGCTCTCGGACGCTTCCAGCACGTCTTCCTTTTAAAAAAAACAACAACACACGACTCGCGCGCAGTTAAAGGTCGGTCGCGAGCGAGCGCAACCCGTTGCTCGCCGACGCCGTTTTTTATGCCGCGAGATCATTCCAAACTGGTAAAGCACACAGCGAAGACAAAAGCAGAGAGAGGCGAGCTGGGAAGGTGGGGCGTGACAGCTGCGGCGCCCCCTTTGGTGGGCAGTGCCGTCCCTCGGGGGACAAAGGGAGTCGCACAGCTGGGGGGGCAACCCAAACCGACTGAACTCGAGCCATCAGGCGAGAGGGGTGGAAGTTCACTACCTTATCTGCGCCACTGGCCTCGCCTGGTCATCTTTATCACCAGTACCCCCCCTTCTTCTTCTTCTTCTTCTTCCTCTGCTGCTTTGTGCAAGGGTGGCGTGACAGCGTAATCTCTGGCCTTGTCCTAGCCAGCCCTGTTTGCCGAGCAGCGGAGGTCAAAGTCTATAGATAGACAAGGAGCCCGGAATGCAAGGTGTGGACAGCCCAGATAAAGCTTGAGCCCACGCAAGTGCAGGGCAGGGCTCGGAGGGGAACGGGGGGCCTACCCCAGGTTTAGAGGTCAAAGGTCAGATAGCGGGGGGCTCACTCCCTGAAGAAAAAGCAAGCCTCCCTTCTTCTCCCTCTCTAAACCTTAACCTGGGTGTGAAACGAGCTGCAGTGGCATGCTGCAGAAATGAAACCACAAAGTCGCCCATTAACAACGAAAATAGCTGTGGTGTAACTCTCTCTCTCTCTCTCTCTCTCTCTCTCTCTCTCTCTCTGTCTCTGTCTTTCAGTGTCAAGTTTTTATAAATGTCAAAGAGTTAAAAGGACGAACACACTGATGTTTCTCTGATGCTTCTCCCCTGGGCTGGATATTCAGAGTAAAGGTTTCCAAAGGCTTTCGTATTTTTTTAGGAGAGTGTGGACAGCCTTTCCGATCCCAACATTCTGACCAGAGTTCCCGGACTGGAAGTGCTCAGGGGATTGTTATCTGTGGACACGGCCGCGCGAAAGCTGCGCTCTCCAGTTCCACTCGGCTCATTTCCCACACTCACGCCATCCATCCCTCCATCGCTGACCACGCTGGGGTTTCTCGGCTGCTCCTCCCTCTCCTCCTTCGTTTGCCCTGTTTTCCCCTGTGGAAAATCTTCATCAAGACGGGCTGCATGGTTTCCACTGCATAAGTGGAGAGAGAATAAGGGGCAGTCTACCAAATGCTACCATGTCTACCAAATGTCCTGGCCCTGTTGGCCATTTGTGTTATAAGACAAGTGATATTGTTTGCTGTGCCGGTTTGTCCTAAAAACCGGATGCTCCTCTGCTCTCCCGAGAAAGCAAGTTTTTTCCTTCTTCTCAGTTTGACGCACGACGCTGCTCCGTTGTTTCGAGTGCGAGTTGCCGCGTGTGGTGTCCGGAGCAGCGGAAAATCCCCGGAGCGAAGCTGGATAAACGCACGGTCCCGGGAAAGACTGTGGCTAATCTTGTGTGAGGTAAGGCTGTCCGTGCCTGCCAGTTACTCTGGGATCGGCGCGGGGCTGGGGAGGTTAATTGCTGCAGCGGCGAGAGGCCGGGTCACCTTCTGAGCAGGAAAAAAAGAGAGGTAATCATAGAGGACAGCTGAAGTTGAGCCTCAGATATTTTTCAGGACAGTTACTAATGGGTGGGTGGGGGGGGGGGGGGCGGTGGGGGCAGGGCCTATCCTGACAAGACCATGCGCCCAGGCGGGGAACAGAGTCTGTGTTATGTCTATGGTCTCTGTGTTTTGTGTTGAGGTGACCCCGTGCACTCTGTCTGCAGCCCCTCAGACTGCTTTCACACACACACACACACACACACACACACACACACACACACACACACACACACACACACACACACACACACACACACACACAGCTGCACAGCCATGCCCTATAAAGGAATAAACCACTAGTGGACACGTTTACAAAGACTCTGACACTCTCTGTGTGTCTCTTGACTCCACACGTTCTTTATCTCTCTCTCTCTCTCTTTCCCACTCACAGACACTCACACACACACACACACACACACACACACAACCACATACATGCACAGCCCTTTAAAAATACTGTATATAAATAAGAAAATACCACTAGACACTTTTACAAAGACTCACCAAGGTCTTACACAATCTCTATCTCTCTCTCACACATACACACAAACAGTTGCAGTCATGTCCTACTAAATAATATTGTATACTACCACAAGACACATTTACAAAGAGTCCAATACTGTCCTTCTCTCTTCTTCTCTCTTCCTCTCTCTGTCTCTCTCTCTCTCTGTCTCCCCCTCTCTCTCTCTCTCTCTCTTTCATTCCCTCTCTCTCTGTCTCCCTCTCTCTCTATCTCTCCCTCGCTCCCTCTTATAGACAAACACACACACACTTCAGGGACACAGCCTTTGCACACACCCACCTGGCTCGGCCCCCTGTCTGTGAGTGGAGGCAGAAGGGGTGAAAGGTCACTCCTCAGGGCTGGAGTTTAGGCCTCACATGACTGAGAACCTTTGTTAAAACGTCTCGGCATAGAGGAAACGTTACAGAGGTTTATCCATGTCTAGAGGAAGGGTCAGAACGTACGTGCGTACATTAGTAATCAATGTGAGGCTGCTTCCGGCTGCATGTTTGTTCATCGTACGGAGAACGTTTTGTAAGAGGTCTGCATCGCACAATCAGAACAAGGACCAGGATCTCAAACCTTGTCGGAATGGCTGACATTCAAGAATATGTTTGTGGTGCACAGTCTAAAACCTCAGATCTAAGCGGAATTAAATGGCGAGGTTGAATCCATTTTGATGGTGGCACTCATTTCTCCTGTCCAATGTTTTGTTTGACTGAAGACCTATTTAAGAAGACAAAGCATGTTTAACATTTTTCAACACTATATAACAGCAATTTTCATGCCAGTTTCAAAAATATTTTGATTGCTGTTTCTAAAATATCCACATTAAAATGAATTTTATTGTTATTTCCACATTAAAGTGCAAAAGGTGTCATATCCATGTGTTGCCACTGTCAGGGTCGCGGGGGGCTGGAGCCTATAACCTTTAAACAAACCCAGCTGCCACACACACCATTCACTCTTACCTACGGGCAATTTAGACTCTCCAATCCACATTAAGAAACCGTGTATCATACCCACGGGGAGAACATGTATTGGCTTGGTGCTGTCCAAAGTGATCATTTGTGCTTTTGTTGAATTTCCACATCTGACCACGGCTCCATTCAGGCACTTTTAGGGGTCGACTACCTCTCACTCTGCTCTCATGTGCCAGTTTGACAGAGAAGGATTGGCCAATTTCATCAACATCAACAATTTCATCAGCAGCCAACTGCCACCCCCAAAATGAAACTTCCGGCCAGAGCCTGACCAGGCTGACAAACCCAGGCCGCAGTGGGCGACCTGAACTTAGAACAGGTGCCTTTACTGGCTGCGCCACTCAGGGGCCCCCTCCGACAGGTATTTAATCTCTGCTGACTGCTACTTCTGTACTCAAACTCTAGTTAAATTACAGTTAAGTTGCAAAATTAAATTACATGTGGTTTGCATGCGAGTGCAATTTTCATTCGCGACGTATTTGCAAATCTGTTCATTTGCGGAGATGTGGTTAGTGTTTAGTGTATGGCAATGATCAACATTGATGCTTTAATGAATGTAGTTTCCGTGACCATATGAGAATGCGTGCCGCCCCTGTTCAGCATTCAGATGTGCTTCATCTACATTACGGACCCCACTGCAGCAGGCCCACAGAGCAGCTGTCTAACTAGATGCCCGTGCCAGTTTGAATGCAGGCACTGCTGAGAAGCTCTGTGCATTTGCTCATGGCTGGGGATGCCCCATTCATTAAACTATGATATTTAGAATGATGATCATGGCCGTTATCGAATGAAAAACTGAACATACACTATATGGCCAAAAGTCAGTGGACACCCCTACTAATTATTGAGTTCAGGTGTTTCAGCCACACCCATTGCCAACAGATGCATAAAATCCAGCACATAGCCATGCAATCTCCACAGACAAACATTTAGAATTCAGAATGGTTCGTAAAGAGCTCAGTGACTTTAAACGCGACACTGTCATAGGATGACATTTTTGCCACAAGTCAGTTCATGAAATTTCTGCCCTACTAGATGTGCCCCGGTCAACTGTAAGTGCTATTAATGTGAAGTGGAAGCGCCTAGGAGCAACAACAGCTTGGCCACAAAGTGGTAGACCACCCAAACTGACACAAACTCAAACTCAGAGTGCTGAAGCGCATATCACGTAAAAATCGCCTGTCATCTGCTGCATCACTCACTACAGAGTACCAAACTGCCTCTGGAAGCACCATCAGCACAAAAACTGTGCGTCGGGAGCTTCATGGAATGGGTTTCCATGGCCGAGCAGCTGCGCACAAACCCCTCAAATCACCATGCCAAGCGTCGGCTGGAGTGGTGTAAAGCACGCCGCAACTGGACTCTGGAGCAGTGGAAACGTGTTCTTTGGAGTGATGAATCACGCTTCACTATCTGGCAGTCTGATGGACGAATCTGGGTTTGGCGGATGCCAGGAGAACGCTACCTTCTGGAATGCATAGTGCCTACTGTAAAGTTTGGTGGAGGAGGGATAATGGCCTGGGGCTGTTTCTCAGGGTTTGGGATAGGCCACTTAGTTCCAGTGAAGTTCCAGCACTTCCAACTTTGTGGCAACAGTTTGGGGAAGGCCCTTTGCTGTTCCAGCATTACTATGCCCCTGTGCACAAAGCGAGGTCCATAAAGACATGGTTAGACGAGTTTGGTGTAGAGGAACTCGATTGGCCTGCACAGAGCCCTGACCTCAACCCCATTGAAGACCTTTGGGAATTAGAACGCAGATTGCGAACCAGGCCTTCTTGTCCAACATCAGTGCCTAACCTCACAGATGCTCTTTTCGCTGAATGGGCACAAATTCCCACAGACACACTCCAAAATCTTGTGGAAAGCCTTTCCAGAAGAGTGGCAGCTGTCATAGCCGCAAAGGGAGGTCCAACTCCATATTAATGCCCATGGTTTTAGAATGGGATGTCCAACAAGCTAATATAGGTGTGATGGTCAGGTGTCCACTGACTTTTGGCCATATAGTGTATCTCCCCTTGTGTATCTGTTTGTTCTCTCTTTTTTCCTACATGTTTTTGAGAGCAATTGGGAGCAACCGCCCCCTACAATATTTGAGCAGAAATGACCTGAATCGTAGCTTCGAAAGCATAACGTTGAGGGTTTTTGGTATCAAAGCAGAGGTGCGTGCTTCCACGTCACACAAGAGACATGTCCGTAATGGAATCTGGTGGTCACCTTATTACTGAATGCAGTCTCACACACTGCACTGTATCACTGTGTGTGTGTGTGTGTGTGTCTGCAGAGAGGCACAGGAGATCATTGTCCCCGCTCTGTCAATAACAAGACAAAGGTCATCTTTTTTTTTGTTCTTTTCCAAGGTGTGACAGGTGGTTGTGATGAATGCTCTACTGCATGGGCTATGGAGACAACACAAACAATGCCTCATTGGGAATAAGACTGAGTCTGGGTCCCCCACCCCCAGCCCAGCGTTTCATGGTAGTGGGAAGCACAGGGAGCCCACAACCATGTACATGCAGTTGAGTTTCTGTGAGAAATGGTTTTTACTTGCAAATACCACTGGAGAGTGGCAGAGAAAGAGTGAGAGACAGATAGAGAAAGAGAGAGAGAGAGAGGGGGAGAGAGAGAGAAAGAGAGAGAGAGAGAGAATGAATTATAGGATAGGATATGACTCTTGTTGACTTGTTAACTCTTGTTGACTCTTGCTGACTCTTGTTGACTTGTTGAAAAACAGATTATATTTGAACATTTAAGCATTTAACACAAAATAGTATTGTTCCAGGACAATCAATCCAACAGTTCTTGCTTTATTCATCCGTCCATGCAGTGACACAATATTTCCACCCTCTGCAAAGTTGAAAAAGTGATCCCGAATCTTCTTTTTGAGTGGGGTGGAATTGACATGGCCGGGGTCAAGTGGCATCCTACGGGAGATGAGGGCTGACAGGCCGGAGATGTGTAAGTGGAGAAGCCGTGATGGGCCTTCGACGAGCTCTCTGCAGTGACGGGTGGCTCCGAGGCATGTGCCCAGGCAAGATGTCGCTGTCTGAACGGACAACCCGAGACCTCAGTCATGTGGCGAAGTTCTGGATTGCGATGGCCGTGGGGCACGACTCCCCTCAGAGTTTGTGCACTGCGCCGGGCGGAGTTTGTGCCGCGACGTTCCGGCGCATTGCAATGTGGAATGCTGTGGGTGGGGGGGGGCACGGCGTTCATTCGTTATGTTGGACAACTGGGGTCGCGGATGTCAGCATTCCGGAACTCTCTGAGATGTGGACAACCGGGGGTTGGGGGGGGAGACTCTCTACGTCAGGCTGTCTTCGCAGGCTCTCTTGGAAAATACTGAACATGCTGTACTGTGGAGGCCCGCACTTGTGGCATTAACGCGCCGTAACTTGATTTTCCGGCTCCGGGGGTCACGTTTCCGCGGCCTCTCCTGGCAGGATTTTTGGAGTAGCTTGTTAAACTCAGGTAAGCCTCTGGGCCTACCACGCGTGTCATTTTTTTAACCTGTCTGTCGTGTGACTCTCGGAGTTCCAATTCCTACACGTCCTAATTATTTCCCCCCAGCGTGCGGTGAGAGCCTCCTCTTTATCTCCACTTGTTCACGTTAGTCCGCGGGCTGACCCGAGCGCAGAGGAGGGAGCGAGCGAGACCGAGCGAGACTCCGTTACACCTCAACGGGAATCCCCCCCCACCCCACTGCAGAGTTTGGAGAGTAAAGACGGCCCCACCTTAGACCCAGTTCAAGCTTCAAAAACTAGGTGCAGCGATGTGCTTTCAATTTTTCAACGAAGCGTGAATAAAAGTGAAAAACAACCTTATTTTACATTACATTAATTCAGCAGTTCCCAAACTGTGGGTTGCGCCCCACTGGTGGGCCATGAAAGGGGTTATGGTAGATCGCAAGCTACATGTGGGAAAAAAAAAGAACACTGTATAAGACATGCTTTCCATAAATATTCACACGGTAAAATGAATGTACTAATTAAGGTGCACAAACCTTACAGTTGTTTTGAAATATGTAAAAAAAAAAAAAAAATAGTACATATTTATAATAACATATGTTAGGCTACATTTTAATAAGAGGTGGGTCACAGAAAATGCATTTGCTCGTTAAGTGGGTCATGGGCCCAGAAAGTTTGAAAAGCACCACATTAATTAATCCATGAACATTGTTCATGGGTGCTAAAAGGAGGTGGAGGTGGAGGCAGAGAATATTCGTATCATTCCTTTGCTTCTCTGTTTGGTCCAACACGGGCTATTCTGCGGCAGGGGGGAATCAGAGAGTTAATCTTGCCTGTTGAGGTTCGGATCGTTTCAACATGCCCGGGAGGTAGCCAGTGTGTTACCTCCTGCACTCCCCCCAGGCACAGTTTGTTCTCAGCGTCAGCCCGGTTCAGGGCAGGACTTATCTGGTTGTTTCTCAGAACCCCGCGCCCCACGCCCTCGCCCATGAGGGATGGCCACATGCTTGACCTGTTAGACGGGCCTGACCACACCCTCTGCATACCTCTTATTCAACCCGCCCGTCTCTCGGCTTTTGTGCGTTTGACATTTGATCACAGGAGCTGTCAGGCGCTGGGATAAGTAAACAGGGACGGCCGGCGCGAGCCGCTCTCCAGTCTGAATGCGGTGTGCGCGGTGACGCTGCGCCGTGTATTTGCTCAGCCTCCTGTTTAAAGGAGTAAAACTGATTGGACGTCCTGTCATTAGAGCGCCCCACCGTTGGTATTAAACATTCATCTCGTAGATTAGAAAGAGGAAAGCCTTTTATGTCCCTGAACTTGCACACTGGAAACAATTACCTAAAAATAACAAAATTATCATAACCGAAACGGCGTCTGCCAAGGCAAAGGCCAAATAATTAGTTTGAGAAACTGTGTTTTTATTGTGTGAACCGCACGGGCAGATTGTTTAAATTACCTTTCTGTGTCTCATCTGGACGCTTTGTAAACAGAAGACTTAAGTTTGGTGCAAAAAAAGCTGTGAAAATTCCCCCTGCAAATTATTTCTTCCTCTATTCCTGTTTTAATTTTTCCACAGCGGTTTTCACCCTCATTCCTTCCTTTCTTCTTTCTTTCTTTCTTTCTTTTTTTGAAAGCTCATTAAATGTAAAACGTAACGACCGTTTAATGAGTCGAGCTGAAACTAAACAAACTTGATTTTTAATTTATAGATTCTTCCCACTGCCCTTATTTACAATGGAACCGATCCGAACGCAATCGGCACCAACGGCTGCCATATTCTAACCTTTCCAGACTCCGGGTTACAGTGGTTGGGCTGCCTGAGTGCATTGCATCATGGGAGAATCCTGTGATGCTTGGTGTCAGTCAGACAGTGTTCTCCTCAGGGCAGACCTGTCTGAACCAAACAGCTCCCTGTGACTGACACGGTGGGTCTGTCACACAAGTCACAAGGTTTAAAAATCTGTGCAATGGGGAAGTGGCTGTAAAATAATTGTCTGAGTTTTGGTTTTTTTTGTGAATGGAGCATACTTTCACAGATGGGAAAAACTGGATAAAGGACACAATGGGCATGAAATGTCTGAGAGTTCATAAGGTGATATTTGAGAGACCTTAAACACAGCCCTCTCTTTTCCTTTACCCCATATTGAATCATATCTTCAGTGTTGACACAGAGGTCTTGCCCCCAGTGAGGTCACACACCATGGTGCTACACATTGGTGTGTGACCTCAGATGCTTGTATGCTACACATTGATGTGGGCAAGGAAAATATTAACTTGTCAAGGAATTACAATAAAGCCTGCTAGCAAAGCATAGCATTTCCTTATACCAAATAGCAGGGGTCACCAACCCTGATCCCGGAGAGAACCATGGCCTAGTAATCTGTTCTGCTCAGGAACATAGGAGACGCAAGAACCAGAGAAACAAAATAGCCATCTGTACTGGAACCCTATATCCATTGCTGATTGGTGCAGTGTGAACAGGAAGCCCATCCCACATTCAGAGCTGTTGGTCAGCCACAGTGAGGCGGGGGGTGGGGTTGGGGTGGAAAGGTTGGTCCCCCATCTTTCTTGCTCTGTTGAGGAGATGGTATCTGGTACTGGATTCCAGAAGGGTAATAAAACTGACACTCCATCCCCCTCTTCTGATGGCAGAAGATGAGATGGCGAGACAGGTCTTTTCACTGGGAAGGGGTACAAGTGAGAATAAACTTGTTTGAGTGTATATGCAGTTACGTCATCATATTTTATTGTATATCCTTTTTTAAATCCAACGAAATAGGCAGTATGGAACCCAGAGGATGCTGGGAGCTGGGCGGTGATTGACGTGGGCCTGCACTTTCAGGCGGGGCTGGGTCAGATGACAGCGGCTGGCCGGCCCCTGCTGCCCCACGCCCTCAGGGCTGCAGGTCTGAGTGTCACTTTCTTTAATAACGGCACTGGGTGTTAAGGTCAGCTCCAATCATGTGACCAGGTGTCCACGGGACAACGGGATAGGGGCACCGTGCTCCACATCACACCCCGCCACGGGGGGAAAATGATTGTCGAGCAGAGGGAAAGGAGGAAAAGAAAATGGAGGGATGATGAAGACCTGAAAGAATGATTTACAGCCATATACGTGCACTTTCTTAGATGGGTATCATTCTCTGCATTTCTCTCTGAATACCATCTTTAGTGTCCGATTTTTGTTGCTTCTTGTCTTTCTCTTTTCAGACACACAAACATATACACATACACACACACACACACATACAAATGTGCTCACACATACACATACACACACACACACACACACACACACACACACACACACACACACACACACACACATTTGTAAATTTGGGGATGAATTTAGACAGGTCAGTTGAAGAGATTGTTGTGACCTGATTACAAGACGTGAAGGGAATTGTGATAGGGTGACAGGATTTGGGGTTACCAGGTTAACAGGGACAGAGCTAAATCTTCCAACATCAGAAACCTAACAGGAATGAAAAAAGTGTCTGAAGACTTCAACAAGAAAAACAGACAGTGGCAGAGTCGGGAGAGAGCTGTGAGGGGCATTGTGAGTAAGATAGCTATCCTCGACAATGCTGTGAGACGCATTATGGGCAAGAGCCATCCTCAGTGACTCTGAGAGGGGCGTTGTAGGGAAGACAGCCATCCTTGGGGATGCTGAGAGGTGCATTGTTGAGAGAGATGTCCTGGTGTTGGCATGGACTGCCAGGTCAGACACAGCAGGGTAAACACAGGGAGCATCCCTAATGCCTCAGGATCACATCGCAGTCACCAGGGACGTGGGGCACTGGCAGGTCAAGTGATTTGTCCAAAGGGCGCTCGGCACCGCGCAGTGATCTGAGCTGGCCAGTGACAAGCACTCTTAGAGACCTCAGGAACCCCTCAGAGAGAGAGAGACCTTGATATCAACGGGCAGGACAGGCCAAAGACCCTGCGCCGAGACAGCCCTGCGGGGGCAAGACACCCAACTCAGCACCTTCATTCACACACATACACGGGAGACTTTATCAGTGCCTGAGTCTCACAATGTCTTCTGGTGTGTTAGCTGTAGTCCATAGCTCTGAAGGGCAAGGGTCTCATCTCTCTGGGCAAAGGTTTGACTTAGTGTTCATCCCCTTACGATCCCTGTAACATGCAGAATTATTATTATTATTATTATCGCTGTTGCTGATATTATATTATATTATATATAATATTATATAATATAATATAATATCATATCATTATTATTGTTATTTCATTTAACCAAATACTATTTTGAAATAATATAATTACAATTCATATTATATTATGTTATAATAATGGCATAGAAAGAAGAAGAAAAATGTGTAATCTTCAATCCACAACAAATGAGTGTGGGTCGCTGGCCTCCGTCTCCCCCTGGTTGGATATTAATAGGGTAGCCAGGACAACTGTGTTCCCCCTCTCTTATGATTGATCAACATATAATAATATCCCTTTCTTGCTTTCCGCCATTAGGGGAGCGAGGGCCACTGTGCTGGCCTGTCTGGTCTTGGGTCACCCCCCCTCTCCTCTTTAGTGGCACTGCTGCCACCGTGCCTGTGAAGTGACTCCGTGACAGGGAGGCCATTCATTACCATTATCCAACCCCTGATTAATGTATCCCCCTCTCCCTCTCTCTCCGCATCTCGGGCGGCAGGATGGCCAGGTCCGAGGTCCGCTCAGCCAAACGCAGGCCCGGGGTTCCCTCGTTCTTTGTTGAGGTGAGGGCGGGCCGCTCCTTCCACCGGCAGCAGCTAATTGAATTGGCTTGTCAACAAAGCCGTTGTCGTTCGGTAAGTGAATTTGTTGTATTATTCGCGGCACAGCTGCCACGCGGAGTCGGAAATTTTTCCTGGAGGCGAAAAAGCGGACCTGTGCTCTGTCACACGCTCGCACAAAAAAACTAAACAAAACAAAACAGACAAAAAAGAGGAAAAACTACTAACTGGCCAACAACAAAAAGCCCAAAAACAAAAGACATGGCACAATAAAGGGGAAAATTCAATGGGGGAGGGGTGGGGGACTTTTGTTTAATTGTCTTTTTTGGGGTGACCCTGAATACTATTCGGTGCATGGCAACAGGCCCACGGTACAGAAGGGCGTGCTTATTGCCTGGCCTCTCTCTCTCACTCAGACGGCCTCCTGAACACAGGTGCGCCCTTGGGGGTTAGCAGAGGGCCAACACTGGCATGTGTCAAAAGAGAGGAGGAATGGGAGGAACTGAAGAAAGGCTGGCTTTCACTGTATATCCTGTCGCCTGGTCACAACAGGCACAAATGTCTGACAGTTAGTGCAGGATGTGTGCAGCTCTTTTGTTCAATTAATTTCAGTTAAAGTCAAATACAACTTACAATTAAGCGATGTGACTGCACATGGACATGTATGTGCATGTGTATGTGGAATATCTCTGTGAGCCTGTGTATATGTGTGTGTGTGTGTGTGTGTGTGTGTGTGTGTGTGTGTGTGTGTGTGCGTATGAGAGAGTGTGTGTGTGTGTGTGTGTGTGTGTGTGTCTGTGTATGAGAGAGAGTGTGTGTGTGTATGTGTTTGTGTGTGTCTGTGTATGTGAGAGAGAGAGTGTGTGCACATGTGTGGTATGTGTCAGAGTTGGGGTTTGACACATGCGTACAATCCATTTCAATTCAGCCAATTCAGGAAAGGTCCTCATAGAACATGGCCATTTTTCAATTCATGATTTGAATTTGAATTAATTGACTGAATCTAAAAACAAATTGACCCCAACCATCGTACTGTTTGTGTGTGTGTTAGGTGTACAGTATGCTGTTATGTTTGTGTGTGTGTGTGTATGTGTGTGTGTTAGGTGTACAGTACATTGTTGTGTGTGTGTGTGTGTGTGTGTTAGGTGTACAGCATGTTGTTGTGTGTTAGGTGAACAGAATGCTGTTATCTGTGTGTGTGTGTTAGGTGTACAGTATGCTGTTATCTGTGTGTGTGTGTTAGGTGTACAGTATGTTGTTGTGTGTGTGTGTTATACTGTGCATCTGTGGCTCTCAGCAGGCTGGTTGCAGCACTCACTTCAGGCAGAGAGAGAGCCATGGGAACAGCAGTCTGCGGGGTGGTCAGGAGCAGTCTGGAGGAGTCTGGAGCAGTCTGTGGGTGGTCAGGAGCAGTCTGAAGGAGTCTGGAGGTCAGGAGCAGTGTTTCACTGGCACTCCTCAGCTCATCCTGGCCTACCCTGCTGTGCACTCCAAATCGGCCCTGCCTTGTGCCAAGTGAGAAAATCTGGATCAGGACTGGGCAGTCTCCCACCCAAACAGTTACTGCCTAGATTCACTGTGCACTGGTCCTGCAGTTAGACACATGCTAGGGAGACAAACATTACAGTTAGACACAAGGGTGTGTTTGGTGTGTGTGTGTGTTTGTGTGTATTGGGTTGCTTGCCTGTGTGTGTCAGCACCCGTGTCTATGCGCATGTGCGTATGTATGTGTTTGTGTGTGTCTTTCTGTTTGTGTGTGTGTGACTCTGACCCCTGCTGCTTAATTACAAGCAGAAAAAAACAACAAGCTAAACAGCAATTACTCTCCGCCCTCCCTGCTTCATGTCCCCTCCCTAAACTCACAAAATGAGAAGATATGATCCTCACCGCAGTCAGAGAGAAGTGACCACAGTTCGCTTTTTCATTGTCCTAAATATGCCCCTTGGTGCACCTCACTGAGGTTTAGATAGCATAGGTAATGCATGCACATTGTAATGGCCAGGTGTGTGTGTGTACCATGTATTTGTGTGCACAGTGTCACAGTGGTGTGTTTGTCTGTGTTTGTGAGTATGCTCAGTGTGTGTTAATGTATATCTTTGTGTGCGTGGGCATAGGTGTGTATGGGCAGTGTGTGTGTATGTGTGTGTGCATATGTGTGTATGTGTGTGTGTGTGTGTGTGTATGTGTGTGTGTGCGTGCATGCATGCATGTGTGTGTGTGTGTATGTGTATATGTGTGTGGGTGTATGTGTGTGTGTGTGTGAGTGTGTATATGTGTGTGTGTGTATGTGTGCATGTGTATATGTGTGTGTGTATGTGTATGTGTGTGTGTGAGTGTGTGTGTATGTGTGTGTGTGTCTCCCAGCTCTCTCTCTCTCTCTCTCTGCTGCTCCAGTGTGTTCCGGTAGTGCAGGGACAGGGTTGGGCCTGGCGTCACAGAGAGGCTGCCGATTATCTGCTATGGGACCCGGGACGTGTGGCCATGGCCACTGGCAGCTCAGCTGCTTTAGCTGATGGCTTTTAAAAGCGCTGCAAGGCCGCGGCCCGATTACCGGTCACTCGCAGTAAGCTGCTGAGGGCGGACACATGACACCACGCTCTTGCTTTTCTTTCCTCTTTTTTTTCCACCCTGCCTCTTTAGCCAGTGTACCCTTGCAACGCCTTGACAAGGTTATGCCAGTGTGTTCTGAGTATCTATTGATTTCCACCATCAAAGATCCCTCCAGCGAGGGAGCGGGGGTGGGGCGGGGGCTGGGGCGGGGGCTGGGGGCTGGGGGCTGGGGCGGGGAGGATTGGGGGCGGGGGTGGTTGCGGCTGGTGATGGAAAGGGGTGTGGGGGTGGATTTGCTGCTTCAGATAACACTCTGTCTTTATTCTTTAACTCCTACCCCATCACAGCCCTGTCCTTGGTGTTGCTGTGACTGCTCTTTCAAGGCTCTCTGTTTTACGCGTTCATGTTTCCTCACGTTAACATGATGCCATTGCCCGACCTAGCTTACTGGGCTAAGACCTCTGCATCTAGTACATACGCACGCATTTACATAGCTTATCATAGCATGGTAATGTCTGGCACATGAGTCAATTTGTGGTGCAACCGAATGCCTGATCTGCAGAGCCGGGCCCGGATGCGTCTGTGATGGGGCGGCCAGGAGAGAGCGTCTCTGTGAGGCGATGTGGCCGTGAGGCGTTAGCAGGTGGACGCTCTCCTCAGAGGGAAGGAATGCATCCGGGTGATTCTCTGACTGCTGTCTGGCCCCTGCTTCCTGCCCGTGCTGAGACAGGACACCCACTCACCTTCCACGCACCTTCTTGACCGTGATTTTTAACCGTCGATCCAAGAAAGCCGTTTAAGCATCACATTCCGGTTTTAAAGGTGGGCGCAGAAAATGCCCACGGTGCAGCGTGCCTTCTTTTGACGGAGCCACAAAAAAAGAGAAAGGTTCTCATTCCTAGATTTGAGAAATTATTCATAAGAAGAAAAAAAAATTTAGTGTTGGGAGGGAAAAATGAGATTTTATTATGCGGTTGCTTATAAGTGACTCCCACAACAGCCAGAGCATAGAATGGCTTAAAGCCAAGGACAATTGAGAAGCATCGTTGGAAGCCAGGGGGTAGATTTTCATAAATTATTCATCATTATACAAAATAATCCTTAGCAGGATTGGGAAGGGGGCTGGGGCGACAGTTGGGTGAGTTGGGGGGTGTTTGAGGATTAGATGTAAATATGCCTTTTATAGTCCAACAGCCCTTTCAGAATAAGGATATTTATATCGGCTGTGATCTTTAAAGACAATAATAATCATGAATGGCAAATAGATGCACAGCGGTCTCTGTGTAAGAGCTCTGCTCCCCGAGTTGGACAGTTGGGTGACGCTGCTGCCATGAATAGAGGCTCCGATCGGGACGGGGTGCCCCATGCTGAGAGCATAACCAGCTCAGTGCTGGCCTGTGACCTGCGCCCCGTCCCATCCCAGACAGACACGAAGGATCACCTCCCTGCCTGTGAGTCCAGACACACACTCCATCATGGTCAAGCGTGAGCCAGACATACACAAACAGAACGCACACACACACGCACACACAGACCAGGCAGACAGACCAACACACCTACGTGCACACCTGTGGTCAAGTGGAGGCCAGATACACACACACACACACACACACATGCACATCTCATTTTTAGTTTTATTTCCTTCTCTCTCAGTCTGGAGCCCAGCACAGCCTTGAGCTTCTGTGTACTTTTCTCCTACCACTGCGGCTGATGGAGTTCCTACCTGTGTGAGAAAAATGGAATTGTCTTTTGCATAAGATAAGAAAACCAAACAAGAACAATTAAAATGACAATACATGCATAAACAAAGGAGGAGAGACAGAGAGAGAGAGAGAGAGAGAGAGAGAGAGAGAGAGAAAAGAGTGAGGGAGAGAAAGAGAGAGTGATAGATGAGAGTCAGCTGAACTTGCTTCACTGGTTGTTTACTTATATATACAGACATTTTTGTTGCTGCTTGCTTCACAGGTCAGAGGGGAGATAGATCATTACGAGAGAGAGAGAGAGAGAGAGAGAGAGAGAGAGAGAGAGAGAGAGAGAGAGAGAGAGAGAGAGATAGAGAGGGAGCGGACAGAGGCGAGACTAGCCCCCATGGAGAGTCTCAGACACCCCAGGGGGTTTCCCACAATGCTCAGGGAGGGAGAAGGGGCCATCCCCCCAGCCAGCTGGATCTCTGATCACCCTTCACCCCGCCCCCACAGCCCCTCTCACGCCCCCTTCCTTCACCCCCTCTTTCCCGAGCCTCCGATTTCTGCCACCACAAAAAAAACAGTCTGCAGCTAAACTCATGCTCGGGCGACAAACAACCCTGGCTTTTGGCATCGGCAGCAGTGCAACTCTCAACACGCATAACATGAGTTAAAAAAAGATGCAAAAATCCCTCCCCCAAAAAAAAACAGCTCCCCTCCGCTGTAAACATGTTACGCTCTCTCTCCCCATAGACAGGAGCTGTGTGGGGAGCCGTATCGTTGACAACGGTTGCTAGTGCCGACCCGAGTCACAGCAGGGACACCTGGAGGGAGGGTCCAATGTGGGAGGGGCGGGGCAGACAGGTCACCTGGCCGAGGAGCAGAGGGCAAGACGAATAGCGGAGGGTTTTGAAAGTGGGATTAGAGAGACGTTATTAAGATCACAAACGAAAGGTTACTAAAACACTCCCCAGGCCCACCCCGTGATCCCTCTGATACAAAGGCAGAATTAACAGAGGTTGGCCATTAAAATCACTTCAAGACCACTTCTATTTAAGGTGGAATCTGGATATCTTTTTTTTCTTTAAGGTGGAAAATCGGACTGTTTGCCCAAACTCCAGAAGAGAGTTTTAAACGTTTTTCTTATTACCACTGCAGATAAAATTGATTTAGAAGAAACCTGCTAAGTATTTAATCCACTGCAGTTGAGTTCCTGAGAGGAATGAAAATGGCATCTTAAATTGTCCTTCAAATTTGCCTCTAACACAAATTGAGAGTATAATTTATTGAAGCTGTCAGCTGAAAAGGACTAGAAACTTAAAAATAAATAATAAATACATATTTTTTTCTTTCAGCGAGAGGCCAAATCATATACATTTGACTTGTCTGACAGCATGTTATTACTTTTTAATGGTTTTATATTTTGAGATCAAGTCCAGTATTTTATAGGTCAGACCAAAGACAAAGTTCAACACTGTATGCATTTGGAGTTCGTGTGCTTTGCACTCTGTGGAAGGATTTTTTTGCATGGCACTAACAATCATCAAACTTTAATTTGTCCTGGCTATTTAATCATTATTATTACATTTTTGTTATTTAAGATTTTGGCCTTGAGTCACACATTTGTGCCAAGGCATTCCGTCTGTGTGTTTCTTTTTTCTCGACTTGATTTTTGTACATTTTTGTGTTTGATTGGATTTTTCCCCCTTATTTCCTCCTCAAAGCAATGACTTGTGAAGCACAATCACCACAGATAGCTGCGTGGTTATGAACAAAGACAGACTTGGACGGCAGCGGAGGGGAGAGCGAGGGAGAGGTCAAGGTGTACCTGACACTTTCCGGAAGAGCGCGCTTCCCTTCAGCGTGAACGGTGCGTCCAGCAGGAGAGTGAGAGTGAGAGAGGAAGACTTTCAAGGTCGTCCTTTGTACGGAGATCAGAGGAATGAGAGACCGTACCTCCAAACGGGGCCACAATCAGCGGCCCGCTCTCCCGGCTGAACCCCAGTCATTCAGTCCCATGAATTCCACACGTAACCCCCCCCCACCACCCCCAAAGGAAAAAATAAAAAGTAATAAGTAAAGCAAAACCGACAGAATCAGGGGCCGCTTTGTACGTGCAGAGTATTCTTGATTCGACTAATTACAGCAATCACAGTTGTGGTTGTGGTAGTGGCAGTGGTGATTGTAATGGCACCTCTTCCGGTGGCATGCTTTTTTTAACGTGGGTGCGGAGAGAGAGAGAGAGAGAGAGAGAGAGAGAGAGGATGGATGGAGGAAGGGAGAAGCCCAAACGATGATTGTATTTTGCATGTGAATGAGGCTTTTCTCTCCCCTTGAAGGTAGCCCCCTGTCTGTCTGAGCGGGGCGATCGCCCGGCCCGGACCCCATTGCTGAGGCTTCAGCTGACCAGCGCACATAAATCTCGGGGAGAGGGGAGGGGAGGGAGGGGGGTGGGGATGATACAGGGGTACAATGTGTGAGCTGTCAGCACCCCCCTGGCGCCCCCCTCCAACCCCCTTCCACCATCCAACCCCCAACACCCCTCATCCTCCCTGCCTGACGAGGATGCGTGTTAAGTGCTGTTGAATAATACTGACCTTTAATAGGAGGGGATCCTGAGACTCCTTTCCCAGACACGCACTGACCTTTCAAACCAGACGGGGTGAGGGGGGGCGGGGGTCAGGGTGGATAGGGGGGTGTGGAGTGGAAAAGGGGGTGGGCTTGGGTAGATTGTGGACCTTGAACCGGGCAGTTCCCGCTGTCCTGCTGTGTGTCTGTTTGTTGGGGCACTTTTTTTTCTTTCTTTCTCTCTCTCTCTCTCTCTCTCTCTCTCTCTTTTTTCTCCTTCATTGTGTCACGGGAGCATTCTGTATGCAAAGAGGTCTGGGCCGCCAGCTCTGAGCCTTTGCAAATCAATTTGTCTGTGAAGGCGAGCCCGTCGGAGCGAAAGATGGTGCGGCAAGAGAGAAAATGCACCTCTCTCTCTCTCTCTCTCTCTCCGTGTGACATCACTGGCTTTGGCACTGGCAGATAGAACATCACTAATGGGTTATCAAAAATGCTTTTCTTGAAACAAATGCAAAACGTTCCTTCTGCCTTAAATTATAAACACCAAAGAAACACGGCGGCATCGCTCTGTAATGCAAAAACAATCATCCCTTTTGCATTTCTAAATAGACATGGGTTGCAATCTCCCTTTTGTTATGGTGGCCAGACCCAGACAGAACAGCACATGTACTGTACCGGCCTGTAATGAATGCCTATTGTCAAAGCATGCTGGACGGATGGGGCTTTAGAGGGTTCTAGAAGCCTGTGAAATTCTAAATGGGAGATAAGGGGTTCTCGCTTCTGGTGTTTGAGAGAGAGAAAGAGAGAGAGAGAGAGAGAGAGAGAAAACACAAAATTTGAGCTGGCGCAGATGCTGAAGGTCACAGAGCGTGTTTAACGTTATTTCCCAAATATCTGTCTCTGGGAACAATTAGAGAGCCATCAAAATGGAGCGGGAACCTGGCCCTGTGGCCTGTCTTTGCCTCTGATGCTCTGGGCAGGGTATAGGGTACGGAGTATGGACAGGGTAGGCCAGGGTGTACCTTCATGTCACTTTTTCAGCAAAGCCGGTCTTTTCATTAAAGAGACCCTCGGATCGGTGAGAGAGCAGAGTGAATGCGTCTCGTTCGTGGGCGATGCCAAACCCAGCTCTCTGTAAGCTTTGGGCACAACCCTGTGTTTGCAGCATGTTTTAGTGCACACACACAGTTTATTTTGTGCAGTCTGTGGAGCAGACCCTTCTCATCCCTTTTCCCCCGATAAGCATAGGGGAGAATTGACCCCACCGAGGGCGTCCGCAGTGCTCTGCTCCATGTTTCACTTCTTGCGATCATGGTGCTCTTGCAGTGAACCAAAAAAAAAAAAACGGCATTCCTCTTTATGCTATAACACCGTATAATTGGAGAGGAAGGTTTCTTGGTATGTTTTATTCAATCATTTCAATTTGCTTGTTTGGGAACATTAAATTGGAAGAATTCAGAAAACCCTACTGGTACACATTTTGGAGAGTATTGATCTTTTATGTCCTTCCTTTGTTTTGGCACACCTCCCCCCCCTCCATTTACATGCAGATTTCTATGTGCATACCAGAACGCTGATCAATACCTGTCCCCCCAATAAGACCCCGTCTAACCAAATTCCCCTTGCACCCCCACAGCATAATAAGAGTCTGGGACTATTATGGGACAGGTGACCCCAGCAGCACAGATCAGACCCCCCTGCCTGTCTAGGGTCATGGATGGGAGACCAAGGTCTCATGTCAGAGGTACTAATCAATCCAATCTGCCCAGCACACCCTCCTCCCCTGACCAGAAGGTCCCCACTGCACATTGACCAACAAAATAGACTGTGTGTGTGTGCCTGTCTGTGTTCTGTGTGCATGCTATGTGTAACTGTGTCTGTAAAATGTGTAAATTATGCATACCCCTGTGTTTTTGTATTTGCGCATGTGTGTGGTATTATATGTGTCTGTATTGTGTGTCTGTATACGTATACGCATGCGAGGTTACGTTTGTATGATGTGCGTGTATGTGTGAGACCAGGCCTTTTTCAGATGAAGCACTGATGGACAGATTTACTGCTTACCTGTCACCGGCCCAGCAGTGGGCCATCTACATCACATAGCACGTTCTCCTTCAAATAGCATGGTTATATGCATCAAATATATGTTCTTCTAAACTCAGAATACAGTAGCAATGTATATGTGTCAAGCAGCAGGTTTATGTCTCTTTTGAGTTTAGAAGAAGTGTGTGCCCTTTTACAATTATCATTCATATACAGCATTATCAGAATTATTATTAGCAGCTAATATCAGCTCTGTGCTTCTGGGATTCACCCTCAAAAGTAGTACCCTTACCTAAGAGTACCTTGTTGTTGTTTTTAGTTTGTTCCCCAGTTAGATTAGCTAGCCAGCTAACATTTTACAATGATGGGTAATCAAAGGATTATAACAACCATGGATGCTTCAGAAATTAATGGATGGTTGAGTTCACAGGTAAGACAAAGGGGCATTCTTTTTTTTCCCTGTTTGCATTCATTTTGCATGTAATAGCATTATTTAGCTTGTTTTTTCCCAACAAGGTTTCTTTATAGTAGCTTTTAACTAGCCACAGGAGTATTATGGCGCTTTTCCACTGACAGCACGATACAGCACGGCACAGCATGGTAACCATCGTGCCCACAACTATCCACTTCACGGATTGAGTCCCTGTGTTGTTTTTCCACCGTACAACAGAACCGTGAAGATAGGAGGAATTAGATAGGGGGAGGTATCTGAAGTGACAAAAAAGAATGCCACCACTGTGGTGACATTGTATTTGTAAACATTCCAGCTCAAATTCACAAAAGCAGAACACTGCTTTCTCCGTAACATAGCTACAATTTTCTTACCTCTATTTAGGCATTTAGGATTCATGTCGGGGGCAGCGAGCGCAGGTGCAGTGACATCACACTAGGCTATATAATCTTTCATATTTATTATTCGGGGTTGGTCCTCCAATGAATTGCAATTGACCAAGATCACATTTAATACCTCATATTTCTTACATCTGTAGCCTACATTTTTTTAATCCTATAAAAATTAAAACATTAGCTATATTTGTCTTTGTGTTTACATCTGTGGTTTTATGTAGCTTGTCGCTGCAAAAATATGTCCAGCACGAGCTACGAGTAGTAGTGAATTGAATCCTATTAGTATTGTATTCCGATGGCTATTCCAATATGAGCATTTGCAATATCATACTGCCAAAGTTTGCGATACAAGTCTATAGCAACGCTTGACGCTTACATTTGTTTCCCACACATACTCGCAGACTAGCTTTGTCTCCCCAGAACTCATTTACCAAAATCACATCTCAGACTCCCAGCCCAAGCATTAATCTTGGATGCGTTTGAAAATGCAATGCCTTACGAAAAAAAAACTCAAGGCGCAAGAACTCAAAAAAGGCATGACGGTGAAAGAAACAGTAGGGCAGATGTGTTCATTCAGTAATGTGATTAAGAAGTACAACTGAAACAGTTGAATACTTTTTTCAACATTTCAGTAGGCTAACTAATATTGTGAAAAATTGTATTGTTTGGCTTCCCTTAATTAACTTCATATAATGTCTATTTTATGATGTCTGGAACACATATATCAATGATCAATTTTCCATACATGTGTTTTGTTGTGTTTTCCACCCATGTGCTATATCGCAATCACAATATGTAGCAAGATTATTGCAATATGACGTTTTGCCCATATCGTGCAGCCCTAGCTACGAGATAATTTTTGTTTAAATGTGTGTGTCAATTTATGAAGCCGCAAGATTGATCAAACACTTTGTCATTCGACACTGTCCAGTTCAGATCCTTTTGTGTCAAAGGCCTGAGTTTATCTCGAGCATCGGGATGCATCGAAACAATTCCTATATCTCTCTAAAAATATATTTATGTGAGGAATGAAAATGTTGTACTATGAAAATGTATATTATAATTGCGTGAATGAAAATGACAATACTATACTTTGTCTTTGTGTTTATTTTAGTTTTCGTAACACAAACCTAACTCGTAGAATCACGCAAACCTGAATAATAGCCTACAAATAATCAAAGTGAAGCTAAAAAAACCATGGCGGTTGTGTCTGAGAGATTTAACGTGCTGATTCTGTGACAATTGAGCAGTGCCTGTTGAATATATTAGCTAATATATTAATATATTAGCCAAAATAAAAGAAACACTTGAGTAAATGAGGGATACAAAGTATATTGAAAGCAAGTGTTTCTACACAGGTGTGGTTTCTGAATTAATTAAGCAATTAACATCCCAGCATGCTTAGGGTCACATATAAAAATGCTGGACAGGCTCAGTTGCCCATTATTTTGGCTACCATGTCTAGAGGAAGAGATCTCAATATTTAGAAAGAAGGGTGATTGTTCAGGCATGTTTGGCAGGAGCTTCAATGAATTAACTTGCTAATGTTTCACGAGGAACAGTGGCTAAGGTGATATTACATTTACATTTTAAGCATTTAGCAGATGCTCTTATCCAGAGCGACTTACAAGATGTGCATTAATACATGGTGGGAACAATCATAGTTCGCGCAAGAGATCAGTGCAGTATTACAGCGATAGACATTATTGCAGGCAGCTGCGTACCATACCTGTAACATTGGGAAGGAAAAGGTAAATAATTTAAAAAAAAGTGTTGAGCAAGTAGGCAGTGGTGATGACAATTAGCTAGATGTACAGAATTCAGTGGTAGTGGAGTTCTATTGGCATGGAAGTCTGAAGGAAAGACATCAACTAGGGGCACTTACTCCTCAACCATGATGTCCATGCATTGATTCAAGATGCAAGTTAAAACAGACGAGCATAATGACATAATTGAATGTAATATATGTAGCTATGCTCTCAGGATTGTACAAAGAAGTGTTTAAAATTCATACTTGTTGATATTTAAGCAAGCACCGTGTATTTTGAGTTATGCTATTTAATGCTTTGTGGACATCCGACCTATTCTCACTGTACCCTGACAAGCAGCTGTCATGTGATCAGTGGTGTGTGAAAAGTGTGTGTGTGTGTGTGTCTCAGAGGACCCTCTCTGGTGTGTGTATGTGAGAAGGACAGTGTTTGTTGTAGCCTCTCTTCTTATTCTGTGGCGTTATTGTTGTAGCAAGCTATGCGATTCTTTGCTCCGCATTTGTGAATTGTTATGTATTTGTACCCTGCACAGCATGGTGACAGGAGTTATCAGGTTATTTCGTTCCCCAGAATTGACAGAAATTGAGGTTTGAGGGTGGGAACTGAGTTGGTTTAGACAATTGCTGACTGTTATTTTATTACCCAAAGGTTACAGAAATGGAAGAAATTGATCACCACTGGGATCAACCACGAGTCATGTCGTCGAAGCCCAACCATGCCCTCGGAACGATACCAGTAAAGCTATATTCACATGGAACTTCATTTTGATGCAAAGCTTTATGCAATGCTTTGTATCTTGGGGTGTGCCTTGCACTTGCGGCAGTGGCCCAGTGGTTAATGACACGGGCCGACAAGCGGATGGTTGCTGATTTGAATCCCAGGAAGGCCAATGAAAAACAAGAACTAGAAACTGGAGAGATGCCAGTTCACTTGCTAGGGCACTGCTGAAATGCCCTTGAGCAAGGCACTGAACCCCTAATTGCTCCAGGGGTGCTGTACTATGGCTGACCCTGCGCTCAGACCTCTCTGATGGTGTGTATGCATCTAGGTATGTGAAAAGATCAGTTCCAATAACCTGGTGTAAAAAACTGTGTGTAACATGGCCTAATAAAGATTATTATTATTATTACTTGTCAATAAAATGCTTATCGAGGGAGAGATTTAAAATGTATATTGTTATATTTACTGTAGTCTGCACCTGAATACAGAATAGAGCTAACATTTAGCTATAACTGATATGAAAGTATTAATAATGATAATATTGATAATATTATATTTAATAATATTTTCATGTAGCTAGCTATACATCACCATTAAACACTGCAAACTATGTATGTTCGTTTCATCAAATTAACATTGCTAGCTAGATGGCTTGCTATCAAATTAACCTAGTTAGCTAGCTGATATATAAGCTACAAATGGTCTGGCAGATATCAATTGGTCCTCCATTTTTACATTTTGTGCGGATTTTCCGTTGACGGGTATTCCCCTCCCTTTAGTTTTGCGATTGGCTTGATGTGGCTTCAAAGTGCCGAAGGTGGGCTCAAAGTAGACTCGATTCAAACTTTTTGGACGCTGGCCCAAGCTTCAAAGCAAGCAACGCAACGCAAGCAAACGCCAGGGCTCCTTTGAAAAACAATGCCTTCTGGTGCACGCAACGCTTGTCTGAACATACCCCCACGTGAACGTACCTTAAACGCACACCCAAGACGCACAGTTGCGCACCAACACTCATATTCCTATGCATACACACCTTTCCCCATTTTCCTTGTGTCTTTTCCTCTGTTTAATGTGTCAATTTAATGTTTAGCTTCCTTTTCATTTCCATTGTTTCTGTTGTTGATTTTTATTGTTCAATACACTTTCTTATTAAACGCTGTGTCTGTTTTGATGTTAAGGAAACGTGGGAATATAGCCAAAATGGGCTATTCCAAGAACTTAAAAATCCTTCACATTTGTGGATTGTCAATAGTTAGATAATTAGATTTGATAATAAACTGAAGTATCAATATATTCATAATTCACACGTGATTAATCCAAATAATTATAATTATAATTATATATAATAAAGAGATTATAATTATTTAATTTTATGAGACTGATTAAATATATCCTGATGCAGTGTAACACCTGACCCTTATAGCAACAACAACAACAACAACAACAACAACAACAACAACAACAATAATAATAATAATAATAATAATAATAATAATAATAATAGAGGAATGTAACACTTAATAAAAATGAAAAATAATAAAAGTAAAATCTATCTATATTAACAGGGGTTAGGTGCCACTCTCTCTCTCTCTCTCTCTCTCTCTCTCTCTCTCTCTCTCTCTCTCTCTCTCTCTCTCTCTCTCTCTCTCTCTCTCTCTCTCTCTCTCTCTCTCACTACTTTACCAGTAGTCCACTGGTGGTGCTTCATGGCCCAGGCAAGCCTCTTTTACTTATTTTGCCATCTTAGCAATGGCTTTCTTACTGCCACTCGACCTGTCAAACCTGCAGCTCGAGTCTTCTCTTCACAGTTGAAACTGAGACTTCCTTACTTCGACCAGTGTTAAGCTGTGCTTGAAGCTGTTGTCCTGTGAGCCGCCTATCACGCAAGCTGTTGACTCTCAGAAACTTGTCTTCTGATTTTGTTGTGGCTTTGGGTCTGCCAGATCTCTTCCTGTCAGAGTTTCCTCCAGTTTCCAAGTGCCTTTTGATGGTGTAGGAAACTACTCATTGCCAAAAAATGTACATTATTTTTCAGTTTTTGGTAACCTAAACTTTTTTTTTTAAACCTCTGGCAGTTTACAGCTTACCTTTGTACCATTTCAGGTTATTCACTGGACTTGAACTGCTTACATTTCAGTAAAAACTGGAAAATAGGGGTGTTCTAAAACGTTTCACCGGTAGTGTATGTATGCATGCATGCATCTATTTTGTGTATACCATGTTGTATTGTACTTTGTGATTTTAATTGCTGCAAACAAATTGCCCTTATGGAAATTAAATAAAGACTACTACTACTACTTAAACTCTGGCATTCGGTTATGCCAGCCAGGAGGCAGGGAATGGGGATCGTATCCGTATCTGTCTTTAACAGTGGTCACAGCTCTGACACTGTTCACTTATGGGACAGATGTAATTGGGGTCTGAATGCTTAAGGAGAAGATGGATACCTGAATCCCTTATTCTTTGAAGTTTTTTTGTGATTGCTATTGGCAGCAAAGCAAGGCCTGCTAATTCTTGTCTTTTCTGCCCTCCCTCTACCCATCGCGGTGCATTACTTCTGCCCTGGTTTGACTTTGCGGTGTATCAAGTAAGCCTTAGATTATCTTTATCCCTCTCTCTCTCTCTCTCTCTCTCTCTCTCTCTCTCTCTCTCTCTCTCTCTCTCTCTCTCTCTCTCTCTCTCTCTCTCTCTCTCTCTCTCTCTCTCTCTCTCTCTCTCTCTCTCTCTTAAGCAATCCCAGGAATACATTTCTAATCAGACTTAAGAAAAAAAGAGAAGAAAAAAAACGAAAGGAAGAGATTCTCTAATTGAGACTGGGGATTTCACATGATCTGGGCTCAGCCTGTCTGTACTTAGTGCTCACTGAAGTCACCCCTCATTTCAATTCTTTAATCTGAGGGGGAAAAAGTAGCCACGTTCAAATTTCCACCGCAGCTTTATCATTTTTCGAAACGATGCCTGTCTTTAAGTCAATCTCAGTGCCTTCTGGATTTCTACATCCCCCCCCCTCCACCCCCCACCATCTCACCAAAATGAAACGAAACTGAACCGCTCTCCGGCGTTCATGTGGGTGAACAACAATAAACAGGTCTCTCGGAAAAGAAATATGTAAAATGTAGCTGGGTGAACCATCTGACACTGGCATCTCTTTGTGCTTTCCTGTTTTGTTGTTGTCTGTTTGAGGGAGTGAGCAGCGCGGTTTGAGGGAAATGTCAGCTTATCTTTGGAGAGAGACCCCAGCTCTGACCCCAGCTACCCACTGACGATGCGGTGAGATACAGGCTCCAGCACTTCTGACCGGTCACACAGCCCACAGACATCTGACAATCCCACACAAGTATAGAAGCCCACACAAACACACATATGCATACGCAGGCTCACACATACACACAAACTCTCCCACATGTACAGAAACCTACACAAACACACATATACGAATACACGCATACTCTCCCACATATCCACACACATACACACATGTGTGTGAGTATGTCTGTGTTTGTGTGTGTGTCTGTGCTTATGTGTGTGCATGTCAGTGTGTGTGTGTGTGTGCACGCGTGCATGTGTGTGTGTGTGTGCTTGTTTGTGTGTGTGTGTGTGTGTGAGAGTGTGTGTGTGAGTGTGTGTGCTTGTTTGTGTGTGATTGTGTGTGTGTGTGTGTGTAAGTGAGTGTGTGTTTGTGTGTGTGTGTGTGTGTTGTGTTGTGTGTGTATGTGTGTGTGAGTGTGTGTGTGTGTGTTGTGTGTGTATGTGTGTGTGAGTGTGTGTGTGTGGGGGGTCCATAGTAGGGTGGGGTAGTGGGGGATTATCAGGGGGCTGCAGGGTTTTGGGTGTGAATGTGGAGAGGAGGAGGGGTGCATGATAAAGAGTTAGCCCTGGTCATTCTTCAGCAGTTGTGAGGTGTGTGAGGAAGGTCGGCCGTCGTGCTCAGATAAGAGGCTTCGTGGAAGCGCAGCGTTCATTTTTTTTTTTTTTTACCATTTCCTGTAGCTGGTTACTCAAGAGGCCCTGGTCAGCCATGTCAGGGTGATAAGAAAATGTGGGCTTAGTTTACCACTCCAGATAAGACGTAATTGTGGGCTGCAAAAAGGGAAAAAAGGAAGAGAAAGACAGGTTTTCTGCACTATATAAAAAGATTGATTGTGGCTGTGACATCTTTCATATCTGACAGTCGGTGCGGGGGGATCTTTGAATTAATAAATTGTGGTAAATTCTGGAGAATATTTTAATCCATGTTAGCTCATTTCACTGACACACCAAGCACAGATGTAGTTCATTGATGGACTTTTCAAACTTTTTGAAAGTAAAAATAAAAAGATATCAAAAGCTCCCTTTGACAGCATGGCAGGTCATATGAGGATTTCAGATATTACTGAATGCATATTCATAACAGGCTTTCATTGATTGGCTTGGGTTGGTTGAACTTGGTATTGGATTGGATTTCGTTGTTAATGGACGTACCAGCAGTCAAATAGGGTCGATGCACCTTCAAACGCAAAACAAAAATCGTCATTGTTCATATTTACTACCCTTAACCAAAAGAAACAGACCATTTTAATTACATTTTTGTAATGATTACCAGTGTTTGTATTCTAATACAGTTTAATTTGTATTTAAAAAATATTTTTAGGAGCAAATATGTTTACTCTGAATATTACGCGTGGCCACTCAGCATAATGATTTAAAAGTTAAAGAACAAAGTACTGGAATGCCAATGGATTCTTGATTAACTGGGTGAAGTAAAATGTATGCTTAAAAAATATGTCAAATCAATTGAGAAAAATGTGTATATTCAGTCTGAATAATACTTAAAACTGTTATTACAAGGCCATTGATATAAGAATGAAAAAGCCAGACTGCAGGACACCCGGCATGACTTAATCCACAAAGCATTTTCGAACCCTTGCCGCAGGGGACGCGTGTTTAAACTCAGACCACCAAACGTTTTGCATAAGATTTTCAAAATACTTTTCTTTCTTAAAAAAAAAGAAAGAAAGAAAGACAGAAGAAGAATTACTACCTGCCTGCACTGTGTTTTCCTTTCTTTGAGCGGTGGCAAGGCAGTTTATGTTTAGCGAAAGCACTGGTCCCTGCTTCCTTCCTGCTCTCTGAGGGCCCATGCAGCGGCCGCTGCCTACTTCCTCTGGGGCCGCAGTTTCGTTCGGCTGCACCCGTCCTCTCGACACCCCACTGAACATGGTGGTCGGCCCAGGCCGGTCTAGTTCCCGATTCTCAGAAAAACTGACACCTGCGTCGGCTTGCAAACACCCCAAAATAGACTCCCAATACCCAGAGGGCCACAGGCCGTGCGGTCGGTTCTGTTCGGGAGGTTTGTAGGCGAGTAAGCTGTTCACTTCATCGGTCACTTTGCTGGAACTCTTTTTTGTAACATGTAAAAAAAAAAAAAAAAAGCCACCAAGAATTACAAATGCAAACTCCCTCCTGCTGAATTTTAAATATGTGTCCTTTCACATGATCTGAAACCGAGACCAGTGCACACCTATATGCACAAGTGCTTTTGCACTCTGTTTTATAGCAGATGAGACCAGGTCAAAAAAACAAAACACAGGGCACTAAGTAAATATCTCACACTTTAGATTTGTGCACTGTATCGTGTTGCCACTTTCCACGTGAGAGCCATCAGAGAGCCTCTGATGAAGGCTTTCCACGTGAGAGCCTTCATCAGAGTTTGATTGCATTTCCGATGCCCTGATTAAATAAAATATGGCATTATGTAAATGGCCCTTTCTTTGCCATATGGCCCTGGGCAGGAGCAGCTGAGTTTACAGGCAACAAGCTTGTGTGCGCAAATCTCTGTGGAACATTGTCAAAGGGCATCCAGCTCACTCTGCAGTTTGCGCCCCTGCGATAAAGGTGACCAGCTCTACCGCATAGCCTCTCCTGACAATGTCACGCCTGCAGTGTGGAGCCACCCGGGCCTATCGCGCGCCACCCGTGTGCGGTTTCCAGAAAGTTCCAGGCCCGGCGTCATGTTCTCGCGTCCCCCGAAAAGGACATTTGTTTTTTTTTGCTATGCTGAATCTTATCTGGTTTTTATCTGTTCTTCCTACTGTCCTCTGAACTCTTTGACTGCTCCAGTTGGCCCTTATCTGGGTGGCCACGGTTGCCCCTGCCCCGCTCATACCGCTGTGGTGCCGCGTGCGTTCTGTTCCCTCCCAAACCAGCCCACAGCGATAAGATCCTGTCTGAGACCCTCTGTACCTCGGCCGTCCAAAAGTCACACTCTGTCCTCAGGCTGCCCTGCAGGAACAAGCGGCTGTCTGGATACCGCAGCCCGTTGTGGCCTCGCCCACCGCCTGCTTTAAAATAAAACAACAACAGCAACAACAACAACTGACATGGGGAAAATGTCTTCTTTGACTTTTGACTTTTCCCCCTGTAATGGATCAGAACCATTTCCTGTGATATTGTGGTATCCTGTGACCTTTCTTTTTCTTAAATGAAGCCAAGTTATTATTAACCAGACCGCTAACCCCTCCCTAACCCCTATCTCGCTCTCTCAGACACACATACACACACATGCAAGCATGCATGAACGAACGCATGGACACGCACACACACAGACACACACACACACACACACACACACATGCGCGCTCTCTTCACGCCGGCTGCTGGAGGGAGATGCTGTTCGGCCAGAGAGCAGCCCAGAGGGGCCCCTTGCTGTCAGCTCTGCGGCCGCGCATCTGGAGCTCCCTGCTGTCCCCGCACTCTCCCTCCGGTCCCCAGCCCCCTGCTCTCAGGCCTCGTGGAGCTCCCGCCAACACCCCAATCCAATCTGGCACGCGAAGCAGCCCCGGTGCCAGAGTCCCTTTCGTTTCAATAAGATTAAACGCGAGTGTCGAGTGGAGGCGCAAAACTGCGTGAGCCGCGAGCCGGAGTGCCGCTCTGGAGGACGTGCCGGGGAGCCGGACTGCGAAACGGACGGAGCGTTGATCGGCGCATTCCGCAAACGCCTCCTCCTTCACCTGCTCTCTGTCTAAACTGGAAGTATCGATCCTGCGCTTTTGAACTAAATGGGAGGCAGATTCCAACATTGATATTTGAGCCTGACATATGAGTTTTACGGGTGGTTTTTGAAGACGTGCTTAAATGCTTTGACGTGTGCATATACTAGACAAAAAGCGCCAAAAAAAGAAGCAAGTTTCTTCCGGCATGTAATTAAAATGAGCATGCTTTCTTACAATAATGCACCCAGCACAAATTACACTAACCCCCTTTTCCCAGCCCCCTCCACTGTAGATGGAAAAGATGAGGTCTTGTTATGCATATTACACATAAAATCGTACATTAAAATAAAACAAACAAACAATGCCCACAGTGATGCTAATGATGCAGGGGTCAAGGGTCGTGGACTGTTTGGAGGAGGAAGTGAATGTAGCGGCTGATGCTTGGCGACAGAGGTCAGGGAGCGTGCATTGCCATGGCTGCAGGGGGCTCCCTGCTCCTCCCAAGGGGGTGATTATTTGCATGGCTGTGTCCGAGCGCTTCTATTTAGGGTTCGTGGGGTTATTCTAATAATGCTCAGAATGTGCCCAAAGAGAAAGCCCAATCTGCCCTGCCTATTATAGCCTTCATTTTCATTATTAATATTTCAAAGGTGGCCGGGAAGGTTCGGATGTGTGCCCTCATCTTGGCTTATTCCCCTCATGGAATGTGACAGTACATATCTCTATCCGGCCCATCGGAAGGAAAGGCTTGTTCTTTTCCCCCTGCCATTCAAATGAAGCATTCGCCACCTGTTTACTGGAAATCACCTTTGTGAGGGCAAATAAATGAAGAAACAGTATTAAGTTCAGGAATAGTGGCCTCCGATAGCATATCGGTCTAACTGATTGGTCCTTTATGAGTGTGAGCTGCCTATCATGGACGCGATTCGAAACCAGGCTGTGCCAGACCGGCCGTGGCGGGGAGCCCCGATTGGGGTCAGCGTTTGGCTGTCTGCCCCAAGGGGAGGCGGGAGGGTCAGCTGGCACAAACTCGCTGAGAAGCACGTAAGGGTGTCTCCAGAACGTGGGTGGGCGAATTCCGTCTCGAAGGAAGCAGAGTTCGCTGCCCTTAGAGAATTAGCTTGCCTTGTAGAGACGGGCGGCGAGTTTGTGTGGGGGAGGGCAAATAAAAATAAATAGAGGGTATAATTGCCCACTAAACTGGGAGAAAAAACGGGAAAAAATCTGAAACAAGTGATAAAAAAAGAAAAAAGAAAATAGAGAAACAGTATTAAGAATTCAGGAATATCAGAAAGACGTGTGAATGTGTGTTTATCTCACTCCTGATGTAGTTTACAGACGAGCATAAATCAGGAGACATTTGCACTTTTAATTGCTCCACATGAAAGCTTCAGCTTCCTAAATAACGTGCCAACTTTATACAGTGTATTTGCATATTAATGCCGATCTAGCTTTTCCCTGAGAGCAGTGGAGTGTGAAGTTATTCATCCTTGTTGACAGCATGTATCAGTCAGGAGGAAAAACGCCTCTCTTTGTTTTTGTTTATTTATTGCGCACACCTTTTTACGAGGCCTGTAGGGGAGCATTGTTTCTCTCTCCGTGCCGTCGTCTTGTTTCTGGTTAGTTTCTGTGATGCTAGGGTACCTTGTCTCCATGGTTACACTGACAATGGCTATCTTGTCACCTTGTCCTGCCATTAACCTGACAGAAGTGAGGTCTCGGTAAAATGTTCCTGGGAAAACCCTCCAAGCCAAATGTGGTATCTCAGACCGTTGATTAAGAGGGCTGTGGTGCAGTGGTGATGATAAAGTTAGCTGGCGGACTGTTCTGAAATCTCACAGACCGAGCAGCTGGTTGTGGTTAGGAGAAGCCAGCTCTACCCAGTCCCATGAGCCAGCTCCCAGTCTCTTGATTCTTGTGGTGTTGTTGTAGTTGCAGCTGCTGTCCACTAGGGTGTGTGTGATCAGGATTACACAACACTCATATGACACGAGGTACAACTAATAATCGCATTGTACTATTGGAGTGGATTTTAAGATCTGCCTCAATCACACACCACGAGAGAGAGTGGTATGTTCATGGTGAACTGCACAGTTTACAATAATCAAACATTAATTAAACACTGTGGTATAAGGATTGCCACATATGATTCCCCATTCCCTGAAGAAACCCTCTCATTCATGTGAGCTGTGGTTCATTTTGGGAAACAAACCTTGTCAAAGGTTCCCCAGGTTGGGTATGCTTTCCGAGGGAGAAGGATCAGTACACTAAGGGTGTCTAAGGTGAATGAATGCAATGATGTAGCCCTCCTTTGCCCGTCTCCGTGGGAATGTGCAGGAACCCAAACCTGGGGGACCAGGGCAAGACCGTGCTGTCTCTCCTTCCCACCCGCTCCCTCTCTCTCTCTCTCTCTCTCTCTCTCTCTCTCTCTCTCTCTCTCTCTCTCCCTCTCTCTCTGTCTCTGGGCCAACATAAAGGCAGGAGGGCAGTGTGTTTGGCAGAAGGAGTGCATTGCCCTAATTATGTGGTGACTGACATTTCCGGCAGTTCTGACAAGGGCCTCTTCAAAACATTCACACCCATTTTTAATTGTTCTGAATTTTCAGCACTAAATTTAAAGACTAACGAAAAGGGGCCGATGGAAAACAATGTTTTATTTTGAATGTTTTCCATTGTAAAATTAAAAGAACCCTGCTTGTTGGCAACCTCAGTCAGCTTGTTAGGATTTGTAAAAACATAAAGGCTGACGTTTAAACACACAAACATGGTAGATTTTCATTCTCTTGGTCAGGCCAAAATCTCTCTCTCTCTCTCTCTCTCTCTCTCTCTCTCTCACACACACACACACACACACACACAAATGTACACACACACATGGGTGCACATGCACACATGCACACACACGCATATACATACATGCACAGGCACACACCCACCCAAAATGAAGCCCTCTAGTTCAGACACATCACAGACTTGTTGTAAAATAGCCCCAGCTCACGAATGCACACAGCTCCTTGGAGTGCTGCCAGTTGTACCAGCGTAGCTTGTTTGGAAAGCTTTCAGTTAAAAAGCCACTTTTTTGGCGGCAGTGGGGGTGGCAAAGCCACTGCAGTGGGTCAGAGCTGCTAAAATAAATAATGGTTTGGGGAGAGAGAACCATTCCTGTAATTATGTCTGTCAGCTGACACCGAGCCGCTCCGACCGCCAGCGCTGGGGCTCCGTTCTCCCTCTCCTTCTCTCCTTCTCTCTCTCTCTCTCTCTCTCCCGCTCTGGCACTTCCTTTCTTCCCTTCATGACTTCTCCCTGGGTGGCACAGGCAGTAGCGTGATAACAGTCCCTCAGGTGAATTCACCTGGTCAGCCTCGAGACTACCGATAAGGGTTCGTCATGCACCAGCACGACCGTGGCCGGCCGCAGACTAAATACAGCGTCTCCACGGCCATCGTGCCGGCCTGGCAGGGCGGCCTATTCACCAGAACTCCTGGAGCCTTTTGTACGGCAACAGAAAACACAAGGGTGCCATTTTCAGTGGGGGGGTTTTGTCTGTTTGCATTCTGTAAACATGGGTTTACATTTTTATGATAATTCAGCAGTGCACATAATCATGTACAGTAACCTGTGAGAAATGAATTACAATATGAAAGAAAAAAAGAAGGAAGAAAAATAAAACATTACGAACAAACAAAATGCAACAGCAGCAAAACAAGGCAAAACAAACAGCCGTCTCGTTATTAATGGTTTTAACTTCGATAATTATTTTTGAATCTTGTGCTAGTTACGCTAACAAACACACTTTCTGTTGTACAGCTCAGAAAACAACACGCAGAGGGATTTAAGTGCACGAAACAAATGAAGCCTTTTTTAGTTAATCGTATATTTATACATGAAAAAAAAGGAAACTGTACATGCTAATTGGTTCTTTGAAATTAAAAGAGAGAAAAGAAAAGAGAGCGAGAGAGAGAACTAAAAAAGAGCAAGGGGGTAGTTTGCATGACGGAGAGCATTATGGGATGCTGAAAAACCGGGACGAATCGGGACAGCTGCTTTCATCACTTTCATGAGAAATCAGAGCGAGAAATGATTTGGCTCCTTGCTAAAAACGATTAACACCAGATACGGGGCTTTACAGAGGCACTGGAGGCAGGCGGCCCAGGTGAACGCGGCCTTCACAACGCATTCCGGTCCATTAGGTAGGGTGCCCAACGAGAGACAGAGAGAGGGAGAGAGAGGAAGGAGAGAGAGAGAGAGAGAGGAAGGAGAGAGATTAAACAGGGGGGGGAGTTTTAAGCCTTATCACTGTTTATCCTTAGATTTCAAAACATAGGGGGGCGTATTGAAACTCAAATCCCCACTGCGTGCATTCCCCTCAGGGTCCCAACTTCAACTTCCCCCAGCCTGTCAATCACACCACAACCCAAGGGGAGAGACGAGGGCTTTCCAAAGGGTACGCATTAGCAGTCTCACTCCCGCCTCCCCCCCAAAGTTGTTTATTCCTTTCCGCAGCACACTGATGCATTTTAATGCACTTCTGTTTTCTTCTCTTTTTTTCTAGGAAGCTTCCGCACGCAGCCATCTCTCGTTTCGGTGACTTACGTTATCACTTTCATTTGAGTGTTTGCTTTCTCTTAGCCCCAGCTTTGCGCTGACCCCATGTACAGTAGGTTCTTTGACTGTGTGCAGAGCGCTGGCAGACTGGGGGGGATGGGTTAGTTGTTCTCAGAAATCTAAGCCAGGTGGCAGGGGCGCTTTGGGAAAGTATTGGCGTTTGAGAGAGTGCCCGGGACTGTCTCCCCCTTTAATTCTTGTTTCCACACACACAAGGCCTTTTTCCACGGAAGGACCCCACGTTCCAAAACACTATGATGTCACAATGACTCACTTTTACGAGGTGGGTACCATAGTGCAGAACAAGGATTTAACAATTTAACCTCCCCCGCCCCTCCTCACAAGAAAACAAGCAATTTGTGTGTTAGAATTTGTGTGTCATAGACAAAAGAAGTAAGGGAGTTCTGCATGCTAATACCTGACACCAGACCAGCCTTAACAGGTCCATGAAAATGCAACTATACTAGTCCCAACGTGTCACAGTGATGATGACAGTGGGCGGATGCTAGTCATTCAACATTCAACCCTCGCCCCCAAAAAAAAAGAAATAAACTTTGATCCTGGAAATCCAAAAATGTCCAGATATTTGTTTTCGAAATCCGCAGCAACGCAGCATCAAACAGCCGTTAAAATGTAACAGTCCAATTCTTGCGGGTCCTAAAGCGGTCTCCGAGATGAGACTGCTAGATCTGAATGCAGGATCCCACTCAGGTTTCCGTTAGAGTCTTAGCCTCGGGTCCGCCGTTCTCACGGAGCAACAACAAACTCCACTCACAATCCTTCGTGAACTCCCCGGGCCTCAGCAGATACGCGTTGCAATTTTATTTTGTACCCAGCTGGGCAATAAAGCCGTATCGTTATGGTCGTTTAGGTGGACAGAAGTTGGATAAGGGATCACGATCTTATCGCTAACCCAGACATATCCCAAACCTCCCACCTGGTTTGACTGTAAATAGAACTCGGCCCCCCGGAAAAGGCTGGAGGACAGAGCTGTGGCAGAGCGGGCGATGACCCCTTCTCCTTGGCTTGGAGCGTTAGCCTCGGCTACGAAAATAGCCGCCTTTGTTTTTATTTCCGCCCCCCGCCACAATGGTTTCTCTACCGCTTCCCCCGAGGAACACGCACAAACTGCACCGCATCCTCCCGCTTAGCTTCGCACACAGCTCTCTGTCGGCCAGAGGGAAGAGAAGTAACTCAAACTCGATGCATATCGCAAACCCCTCAGTCAGTGCGAGGGCCCGGGGCGTAATGACACATTAGCTTTCAGAGTGACCCGCGCACCCCTCTCTCTATATTAAATAGCCTTGTGCTACACCAGCTATCTCTTTTAAAAAAAATGTTTGGTTTGTTTCAGTTTTTTCCCATTTTTCTCCCAATTTAGTGGCTAATTATCCCCTCTATTCATTTTGATTTGCCCTCCTCGCTGCTCGTCTCTACGAGGCAAGCTAATTCTCCATGGGCAGCAAACTCCACTTCCTTCGAGATGGAATTCGCCCACCCACGTTCTGGAGACACCCTTAGGTGCTTCACGGCAGACCCAAGCCGGCTCACCCTCCCCCTTCCCCCTGGGGCGGACAGTCAAATGCCGCCCCCGATCGGGCCTAATGGCCAGGGCCGGTCTGGCAGAGACGGGTTTCGAACTGCATCCCTGACAGGCAGCTCACACTCGTAAAGGACCAGCCAAATATGGGTGCGTTAGACCGCTACGCTAGCTGCCAGCGAGCATCCCTTTAGGTAACGGAATCATTTTCGAATCATTTAATCAGTTTGCCTTCTGACATGATTATTTTTTTGTTGCACATTCTCTATGTGATAAATTAATGCCAGAGCAACACATGAGAGAAAACAAAATCCTCTCAAGCACTAGGGAGGCCATTTGTTGTTTGTGGACACAAATTATTTTTGTCAGAGGAGAAGTTGGACGCACTCTTGGCGAGGTTCTGTTTGCACTGCTATCGCAGAGGGAGGATATCGGTCGGGCGTGGGCCAGTCCATTTCAGAATATTGTGACTAAAAAAATAAAATAAGGGATACAATTTTTTTATTCTTTTCAATGCCCCCGTCCCCCCAAAAAATACATGAGACAGAATAAAAATGTCACGGCTGGGCTGGTTTGACTTAGGAGGCAGGCTTGGTTCTGTTGGCTCGAGGACTCAGTCTGTGCCATCCCCTCCAGTCTAGTGTGAAGAATCAGTTGCACTATTAGCAGTTGTGCTGGTTCTGCTTGCCATTTCTGAGACAGTACTCTGGTGCCTGAATCCCACCGAAGCACCCATGTGCAGGCACCAGAGGACGCTAGTTTTGACGTCACCACTTAATGAAAACGACGCTCTCTCGTTCTCTCTGTCTTTCCCGCCAACCAGACAGGAATCCGGATCTTTTTCCCGCTGTCTAAGGCCACCCCACAAGAGCCACCCCCCCCCCCGCCCCTCTGATTCAGGCACGATTCGTTAATCGCCCCTATAAAGATTAATCGCTCTCCCTCACCTCTCTCCTGTAATGTTGTCACTGCGCTCACCTAAAATTTTAATAGGTTTTAACGGAGTACAGTGTTCCATTATGAAGGGGTCAGTAATAGCCCGTTGTGCGCGTCCGCGCGGGCCTGCGCGAGGGGAGTCCTTCAGCTGTTGGCGCGGCGCGGTGCGGTGCGGCCCCCGTGCTGCCACAGTTCATCGGGATCACTCTCAATATGCTAGCCTTCTAATTATGGTAATTAGGCCCCACGGAAGCCATCGGCCCGACCACTGCACTTAAAACAAAGAGCCCTGTTTTCAGCCAACTTCACTGGGCATTCTGTGGAGAACTGGTATTCTTTTTTCTTTTCTTTTTTTTTAATACATCTTCCTGGGTGTGTTCGCAGGGGGAGAGCACTGGGGGCCACCCTGGTGAGGGTGAATGTGCACCGTGGCACGGTGACAGCCCTCCACCTTCGTCTGTAACCAACCGCCGCACCACTTGGCAACCGCACATGCTTGGCAAATGGACCTGACAGTCCGTTTTTCCTCCTTTCGTAATCCTCTCTATTGGTCTCTTTGAACGTGGAGCAGGACCACTCAGAATGGCTACTGAGGAATTTCTCCAGCTTTGACACAGCGCATGCATTTTTTTCTCCTCGCCTTTGAACGGTCGCTTATCGATGCGATTGCCTGGCTAAGGTTGCTCTGAACCTCAGTGCTCTTTTTAAATGTGAGCGGAGTGATGCTGGCTAATGCCAGTCGGTCAACTATGTATAAAGGAATTTATGTTTTTGGGTATACGTGGACAGAACAAGCACCCTCCTGCACACACAACACACACACATGCATAGATACACACAAACACATCATTTTTTCATCAAAGATTCTTTGGCTTAATAGTACTTTATTGAAATGTATAAAATGCATATTATCATGGTATGATGTAGCAGCTATTAAACGAATGAAAACCTTTAAATAAAGACTAAAATCTACAAAGAAAACCAGGATATTTTGTGTAGGGGTGGCAGTGGTTTTGTCCTTTTTTTATAACAGCTTGGCATCCTCCACAAATGGCAAATTGTCGAATAGTGTGCAGGAATCCGTTTCCTGTGGAGGGCCTTCTTAATGGGCCTGCAGTGGACTCCTCTCCTTCAATCCCAGACAAAGTGAAGTCACAGAAGGCTCCCCCTTAGACGCCGAAACACTTGCCACCTCTAAAATGGGCTGAATCTTCCCCGCACTCATCTCTCACCCCAGCCGAAGCCTGCTCTTTAACGTGGCTGGTGTCAGATCCCCAGCCGGAGTTGTCAGACTTTGTCTTGCCGCTGCTCCCGTCTGCATCCCACGTTTTGAAAAAAAGACCAGCCTCCCCCAGAACATGCTAATTGTGTCAGGGATTAGGCCAGCCCCGCTAAAGCAGATTAAGCTCAGCATTGAAGTCGGTGAAAGAATTAAACCTCTTCAGAGAGAAAAAAAGGGAGAGAAAGAGGGAGAGGGGGAGACAGGTAAAGAGGGAGATTTCACTGAAGTGAAATCTCCTAAAATCCTTAAAAAACCCCACAAAAAAACAAGAGACACAGGGAACGTTATCCCTCATCTGGAAAGAGAAACTGTTCAGTTTCTCAGAGTTTATAGGAATTCAGTTTGGGTCGATAAATGTAGCATATCAGCGAAATAATTGCTGAACCCCCAAGAAGATCATAGACCAAGCGCCACCACTGGCTAAATGTAATATTCTGTAAGTAGTCCAACACATGCTGCTAAAGAACAGTGAAGAACAACGCAGTAATGACAGATAGAAAATGTTTTGCTCTTTTGACACATGCTTTTTAGAAGCTAAACTGAGAGTGACATGAAGCTGAGAGTTCACATGAAGTGGCACGGTGCATTTCTAGTCCAGTTGCGTGGCTGGGTCTGTAATTAGTTGCTGTGTTTGATGGCGAGTAGCCAGAGGAGAAGAGCGCGTGGAGAATCTCACTCCTCACATTGCTCCAGCCCAACACTGACCCTTTTCATTAAAAGCTTATTAAAACTTTTTTTTAAATGCTGCTTGCCCTGAGAATTATGATAACCTCTACAACATAAAAAGAATAATAGCTAACTACAAGAAAGGACAAAGAAATCCTTGCCTAAGCTAGAAAAAAAAACCCAATTGGAACATTTCAGAAAAATTAATGAAATTTTAGATCAAATGAATAATAAATTAAAGGGGGAAATGAATAATAAATTAGAATAAAAGTGCTCTTACTACCAAAGAGCGCTAAAGGAACATGTAATCCTCTGGCTGCCTGAAGAAATGGGGTCGGGTTCAAGCTGAGCACGTACTGAGAGAAAACAAAGGTCCACGCTTGGTTCCCCGTTGAAGATAATTGAAGTCGCAGTACTTGAAAAGACTCATACTTATTGCTTACTGAGAAGGCCATTTTGCTTATTGTTGTTTTATTTTATTTGTTAACAAAAAAACCCCAAAACAGTAGGATTTACTTGTAAAGAAATGCTCTTTACAGCAAATCACACCAAATTCTCCCTTGCACTCATATTCCTTGTTAATTAGTCCTCTCAAGCTACTCTAAAAATACAAAACTTTGGAGGAAAAATGTGACATATTTTTAACGGCACAAAGTTTGAGCCATTAAAAGTTATGTCCAGATGATATTAAACATGGAACATGCTTTTGACTAGTGCCGGTATCTGCCCTTTATGATGATAACAGAAAAATATTTAACAAAAAAATATTTACAGGTCAGAGACACTATGGCAACATAGCATTCAGTTCTTATATAAAGTAAAAAGTAAAAACCGATGCATTGTGTCGCTGAGGTGAATCATTGCTGCGAAGTTGCAAGAATATTGGGATGATGATATTTTATCCTTGTTATAATCCTTTTCTGCCGACAGAAATAATATAATAAATGCCACTTAGCAGATGCTTTCATCCAAAGCGACTTACAGTAGTGAACGCATACATCTTTCAGTATATATTGTCCCAGTGGGAATCAAACCCACAACCTAAGCGTTGTCAACACCAGGCTCTATCTACTGAGCCACAGTATGCTGAGCATCAAGAATGAAAGAGGTCATTTGTACAGCAGCTGGACTTTCCTGTCCAGTGACTTGTCAGGCACACGTCCATTAGGGACACAGGGGTTTTATTGGGGACAGTAAAACCAGCAGGGGCAGGGCGGGGCTGCAGCCTTATGCTTGGAGGAGGGAATTAAATGGCTCATTGGCACGGGTGCGGAGCAGGGAGTCATCACCCCCATCAGCAGGGGAAAAGGCCGTAAGCCCAAGCAAACAAATCACATGGCTATCAAAGGGTAGTTACCGATGGCCAGGGGAGTCTATTGAGCGAGCGTTTTACAAGACACTCTACGAGGAGGTTTTTTTTTGTGAGGGCAGCCCTAATGTGGTGTCTTCTCACCCAAAACATGGAGGGGCCAAAGCTGCTCGCGGCGGCAGCTTTTTAAGACCTTAAGGGTGCGTCCTTAAAGGAATGCGTTCAAAACGAATTAACAATAACCACGTCCTGCAAAGCACAATTTGTTTTTTATGTCCTAGTCAAGGTGCAGAAAATAATATCCAGACATTTTTGCAAGCCTTTTATGTGATGAATTTGTAAAATGATATTGATCTGCTTATCAATCTCCTAATAGCTGCTTATTGATCTCTTTATTGCTGTTAATTTCTTTCCTCTTGTTAAATTTGAACTGCTCCAGTGCATTTGTCCTTGTGTTTTGCACTCTGTTTGGTCAGCTTTTATGAGGAGAAATTGATCTTAATGGTGATCCATAAAGAAAATCTGAACACAAATGTGTCTGGATTAACAGTTACTTTTAGTAATCCGTTTTTTTAATGAGTCGGTAGTGGCACATCCTTTAACTGAATCAAGTGTCATTATGGGCCACTGTCACTGGACACCTGGGTTATAGTTTGTGATTGTCAACTTCTTATTTTATACCAGGGTTACAGTTTGTGATTGTCAACTTCTTATTTTATACCAGGGTCACAGTTTGTGATTGACACATCGGTATTTTATACCAGGGTCACAGTTTGTGATTGATACATTGGTATTTTATACCAGGGTTATAGTTTGTGATTGATACATTGGTATTTTATACCAGGGTCACAGTTTGTGATTGACACATTGGTATTTTATACCAGGGTTATAGTTTGTGATTGACACATTGGTATTTTATACCAGGGTTATAGTTTGTGATTGACACATTGGCATTTGATACAAGGGTCACAGAGTTTGTGATTGATACATTGGTATTTTATACCAGGGTTATAGTTTGTGATTGACACATTGGTATTTTATACCAGGGTTATAGTTTGTGATTGACACATTGGCATTTGATACCAGGGTCACAGTTTGTGATACTCACTCAAGCAGAATGAAGCCCCCTGTCTCCAGTCCAGGTCACCGCGGTTAACCTGTCTTGTGGGTTGACTCAGCAGCAGCCCTGCTGTTTACAACACAAATGGTGGTTTTAATCACCATAGAAATGAACGAGAAACAAGAAAATCGGGAAGATAAATTGCAAGGCGGATATGCCTCTCAAAGCTTTCCTTGTGTTGTGTTTTCAGGCGACAAAACGTAAACGTGGAAGATGACAGGACTTGAACATGCCGGAGGAGATGGGAACAGTTTGTCCTCAAAGCTAGGCTGTTACAGATGTGGCCACAGAGACGCATACGATGCAAGAATGCTTTTAAAAAATCAACACCCAAACGATAAAGCAAATTATTATATGGCAAAAATAACATAAAATTAAATCATTTTTTAGGGGTTGGTGTATGTGTCCCTTGGTTGTAATCAGCAAATAAGCAAAGTTCCAGGGGACATGGTAAAATGTGACCTTTCAAAGCAGATTCTGTTGTCATCTCAGCCTGGATGGCTTTCTGATTGCCCACGGTTATATCATTAAAACCTATTGAAATGCAGATGCTTTTTGGAAGGCTCCCCTGCAGTGCATCTCTGCAGGGTGAACAGGGATGCTGGTTGGGCAGAGGGGGAAGTGGGAGGGCATAGCAGGCCTGACCTCACTCATTTCTGGAATTTGAACTTGATCCATGGACGTGAATTTTTGAAGCTGTAGGAAATCTTTGGGCTGCTTACACGATAACCGCGTGAACCCCGAGAGCCTTTGACAGCCTAAACCGTTGGTGAATTAATTAGGTTCCCGATCCTCTCAAAAGTTCTCGGTGAAAACAATCACTGTATGCTGCAAAAATATGTTGACCGTACTTTTTCAAATTACAAGAGTTTTGTTCATTTTGAATGTTGCCGTTCGCTATAACAGAGGTGAACAGAGCGCTGAAACTGAGCGACGTAAAAAGGATTGTATTTTAAGTATGGACATTAGTGAGCGTTTACCTTTTAAGATTTGGCAACGTTTTTTATGGGGGGATGCTTTCACTGTAGGTATAGGAAACTATTGAACCGTATTCATACCGTAACAAATAAGATGCAACATTGATCAATACATTTTAAAAAACCAACAAACATCACAACGAGCAATCCAGACATACAGTATTACCAAAATGTAATTTCATCTCTCTACTTTTTCAAATTTTTATCCGGTTTTTGATCTAGAAAATGACTCATGACCTGGAAGACAGGAGGTGTCAGGAGACACGCTTTTAAAAAACAACACTTATACTTAGTGGGCATGGCAGTGCGCTCCATGAGCATAACGCTTAAAGCTTTATTTAAGCGCACCCATTTGAGCCATTTCACCCCGTGCCCGCAGTCGCGCTCCCTGCCCAATCCGTCACCCTCTCGCGGTCCGCTGTCCAGCCAGACACCTCGTAGAGGTGAGGGGAGGACAGGTGCGGGCCTTGAGGTCACGGAGGCAGAAATGAAAGGTTAAAAGTAACTAAACGGAAACAGGAGGAGCCCATCTTTACAACACGCACTCGCAAGCTCGCAGCTTGTTACCAAAAGCAATTGAATTATTAATGTTGCTCCCTTCCCTGTTCGACACTATGTCTTTGATATAAGGTTACGCTGCTCGGGGTCCTGCTACGGGAACTGTACACGCTCAAACCTAGTTTCATTTTCTCTTCCCCAACATTTCTGATACCCTGTCTCTTTTCAAGTACTGCCGTAATTGAGGACTGAATATCCTGGATATTGAATATATATATACATTATATAAATTAGATTTTACTTTTTGCACACATCAGCAAGTTTCCCAGGCTTAATAATTGGACTAACTCCTCCAGTTATTTTAGAGGTTCTGTAGTATTTTTATTCGTTTGAATTATCCGCGGTGGACTGTAATTTAAAATGTAGAAAGTGAAAGGAGGACACAATTTTCTGTGTTTCCCACTTGATGGGGAATATATCATCAAAAGAATATCAGCCAGTTGCTTTGATGTTCGTAAACCTTAATTTGGGTGGGGGGGAATATTTTGAAAGAAATACAATTGAAACTACTCACTCGGCAAACAAAGACAATGATTTCACCCTGAGTCCGGATGCTTGCACATTCTTTCAACCTGATGAGACTTGCTGTTTATTTTCTCTTCTCGCACCACTCGGTTTCTCATCCTGTCATTCATTTCCTTTTGGAGCCAGTTTGTTTCAAACCTATACACTGGGCTCTAGTTTTGTTGTCAAAGCGCAATGTGCAGAGAGTGCTGCTAATCCAAGACTGAGACGTATTACAGTAAGGCATGTCCTTGTCTATTCCGGTAGTTTCATGACAAGAAACAAGTTGTAAAAGAGGTTGGTTTAAAAATAATAAATTGCCTGTAGGTTGTGGTGAGGGTTTGGTTCATTATAGACAATCAGATTATCAGGTTTTTTCCCTTTACCTACAATTTTTTCTGAATGCTTAAACACTAACAGTGATTCTTGAAGCACTATCTCTGAAACCATTACTGTAACACTTGTAGCCAATGCATTTACCAAGTGTGCCAAACTGAATGCACATTCTCTGCTTTACACTCAGTTTGTAATTTTATAAGACACTTTTTGCAAAACTGTAAACACAAAACCACTGCTTTACACTCAGTTTGCAATTTATTAACACACTTCTAGCAAAACTGTAAACATTGGTCTCTACATTGCTACACTATTTTGCCAATTGCCTTTCCACATTGACACATGTGAAAACACCTTTAGATAATGAGTTCACTCACAAATCAGAGCTTGAGCACTATAAATAGGCCACAGGTAAACATTTGGTTTGAACAACAATGGAGACCAATATTGGACAGAGAGTAAGAGGGGTGAGAACTAGAGGAGGATGAGGAGGTGAAGAAGTAAGAGGAGGAGGAGGAGAAGGAGAAGAGAAGGAAGAGATGAAGTAGGATGGGGGAGTCAGGAACACAATAACTGATGAAATCAGAGCAACTGTGGTTGACCATGTTGTCAACAATGGGATGAGCATGAAGGAAGCTGGAGTTCTGTTCTTTTTTTCTAACACAAATGTTTTTGTTTTCTTCTACTGCGCTTTTGTTGTTTGAGGAGTGTTAGAACATTTTGAGAAAAAAAAAAAAACCTTTTCCCCTTATTTGTATTGATAGTGTGTTATGTTCGGAATACATATCCATACTTTACACATTTGGATACCTGTGTGTATGTGTGTTTACTACACAGATAAAGCAAAAGCCACAAGTGTTTTTCATTTATACTATCAGTGCGTAGTTGGTGCTTTATTCAAATGATGGTTTGTGTGTACTGTATTGATGCAAAAACACAATTTTTGAAAATAGTTTGAAGAGTTTTGCAAAAATTGTTTGCTGTTGCAAGAGATGTATAATGTTTTGCTGGTTAGGTGTAAGGTTTTGTGATTAGTGTGTGGAGTTTTGCAAAAATAGCCTATAGTTTCAAAGATAGTACCTAAGCAATCAGAAAAAACTGTAATACCTTTGGCATAGTGAACTGGGAATTTCTTCAGTGTGTGTAGTGTTGTGTAGTCTGTGTGCGGTGTATTGTAGAGTGTGTGTAGTGTTGTGTAGTCTGTGTGCAGTGTATTGTAGAGTGTGTGCAGTGTTGTGCAGTCTGTGTGCGGTGTATTGTAGAGTGTGTGCAGTGTTGTGTAGTCTGTGTGCAGTGTATTGTAGAGTGTGTGTAGTGTTGTGTAGTCTGTGTGCGGTGTATTGTAGAGTGTGTGCAGTGTTGTGTAGTCTGTGTGCTGTGTATTGTAGAGTGTGTGTAGTGTTGTGTAGTCTGTGTGCAGTGTATTGTAGAGTGTGTGCAGTGTTGTGCAGTCTGTGTGCGGTGTATTGTAGAGTGTGTGGAGTGTTGTGTAGCCTGTGTACAGTGTAGGGTAGCCTGTGTGCTGTGTAGTATAGCCTGTGTGCTGTCGACTGTAGCCTGTGTGCTGTGCAGGGTGTTGAGCGTGTGCAGTGTTGTGCTGTGCAGTCTGTGTGCTTTGTATGGTGTTGCCTGTGTGCTGTGTAGTATGCAGGCCCATGTGCCAGGCTCAGTGAGTCGAGGTGGGGCGCAGCTGCAGCTGGAAATGGGCAGAATTAGCCCCCCACTGGGCTCTCCCCGTCTCCGCTCCCCCGTCGCTGGGTCCCGGAGCTCTGCACGCTCTTACCTGTTTACTTAATGGGGGATTTTCTCTGGCTAATGCAGTTATTTCATACAGGGAGCAGGAATCATGGAACAGACCTGCTCGACTCTCCCCCTTTCTTCAACCAAATGTCATTCTATTACAAAGATTTGGTCTTGTTCAGAATACGAATACAGTTTTGAGGCCATCTTTCATCGAACACGCATGAAACATACAGATTAATTACCCTAGTCGGTACCTCCTTAGCAGGTCCTCTAGACGAATTACACCGAGTGAATTACATTTTTTAAATGATTGAACTGCACATGGGGGACAGAGACGGAGGAGAGCAGAGGAGCAGTGTTAACATGTCGCGGGATGAAAATTAGACAGTCAAACCTGCGTTGAAAGAAAGTGCATGGCGTTGTCAGTCTGCGGCTCAACAAGCTATAGAATAAATAGCCGGCTTCACTAAATCAGGGATTAGGACAGGAGTCTTTGTGCACGTTCTGGATTAGGGGCACATGCTAGATTAGAGCCTGCAGATTAATTTAGGGTCTTCTAGAAAATCCCCCAGTACCCACTGTTGCTGTCGGGACGTGTCCGAACAGTCCCTCCACGCCCCTGCACTCCCTCTGCGGAGCGGGTCGTGGGCCTCCTCAGTGGTGAAAGACAAAGTCGCCGTACGGTGCAGTGGGGGGTTGCGTTTTCCGCCTCTGGGAGCATGCAGCGGATAATGCCCGTCTGGAAATGAGGAAAAAGACGCAGCGGGGCAGTTACTCACTGTGCTTCACCACTGCACCTTAGAGACCTGACTTGAGAGTGGGAGCATCCGTCCGTCTGTGCAGGTGTGTGTGTGTGTGTGTCAATGGGCATGTGTGTGTGTGTGTATGTGTGTGTGTGTGTGTGTGAATGGGTGTGTGTGTGTGTGCACGTATGTGTGTGTGTGAATGGGCATGTGTGTGTGTGCGTATGTGTGTGTGTGTGTGTGTGAATGGGCATGTGTGTGTGTACATGTATGTGTGTGTGTGTGTGTGACTGTGACTGGGTGTGTGCTGGTACTGTATGTCTGAATGGGCATGTGTGCGTGTGCACATATGTGTGTATGTGTGTGTGTGTGTGTGTGTGACTGGGCATGTGTGTGTGTGCACGTATGTGTGCATGTGTGTGTGTGAGTGTGTGTGAATGGGCATGTGTGTGTGTGCATGTATGTGTGTGTGTGTGTGGGTGTGTGCTGGTACTGTATATCTGTGTGTGTGTGTGTGTGTGTGTGTGTGACTGGGTGTGTGCTGGTACTGTATGTCTGTGTATGTGTGTGTGTGTGTGTGTGTTTGTGTGTGTGTGAATGGGCATGTGTGTGTGTGTGACTGGGTGTGTGCTGGTACTGTATGTCTGTGTATGGTATCTATGAGTGTGGGAATTTCTCACAGGCTTGCCACTGAAGAATGTCCTTTGTAAAATGATGAAATGCAGTGCGTAGAAACTGCTTTACCTTATGTGACACTCTGGGCTGAACACAGAGGTAGAATGTAACCCTATGTGTGTCGGTCTGTATGTGGACATAAATATTAATATCCAAAAGTCTGTAAGTTGTCTGGGGAGGGTATACTGTTTCATGTTCTGTGTGCACTGCTGAAGATATCCACACAATCTTTCCAGTAGGTGTGTGTGTGTGTGTGTGTGCATGTGAGTATGTGTGTGTCTTTATTTGTGTGTGTGTGTGTGTGTGTGTGTGTGTGTGAGAGACTTGTTATGGCACAGTCTGCTGATAATAAGGTAGCTTATTTATGAATGAAACATTCCCTTTCATGGTTGTCCTCTTGCCACATGGTTAACCACAAACAGCCCTCCCCCGATCTTTAAAATAAACAGAGAGATTGCAGCCCAACGTTTCACTTTGAAATGGTTTTGGACTCCAAACGCAGCACTAAAGTCCTGCTGCAGTCAAATACCTTAATAGGGTATAGTTTTGGCTAACTGATTATTCCTTCTTTTTTCATGAACCTTAATTTTAAAAAATCAGAAGGCGAATGTCTGAAAAACCAAACAGATGACCACATAATGACAGCTGTGAGATTTCAAAGAATGCCGCAGAATGGCTGTAAAGTGAAGAGAAGCAGAGCGGGAATGTGGCTTTTCAGCGACGATAATTACTGGCTATGAACAAGCTTCAGAACGAAGTTGTCCCCAAATGAGAAAGTCGTATGTGCTGCATCACATCAAATGATAAGTTGTCTTCTACAGGAGCAAATGACGGAATGAAATTCCACTCTAAAAGGAAGGCCTCGGTTCTGGCTATGGAGCACAGCAGTACAGTATGACACTAATCACAGCAGATCACTTGACTTGTGAGGCAAACTCTGGAGGCGTATTTCTTTGTACTCGTGTGAGGGGTCCTTCTCGAACTGTGTGCAATTTGCGATTGGCAGGCGGGTCACAGTGTCAGCGCAATCTGAATTTTTGGTTCTGAAATGGCAGCCACCTACAAATTTGCAAAACTACTTAAAGCCTGTAACGCTTGACCCAAGCTTGAATGAGGCAATAGCCTTCTCCTAGGGAGAAGCAAGGGTATTTTTTGATTTTGGATTGCCCATTTGAAATGAAGTGACGTATGACATTATTCTTTTTTTCACGTACATATTTCTGGTATATTTCATAGTTCAAAAGTCTGGTTTTGTTTTTCTATTTCAAGGCCGTTTCTTAAATTCATTGGATCCGTGATCTCTTATCGCACACTTATAGCTCACGACTGGCACTGTCTTTATTTCTGTGATGAAAGAGTGTACTTACAGTGCACAACAAAAAGCAATAACAGCAGCTCAAACAGCGCATAGGGTAGCCTATCTACAATTCACACTGTGAATGGCCGTAGGTTTCCAATGACTTTTTATGTTATGGGTTTCTTTCCATGTATGCCAATGAATATTTTTTCGGTAACGTCGACAATATTTCAATATTCTTAGGCAGTCTAACCCATATGGTATGCTGGTAGTATTCAATAAGCCATGCTGGTATAATGTTATTCCCTGGACAAATTAAGCTTTGCAATATGTGGATCAGTCATTCATATCTGAATAATGAGAGAGAGAGAGAGAGAGAGAGAGAGAGAGAGAGAGAAAAGAGAGAGAGAGAGAGAGAGAATGATGAGAGAAATGAATTAGGAAGGAATTTTAAACCTGCCAATGATGACCTCAAATAGCAGTGCAAAATGTTGTGGTCTTATCCTAGACAGTCTTGCATGCAGGTTTATTGAGTACAAGCCACAAAGCCTGCCAAATTGAATGACATTTGTTTATTAAAAGGTCACTTACATACATACCAAAATCCGTGCATATCAAAATTTTCTCCTTACTCTGTAAGAAAAATCTCCTGAAAATGCCTGAAAAAGATACCCGAAACAGATAGTGTTTCATATTTAGTAGCAGTCTTTCATAGTTTAAAATAATAGCATGTGGAAAACACATTCATATATAGAAAAAAATGTAAGAAAGAATCAGATTACTCAATGTGCACTGTAGTGTGTTGGTGTATTAACCACGTTTAGAATATATATTTTCGCCTTTGGACATGAAACCATTGTTATATTAATAATCAGCTGACTGCCGACATAGGTGGCAAAGAAAAAGTTTAGGACAAAAAACAGGTTGACACGAATTCAAGTTGAATTCCAAAAATGACATCAGCGAGCACACCATAAACGTGGAATAGAGCAAACCGAAGACAGCCCACTGGATGTGCAGTACCCAGGCCTGCACCCAGTACGAAGAGACAACACGGATGGCCACGGCACAATTACCCGAGTGTTTATTTAATTTTACAGACCTCTTTATTTCTCTTTCACTAAGCTGGTATTGGTAATGAAAATAATGCGTCTTTTCATTATTTTAAGCTGAATGGACGGATGGAATTGAAAAGGGAGAGCATGAAAGAGGGATGGCAATGACGCACCGGGCACTGCCCAGATGGCTCGGAGGCGCAGTGACCTTGTTAGCACCTGCTCCGTTGGCCTTTTGTCTGGGCACTGCCATCAGCGGAGAGCCGGGCGCGCGCGAGAGATCACACGACTCGGCCTGATCGCTCTTAATGAGACCCTCTCCTTCGCTTAATTAAGAAACTCACATCAGCTCCAAGTGTATTAAAAAATAAAATAAAAAAAGCCCAAGCTGGACAGCGACCAAAACAAGAAAATAAAGCGGATAAATAAGCGATCGGAACCCTTAAATGTCATTAGGATTAGAAATGCAAATCTTCTTACTTACTCCACCACATCGCAAATGAGCATGTGCATTTACAGGAATTAGCGCTGGGGCTAAAAATATTCAATTAATATATGAATGGATTTTTGATGAACTTTGATTATTTTGGGCTGCCTTCCAAGTTTACCTTATCAGGAAATGTCACCTTGATGCAAGCCTCATTGGTCTGTTAAATAGTGTCAACAGATCCTACATGATCTTATTTATTTATTTCTTATAAAGAGCATTCTGTGGCCCGGCACGTTGATATAAAATGGTGGGCTGTACGTGTTCACGCCAGATTAGCTACTGCCTCACACCGTGCACGGATTCCCTCCGGGAAAGCAACAAATCATTTCAATTTTATTTAACAAAAATAAAAGAATCCTATGTGTGATGGAATTAAACATTTAAAACGTTACACAGGGATCACCGCACACACACACACACACACACACACACACACACACACACACACACACACACACACCCATAAACACACACACACCCCACACACGAACACACCCATACACACACACACACACGAACACACCCATAAACACACACACACACACACACACACACACACACAACACACCACACACACACACACCCATAAACACACACACACACACACACACACCCATAAACACACACACACACACACACACACACACACACACACCCAACACACACACACCCATAAACACACACACACAC